>JBBMFX010000122.1:16976007-16992993 GCA_037832545.1 Rhabdalestes septentrionalis
ATGCCTCTCTCTGCCTCTCTCTCTCTGTCTCTCTCTCTGCCTCTCTCTCTCTGTCTCTCTCTCTGTCTCTCTCTCTCTCTCTCTCTCTCTCTGCCTCTCTGCCCCTCTGCCCCTCTGCCCCTGCGAGTGCGCTTCTTGCTCCCGTTCACCAGGCACTCTTAAGTCACGTAAAACCTCAAAACACAGGACCCCACAGGAAGAGCAGTGTGACCTCCGACTGGAGAGACCCTTTAAAGTACTGGCACTAAAGTATCGATCTTATGACACTGGCATCGATCAATATCAATACCAATTTTGATATCGATATTTGGATCGACCTGCCCAGCACTAACACACTCACACAGTGTTTTATTGTTGGTCCTACTTTCCCTCTCACATCTTAGGACCTGTATTTTAGCAAACCTTATTTTGTCAGCACTAAACATACTACTGGTCATAAAACGTTTTGAAAGATTTCAGGTCTATCATCCGCTTGATTAGAGTGTAAAGACAAGTAAGTTCAGTTTGTTGCTACAAGTACCATACAACATTCATATATTTACAAATATAACTCAATACATGCTGGCATGACATTCCAGGACTGGCAGTTTTAATACTGTGGTGCCCTTGTGCAAGGTATCGTCCCCAAACACTGTAGTTAGTGGCACGTTTTACAGTGAAAAATAAGCTCATACGAGGACATAAAGAAAAACAATGGATTGTTCGCGCATTATTGAGAGTGAAATTGACAGACGGTGTGTTCCATCTACTGTTCATCTACCGCCATTACAACTTCATCTCTTCTCTTACGTCAGCATACAGCGACGGATGTAGAGCCCAGACGACATTAATTCTCTCTCGCTCTTGGACGTAAAGTTGTTAAGCTATTTATGTGTGTGTTTTTGTTATTGTGTATGATATTCTCATTTACTAGTTGGCGTTGAATTGCACTTCCAGCTATGACTGCTCCAAACTCGCAGGAGAGACGAGCTTGCTGGGAAGCTCGAGATGAATTGTGGAAGTGCCAGGACTACAATCAAGACAACATTACCGCTTGCGAGAAATATAAGAAAGAGTTTGAGGTTCATTGTCCTGCTCAGTGGGTATGTATTCGATTTGCCTTTTCTTCGTAATCAATGCAGAGCTTTAACCCTTTTTGTGCCACTGGCAGTACAGCAGGCACAACATGATCAATTAACGGCAAGTATGTACTCCGTGCATAGTGCAGTGTAATAAAACGTACCTGTCTTAGACAGAGGTACTGATGCATTGTTAAAAGATACTGACCTATTGTTTAAGTTTACTACATTGTTTGTGTGTAATGTATTGCAATGCCAGGTGAAGTATTTCAACAAGCGAAGAGACTTTCTGAAGTTCAAGGAGAAGATTGAGAATGAGGCGAATGAACCTGCTGAGAGGGCATCAAAATGAAAGAACATCGCACTGTGTTTAGGCAGTAAACTAGCCTAAGAAGCCTTATTTAGCCCACACATCCATTGCCATCTTAAATTAAACTCAAAGGTTGAGTTGCTAACCATGATTATGGTGATTCTATTATCTAAGCTGGAACATAAAGTACAAAATAATTTTATTTTGGTTTGTAAATGTGTTTACAGTAAATAGATTAGATTTCATTGATATGGTTAGGAAACAGGTCCATGTATTTACCGAGATTCATGATGTGTGAAGTTTAAATGAACTACAGAAGTATAAAAATGCAATGTAATTAAATTTTCCTACATTTTCTTATGTTTTTTCTGATCCCAATGTTCAACATATTTGCTCATAAGGTACTTAAATAAAACCAGAATGATTGGAAGAACTCAGTAAATTTATTAGTAAATCTGTGGTTATGCAGGTTTTACATTCAGTTGGTACAAAAAAAAAAAAAGATTTTTGCTCTTTGCTGTATGCTGTATTCTCTTCTTTTACTGAATAGATATGGTGTAACCAAAGACGTGACTGATTTAAATGCAATTACTTCTGATTATTTTTTCTTTAAGACCAGCTCATCCATCTTTTCAGAGAAAATCCTTGAACATGGTTGGCCCTGTGTGCCAGATTTGCAGTTTACAATCTCTGCATTAGGTTAATTTCCCCCTCTTGATACTTGGTCTTTTTTTTTTTTTCTTCATAATTACATAAAGATGTGAACAAAATCATTCAGAGTGATCTAATGTGAAATGCTTCTTTCTAGAGAAATATTCACAGTAGTTGATAGGGACTAATTTAATTCCTCCAAAAATAACTTGTAGCAAGTTATTATTAATATATTTAGAAGTACATTGCCTCATGTATTGTTTTACAGCAGTTTTGGGAACATTTTGGCCTTAACCATTTTGCGCATTATTGTATAATTAATTTGTTTCACTTTTTATCCACCATAAATGGTATGTGTTAAAATTTAGACTGTTTAAGTTTACTGATAAATTTTATTCACTCTACAAAACAATTTGGGATCCTTGTTTTTATCAACACTACTGTAAATGAATACACTAAAGTGAATAAGTTTATCTACAACACAGCATTCCACACCAAACCACTCTGAATGTCAGAGAATTATTCAAAAATCTGTGACAGTCCCTTTTAAGAAAACATAACATAGGACATTGAAAATCTTGTGCTAGGAAAATTTAAATATAAAAAAATCATTTAGCCATAGCAATTAATCATTTTTTTCCACCTAAAAAAGTTTGAAACACAAATACACAACACAATCCAGCAACGATCTGTAATTTCAAGAACTGGTAACTGGTAAATTTAATGTTAATTCTGTGGTTTGTGTTCAGTGCTTTCAAACTCCATGTTCACTATGGTATTGCAACTGCACTTTACACCAGAGGAGCACAAACTGAGCCCATAACAGGAAAATAAAAATACGCTCCATTTGACACACATTCAAATTGTCCTTTTTTTTTTTCAGTCACAAAAAGTGCTACATGGACTACAAGCTGCCTGTTGCATTTCTCATTACAGCCCAGGTAGGGAACTCAGTCAGTTGAAAAAGGGGTACACCCCATGTGGTTATGGCCAGCATGACAACCAAAACTCCAATCAGATTCACCCCAAAACCAGCTTTAACCTGCAGGAGATTGAGACAAAATAGAATTGAGAAATGGTAGGTTAAAGTAGCGTTGTCTAATTTACATCTGTGGAGAACTTTGCATATGCAAGGCAATTTGAGCATAATAACTGGAGTTATATAATACTTGGCCCCTCAGTAGAGGGCCAGTGTAAATGGCTTATGCCATCTCACCATGTCGCTGATCTGCACGTGTCCGTAACTGAACACAATGGCATTAGGTGGGTTTCCAACAGGCAGCATTACACCAAAGGAAACGGACATGGTGGCTGGGATGAGAGTGTGCAGGGGGTTTATCTGTAGTGTCTCTGACTGAACAGGAAAGAGATCAAAAGTTGGTTTAGAGGTCACTCAAAACATGAATTAGGAAACATAACTCAGTGACTGTGCAGGAAATAGTTATAACTACCTTAAAACATTATATATACAGGCCTATGCAAAAGCTCCCCTTTTTTTAAATAGATCTTCCACATTTCAATGTGTCAGTATTACTTTAAACTGAGATGTTCAAGCTTCTTACATTTCCTGAAAACATTTGTTACTTTTCCTACATTTGTATGCAAAACAGTGTTTTTGCCTAAAAAATTCTCCTTTACCCCAAATCATGTTTCAAATATTTGTTCATTCATTATCCAAGTCCCATATCCTATTAAAAAAAGACATTGAGGGGGATGTTGGAGTTCTTTACAGCAGTCACAGGACAGGATGTCGTCAGTCCATTGCAGGGCAGACAGACAGATGAACATACCTCTAGTGGAAATTAGCCTATCCAATTCACCTGATATGCAAGTCTTGGACTGTAGGAGGAAATCCACACAGACATGTAGAGAATATGCAAAGTCAACACAGAAGCTGCCCTCACCTGCCCCAGCCAGGAATCGAACTTAGGACCTCCTTGCTAAATGTGCATTTAGGTAGTGAAATCTCATTTGTGTACTTGCACAGTGAGGAAAGTGTGTGAGGATTCCAAGGCAGTTTTTACCTGGTGTAGACCTATAAAGTCACCATATAGCTCCAGCGCAGAGAAGCACATATGTCTTGGTTGACTGTACTTGGCATGAGAGAAGAGGAGAACTATTGCTTTAATCATTATTTTGATTGTAATGAGAAAGCCTGTCCCTCTTTATATGGATACAATAGGGCAGGGGTCACCAACGTTGGTGATCCCAGCAATAGGGTTATTCGGTTCAATGAAAGGTGTGTTAATCTTGAGTTCTCCAATAAAATTTCATAATCTGTAGCCGAATGTCACAGAGGTGCATAAGAACAATACTATTTTATGTCTTTTGTGTGTCCTCACCAGTGCAGAGAGGATGGGGAGGAACACTGTGAGTGTAGCAGGATTGCTGGCAAACTCGGTCACTGCTGACACAAGCAGACAAGCCAATAGTGTGACGGCCCACGGGGGCAGGCCGCTCATAGGTTCCAGCTGCCGCCCAATCCACATGGACAGACCTGATACCTGCACAGATAAATCACAGAAGATTATAGTTACCTTAATCATGAATTACAGTAATCCATCATTGTTTCCAAAACTATATAAATGTCACAGAAACTTTCTAGGAGATATGAGTACCTTACACCCTGCTGCCAGTGCATAACCCCCTCCAACCAGAATGACAATCTCCCATGGCATGAGTCTTAGAAAGTCTTTCCAGGTGATCATGGGTGCCAAGGGGTCTTCAACATCTTCGTCCTCTTCAGCTGTAGATGGCAATATTTTCAACAAGTAAACAGTAACTGTGTGTTAAATTGTGAAGTGTGTTCTCTCTAAAAGATGATTACTTATTTTCACTTAGAAACTAAAAAATAATTTGACCAGGAGCAAATCTGACTGTATGTACAAAGGGATGTGAGAACTCAAATGTGTGGCACATGAGATATGATGTCTGAACACAGCCCGAATGAGATCAGTTTGGCCCTGTCAAGGTGTGACATATCAAGCTCCCCAGTGTGCTCACAAATTGGAGCTGCATACATCTAGCAATTCATATTTGCACCTATGTGGCTAGCCTGATGGTAACTGGTGGCAGGAATTTAAGGTTCCTGAGAAGTAATACTGGGAGTTCTGACCTTTGCTCTTGGTAGAGAATGTAGACGGCCAGGGCTTGCGTGCAGGGATGAGAAAGAGGAGGAAGCCCAGCAGCACTGAAACTGTGGCATCAGTCCTGTAGCCTTTCCTGCAAGGCAGCATACATATAATACCAGTGTAAATACCACATAAGTGAGATTAAGAACAAATGTGGTTTTGCTGTGTATCTTACGGATGTAGCTATTTTACTCATGGACAAACACTCATGGATCTGGACAGAAAGCATGATTATATGGGTGTACAGGGTTTTCACACACTTCTCAAACAGGGATGTCCAGCCAGGAACAAATCCTGGTTCCCTTGTGAACCACAGGAGTGTCATTAGAATGAAGAAAAGGCCAGTCACAACCTCAGGATAGCTGTTGGGCAGCAAAGAAGAAATCTTTTTAGAAGTAGAACTGCAACCACATGGAAGATTGTGCAGTAAGAGGCATCTTGGCACCTGAAGTTTGTATTTTTACCTGATGGGTCCAAGCTTCTGGTATTCCTCAAGAATTCGCTTCTCTGAGAGGATCTCGCGTCTAGTTTTGCGTTTCTTACTCCAAGAACAAGTTTCTCTGAAACTGAGAGTTTTGTTTTGTTTTCAGCCAATGAGACAACTGTAAATCAATACATGGACCATTTCATCAATCTTCAAAGATAGGTCATTTACAGTTTTGTGGTACAAACAGATGTATGCAAAATATGGGTTCCCATGTTCAAATGACATTGTTGATTTTCTAAATAAAAATCAATTACATATTCTCAAAAAACCTTTGCACAATTTAATGCACAATTGCTTTTCTTCTAGGGGATAAATAGGGCCTGTGCAAAGCTTGATACATTACTTTGTTACACTTAGCATTTTAATTGATACTACAAGTTGTAGGGAAGTGCTATGTTGAAGTTTGCTTCATAGAGGAGGTGTTAACTTATTTTTTCTAAGACAATATATAGAAAAATTTTATCTGATAAGGCATTTGCATATGGCCGTGTAAAATCCAAAGTGGCGTTTTTTCTTACTTGCACCCAAGGAACAGGCAGTGGAGCCAGATCCAAGTTAATATCAGCATAATAAGAGCAATTGGTAGGCTAAAGATGAACCATGTGCCAAAGTTGATGACTTTTGCCTCGGGGTATCGACTGAAAGTGAAGGTGAATAAGGTTCCATGTTATTGGAATAAGTCAATAAGCGCAATGCAATTAATGGGAAAAAAATAAAGGCAGTAAGATATAATTCTCATTCAAATTGCCATATGTATCATTTTTCTAAGGTTCTTACAAACAAAAAGACGAAGTTTAGTGAAAAAGTGAATGATTAATTTTTAATTTTCAGTATTTTCTTTGAATCCAAACATAGGTTAACCATTGTACTTTCCAAGAATTAATAGTTTTAAGACATTTGTCACTATCTAATTTTAAGCAAACCTGGCCTAATTATAATCTCTTAAGGAAAAAATGAATAATTACTTTGCTTGATGTAGTAGCTAATGTATTTTAATGCAGACGGTACTTTCCTCACATCCAGAATCAGAACCATGGTACTGAGCAGTGACTACTGCCCTTATATATAACAGGAACTTTCCCTTAACTGTAGGTCCCACTAATCATAGATCTTTCTATTCTGGTTCAGTTGAAAGTACAGGGTCCTAAAAGAAGATAATCAAACTCCTTACAATATAAGATTTGAGATGACATTGGTTGTGTGCTTGTATGGCAAAACAACCTTCACAATCAAAAGTTTTATTTCCATGTTATTTTCACCTTCTAGATACTTAATGTAAAAACATAGCAAACCCAACTGGTGAAAGCTAAATTTGAACTGGGAAAATGTTTTCATTCAATAACAAGGGGAAACATACTTATTGAACTGTTCTGCGAAGATGAGGTTGGTGGAGGTTCCCGTAATGGTAATCAGGCCACCAATGGTGGCTGCATATGTGATGCTGAGAGACAGACACTTGCAAATCATGTGGTCCCTCTTGGTGGGGTACAAAGAGTCCCTCCGAATTTTGGGTTTCTTGGGTAGAGGAATGTCAATTGCAGCCTGAAAATGCAACAAATAGTGATTTACTTTGTTAATTTTAGGCCATAGCAATACCTTGCTCAGCTGTGTTGATCTTTCACCTCAGGTAAATATCCATTAGTCTGTTTTGGAAGGTCGGGTCCCAGACCTTGCTTCATTGCAAGACCATTGGCTTCCTGTATCACAAAGAAAGAAAACTGGAGTGTGGTGCACTCACAGACCTGTGCTGATATTGTATCATGAAGATGATGTAATGTGCTTTACCTCAGACAATGAGCAGAGTTCTGGTTTCTCACAACTGCATGAATAAACAAAGACAAATGAGAAAATATAGCAAATATACATACTGGTGAAACTGAGTTAAAAGAAAAAATACTTTTATACCGTTTGCCTGAAACCCTACCTGTCTTTATGGTACAGAAGCTCAAGTTGATTCGTATTTAAAGTGTCCACTTTATCTGCAAAGATGTTTAAAGTGTGACTTATAGAATAGCAAAAAGGGTTGCAAATGTTTAAATGGATTTAATAATGAATATAAGCATAAAGTTGTGGATGTTTGAGGTTCTTAAATGTGAATGATGAAGGGGTGGTACCGCTTTCATCCTCTTGTGTTTCCCCAGTGTCAGAGTCATCATGGGAATCGGCAATACCAGTGTAGATGAGCTGCTGGAGCACAGCTTCAGCAATGGGCATCACCATAGCAGTGGTGGAGGTGTTACTCAGCCACATTGAAAGGAATACTGTGCAGCACATGAACCCCAGTACCAACCTGTAACATATCAAGCTGAATAACAACTTGTCCTGTAGTGTTCCTTTTTCTAAACCTAGTTTGGACTGAAACACTTTTTCTACTCTTGTCACGAAAGCTTGAGACTAAACTAAACTACCGTACTGTATATTTGGTGATTTTTGTGACTTTGGGGAGCGTTACACTACTTGTGTTTACATACTACATTAAACTCTTATTTCAAAAATCAAGGAAAATATGTTTTCATATTTGATGTGCCCTGTTAAACTGATATAAAAAACCATCTAAGATCAGAATTTGCCCTAGGTGTACAATGTAGCATATTTCTTACATTCCATGAAGAACAGGTTTGTTTCATAATAGCCCATCATGAAATCAGAACCAAATGTGGGACTGTGTAAGCATGACTTACATTCCAGGTTTGGCCCCTGCTATCATAACCATGCGAAGGGCGATGCGTTTATGCAGGTTCCACTTTTCAATGGATGCAGCCAAGCATATAACTCCCATCAGCAAAAGGGTAGTATCCTTGAAGTATTCTGAGGCTACCTGAAAGCACATATACAGCACATGTTTACCCAAGGCATGACTCAGCCTAGAAATTCTACTGTATATAGGTGTATTTTTGTGGGTGACAGAATAAACTGTTACAGATTGTAACAAGTTGCAGTTCATCAACTCCCCTCGCCAACTATTTAGTTGTTTTGCCTTTTTTCTTTTAATCCTCTTTCTTTTAAATCACATATTTTGCATGTAGAGCTTCAGTTCTGTTCTTCAGGCTGAAGCTTTTTCTATACTGAATAAAGAGTTTGACCTGGCAAGTTTACTTGTGTACAACACAATCCCTGTATCTAATGGAACTAAAAAAATATTTTGAGTTGACTTGCATTCAGACTTTCATTAATTGACTCACAATAACTCCTGTAATAAGGTAGCTGTTTCTTATAAAGTGGTCTGTTAGTGTAAATTGTGTATAAAAATAGCCTGATAGATTTCTACCAACATCTCACACAATGCCACACACACAATAATATTGGGGACTATTTTGCCTTATACCATGCATGTGCCTCTCTACCATAAAATGATTTAATATAAAAATATGTTGTAGGGTCAAACTTTATATCAAACCCTTTCAAAACAATATATCTGGAATCAGACTATTAGTAACCATTTTCATTTGAAGTAGCTTTCAATCACTAAACTCTTCATCTATCATTCCCACTATATTTCTGGAATTTCCCTTTAACTGAAGGCTGAGGCTTGAAGAAAAAAGAAATAAAACAAATGTGAAAAAAAAGAAAACAAAAATAAATTGAAGGAAACACAGGCATGGTTATTGCACTGCTCAGCAGACCAAAGCATAAAGTAGTGGACTTGCGTAAAAAGGGCATATTTACTAAACACGACTACACAGACTTAAGATAACAGGTTGCTTTGTCAAGTTTGTCAATGGGATTTAGTCATATGACAGAATTTTGGCTTACATAATGTGTCTGCAGGTTAATTTAGAAGCTGTAACAGGCTGGTACAAATGATTGATAGGTGAGTAAGTTGAAAGCCTTTGAGCTTTTATCCACAGTGATAAACTCTGAATATTGGGTTGTTGAAACAACAAATAATACATTTCTTAATCAGCAATGTGCTCATCATGTGAGGTTTCCTTAAAGTTCTCAATATTTCTCATTGTCATTACAGTCACAGTACCATTATAACATTACTTTTGTTTAAATGGCAAAAAATAAAATAAAAGTTTCCAAAGGTTTGCCACAGAATTTTATGGTCTGTGTTGTACTAAAGATAAAAAATACTAAAACGTTTCTGCCATGTTAGTGGTAAATTTAGGAACTGATAAACATGTATGCTAGTTGCCTTTATTAAGAAAGTCTATGTACAGTACATCCAAACGTCCAGTAATATTTAAACGCTCGCATGCCCTTGGTCAAATTTTCATGTTTTGTTGATATAGTAGTACAAACAATATACAGTAATTTTGGAATGACAGCTACATTCCTTTTTCCAGGAATTATTCCATCAGGCTGAAATTGCCTTGGCCAGAATCTGCTGTTTTTAACAGTAACAGTAAACCTTTATGAACATTATTATTGTTTCAGGTCAAAAAAAATAAAATCGTTAATGTTTATCAATATTTGAACGTAATTTTCACATGAATCACTCAAATTCAAAGCCTTTTATTTTAGTTCTCAGTTTATTAACATTAGAATTAAAAATAAATGTTAATGTTTTCCCTAATATTGCGGGAAATGTTCTTAATTTTTTTTTTAAGGCTCTTCATATTCAAATCCTTTTTTTCTAAAATGATTCTCTGGGGAACCGAACATGTTTTTTTAGATCATTGCTCAAAGAAGCCTTTGGGTTTGCAAGAGTGTAAAGAGTAATTGCTCAACCTACAAGACAAAGACAGCAACTTAGCTCCATGGTCATCTTATAGATCACTGTTGAATTGCTTCAGAGGAATAGATTTAAACAACCATATCCACAATGTATTCATTGGCCAATAGTCTTCCCATCTCACCAGATGTACACCACCAATTCTTGCATGTTTATATGAATGTTATATAGCTGATGATATTTGTTGACAAATCGTACTGTATTTAATGCCAAATACACTTTTTATAAATCTGAGGTATCAAGTCAAACACTTTTATTAATCATCATACCAAATACATTCCCCATTGCTTCTTGTAATAATACAGGTGTGCACAGCAGTGCCTCTTAGATATGCTGCTGAGAGAATTTCACAGAAGGTCAAGACCACATGACCAGAAAGCTACAGTACTCTTACACAAGCTCATCAGAGCCTCTCGCACACACACATAAGAACTTGCCTATATGTTTCTGATATTCTTAACATAAGAATGTCTACAATTTCCCTGTATATTACTGGAAGCAAATAAAGATTTGACTTCTGAAAATTTAACTACACTACTCCTGGCACCTGAACCATTTCAAAAGGCCTTTGCAGCGACTGCAAGTTCTTGTACACACATCATATATCAGTAACACATAAATCCAGCTAATTTTAAATAATGACTACACTGAGTTCTGTTTTCAAAATCACCACTGTAGAATACAAAATATGCAAGTAAACCTTATACCCAGCACTGTGTTCAAGAGGCTAAGTAGGAAAGTTCTCTTACCTCACTTGATTTAAGGACCCCGAAGAGCGGGTACAAGAAGGCTGGTACCAATGCAGCAGCTCCCAAAGGTACAGCTTCTGATACCCAATAAACTGCTGTCACTATCAACACATAGGCACAGGATGATTCCTATAGAAGAAAGTGCACCAACACAGGTCAAGTGATGGGACTCACAATATATTGCATCACAATATAATTTTTAGTGGGATGTCTTAGGGACGTCACAGAATATGTTACACTACAGTCCTTTTGAATAATTATGTAGAACACCACTTTTGGTTCCCTAAAAATCCTTAAGTGGACAGTTATTTTAAAAATCTATTAAGATATTCACTAGGTAAGCAAAAGTGTCTCTTCAACCGCATCATTTCAAATAACCCATCTATTCTTTAAATATAATTTAATAAATTCTGTTTGATTGTGCAGGGAAAAAAACCTGACCTATACCAGGAATTGCATAATTACTTATCACACGCCTAGATGGATCTAAGATTTGATTAGCAATTAAAGTTTGATATTTCTTTTCTAGCATGCTGGTTAATTAATCTAGCTCTCAGTGAGCATGACTGCTATGCTAGAGCAGGGTGGACGTTAGTCAGGTGATACATATTCATGTAGTAATCTGGTTTCATAACACACTAAAATCAGCCAAGCAGCATTAATACCATTTATATATCCTATAGTCATACAGGTTATTAAGTAAACATGGTTATCTGTTGGAAATAATCTTGTGAATCTATGACTAACTGTACACTTGCTTGTCATTATTTCACACCTTCAGAGCTCCTACTCTGGTACATGAGTATTGTTAGTGGACATTCTTTCACAGCCAGTAACACCACGTAAAGCTTTGCTTGGCATGCTCTCACTTCCTTTGCAACCTCTTCTCTCATGTTTCACATCTCTTGCTGGGCTCAAAGGTGAAGGCACGCTACAGTAATGTGCATAGTTGGCAGATTAACTCCAGGCAAGCACACAGTGTTTTGCTGGGCTCTAATCTGCTTGTTGCTCAAGGATATCAGTCCATTCAGACACTATGGATTTCCAATAAGTGGTCTGACCTGGACCCTTTTTGGTCTTGCATGAATAAACTTGGTTTAGCTGAGTGAGGTGGCAGGCTCTGGTTTCCTGGTCAGATCTCATCTGTGTCTCACAAAAACAATGCGATTCTGTGAATTCATATTTTAGTAGAATAGTTTATAGAAGATGTTGTTACTAGAAAAAAAAACCTTGCGTTCTGATATTTGTATTTTTTATTTTTACGTCATTTAAAAACACCAACTGCCTTTAAATTGCATGAAAACCATCATCATAAACTCCGAAGCACTGGTCCACAATTGTTTGGCAAAAAGTTAGTTTGAAAATAGTAACTTTTCAGAAGAAAAAAACATTCTTAACTGAAAATTTTAAACTGTGTTTTTGGATACCATTTTTAAGTACTTCAGATGTTCAAGCCTACATCCTGCCTTTCTAATAGACATTACATGTCATGCCAGCCTTGTGTGCACACTGTAAAGGTTGCTTTAACTTCAAAACATGCAAACACACTGCTTTGACTCAATCAAGTAGTAGTTATTCAGTAAAATTCAGCTTGTTTTAATTTTGAGCAACTCAAGCTTTAATGTATTAAGTATGTTCACCTAATCAATTAGAGGCACTGAGTATATACTTATGAAAATTTACAGTGCAATTCTAAACAACCTACATACAAAATGTATACTGAGGACAAAACAAATTTGCTGCATTTAATCATTGAATGAAGGGTAAGAAAGATAAGAATGGATCAATTTTAACTAATACCTTGACTATTTTACCAAAATTGAAGATATGATTTCTGACTCTTAACAACCCCTGATTAGAGGGACTGGTTCTAACAGTGACAGAAGCAACATAGCTTCGGTCTTCTTTTTTGATGAAAATCCAATCAGAAAGGTGATAATGGCATTTCCTGATGTCATGATAAAGACTGATGGTTGTTACTGGAGCTGATTAGACTTCAATGGAGTATCATCCAGAACAATAAACTGTATTTGCAGCGCTCATCCATTGTAATAAATACTAGGTATAGTTGTGGAGTAATTAAGAACACAGTTGTTTTGATAGTATGTAAATGTCAGTGTATAACATTCCTGTAATTTCTTTAAGAATTATTTTAGAGAAGAATTCCACAGATGTAAAAGCATAGAAACTATGTCCCATTGGGCATAAATACTTGTTTGAGGGCACAGCTTTCACAGCATTTTTGAGTATTTGAGTGCTGGATTTCCCCATAACAAAATATCTGTAGAAGCTGTTGGTATGTCAGATTAAACATTTGGTTGTTCAGAAACATGTACATTCTTCAGTTAAGATAAAATGTACATGAGGTCAGGGGCATCCAATCATCTCATATAAATACAGGTTTATTCACAAGAACATGCCCTTATGCTCCCCAGAACCTGGAGTTTCCAAGAAACCACTCTAGTTCTGCAGATGTGTAGAACTTCCACATGAATTTACAGTTTTGTTCAGTGCTTCCTAATTAAATTACTGTATTCCAACTATAATGGAATTGCAGTTTTATGCTTACCTGGCACCAGAGTCAAAACATTAGATCTTCATGAGGTGAATCAGCAAAAAACCTCAAAACTGGACAAACACCACTGTGCAAACACATTTTCAGAAAAAGGTACTCGCCACTGGGTAAAACTCCTCAAGTCATGTTTGGGGGCTATTTTATTTGTACATATTCTGTACTTCAATGTATGTAATAGATCATATGCTTTTCTTGCATTGACTCCACACACTTTGATGCTTAATGTCAGGCTTTTTCATTTTCAGCTTAGTTTCATGAATTTTAGTGTATGAAAATGTACAAATATGATTATTTCCAACTGGGATTGTGAATGTAATTCACCTTTTAAACTCATTTAAAATACACAATTGGATGTAAAGGACCACGATTACCTTTGCATTTACATTGTCTGAACATTGATAAAAAGTACCTGTATAGCATCCTTTTCCTGAAAGTACAGACTAGATTGTGAGCAGTTCCACTCAGTTCAACATATAGGAAAATAATGGTTGTGCTATTAATATTTTTGTTGGAGTAGTACTTACTTCTACCTCACTATATTCATCTTAGTCCCACTGACTGTCAATCATATTAAGTTCCTTATTTCTCTTCTCTTTTTTGATTGTACTTTTTTGTTCTGATATTGTCAGAAGCTAATTTAACCCTATCTAATGCTGTTCTCTAATTTTTGGAACACATACTTTCAATCCCACTGCTCAAGATTTTACTCGTGTAATTATTCAAGAAAAAAGTTGAATTAAGTAAGGTCGCTTGGCACGTTTTTACGCATAGCTGTTTCTGTATACCAGGGGTTTGTTTTATTTAAAGGAAACTTATAATACTTACTGTGAAATGAAATCTAAAAGCCCCAAAGTCTGTAAGTTTATAAATGAATGACTCACACTGCTTGGGTGGATGAGGGGCAGGGGTAGTAGGGAGAGCGGGATCATCACCACAAGAATCAGCTTCCGTGCTATCCATAATCTTCTGAACAGGTCCATTCTTGCGGTCTCAAGCCTCATCTGACTTTCTTTTTATGTGTTCTTTTTCCTTGTTGTTAAACTTCAGACATCCAAGGAAGCAGCGAAGAGCTTCTCACAAATCCGCTGTGAATGATTTTCCTTCTGGTTGTAACTGTTCGAACCTGTATAATTACTTGCTGTTACTTAGGATCCTACAAAAGCAAACATTACCATGGCATGAATATGCAGTGCAATAATTTTTTCCTTTGGTGTACAGATCCTTCTTTTATCAGACACAAAGTTCTGACAATTTTCCTCTTGTTAATGCCTATCTGTGTGTCGCCATCTTATTTTGCAGTTTTAAAAAGTTAGATACAAACGTCAATTGACTCGACTTTTAGCTGAACACAAAAACGTATCCCGAGCCGCAGGTCAAATTTAAAGCTCTTCACGTGTGCCTAAGTTCTTAGCCACACCCCTCCCCGCCCCCGCCCCCGCCCCCGCCCCGTCCCGTCACTCTTTGAAGTGGCACGGAATGAATGGGCTCTGGTCAGGCCAGCAGGTTTTCCCTGTCCGTATTTTGACAAAACCTTGGACAGCAGTTCATAGATTTGCGATTTGATAGTGAACTACTTGCCAGTCGCAGCGGTGAGATATTTTTGGCATGTTTAGCTCTAATCTGCAATTTGAACTTCGTGTTTGAAATTACGTCTTGAATTTACGGATGCAGCCAACATCTTCAACTTCCCAAAGATTCCCGTTCGTAATACATACATTGCTGCCCAATATTTAATCCCCTCTAAATAACTAAAATTACTGTAAAGGTTAAAACTAGTACGTGTAGGTGTGCGAACATAACATCTTTATCATCTACAGCTATATTTCAGACTGACGCACAGCATGCAATACTGTTCAAAACGGTTCTAAGATGCCACCTATTGGTATTCTGAAAGAATATCACAGAAGATATGGCGAATTAGATTTTGATACTGATTCAGACTCTGATTTTATTTGTCACATACAATATCATGCATAATACGACATGCAGTGAAATTCATTTTGCAACACCCAAACTTAAAACTGTGAAAACAGAAAAAAAAAAAACAGTAAAAACAGTAGAAATAGTATAATATGGTAAATGTACAGTGCAGGTTTTGGCCAGGAAGCTCAATGTAAATAATGTGTTTGGACAAGCCAAACACTCCCCAATTTAGTAACAGACCTACACATGTTTTTTCAAGGCTGTGCTGCATAAATCGTCCTCATTTACATTTAGAAGAGGACTTACCCCATAAAGATTACATTATTCAGGTTAAAGCCACTGTTTTTAGGGCATAGACAATGGAGTCCATCAGGCAGATCACCATTATCTTAAATGATAACCTCAGTGATCATGAAGCAATTTATATTTAAAACCAATTTGTCACAGTTTGTCCTTACAGGTAGGTGTGTGTAAGTGTGTGCGCACCTTCTAAGCAGTCCATGGGGATCAAATGCCCTGTTGTGGCATTACATAACCAATCATTGTTGCCTAAGTCACCATTAAACCTCTTTAGATCTTAGCAGGGAATGAACCACGTCAGCACTGCTTTCAGCAAGCCCCCCCATATGAGTGCACTTGAGAAATTTAGACATTTGAAAAAGGAGTCTATTTCTTTCTAATCCTCTTATTAACTGCCACTTCAAGCTGCAGTAAATGTCCAGTTATGAAGGTGGACACCTGCATTGTTTGGAAGAAGCCACATGCTTTGTGTTTCAGAACTGAGTTTTGTCTGTGTTACTGAAGAGTACAGTTCTACTGTCTGAAGGTATTAAAAGGAGTTCAGGGTTTTAATAGTGCAGTATGTGAGGCCAGATACACAAAATCTATGAGTACTACATATTTTGAAAAGAAGACTGCTAAGACTTTTGAAGCAGTGTGTGTTAATGGCTCCACACAGGAGAAAGAAAGAAGGAGCATTTCTAATAAAAACACAATCTCGTCTTTTGAAAGACAAAGGGTCAAAGTGAGTGGAATTGTCATCAACATCACTGCCTCTTCTAAGCTAACTGACAATACAACACATATAAGGAGAGATTGGTCAAGAATTGAAAGGACCTCATCCAACAGACCTCATCACAGAAATTTCACATGCTATTAGTACGTCTAAGAAAAAGGCATTCAAGATAGTTGTGCTGAATCATTTATAACTAAAAGTCTAAAACTGGCCCAACTTTTCATATCGGTTCAGCATTTAGATAACAGCCCGTATGCGACTGCACCTGCTGAACCTGCTATAGTTACGCCACTGGCCTACAGCACAAATAAGAGTGACAGAGATGGACAGTTTGTGCTAGAGAGAGAGAGAGAGAGAGAGAGAGAGAGAGAGAGAGAGAGAGAGAGAGAGAGAGAGAGAGAGAGAGAGA
>JBBMFX010000122.1:17023189-17052457 GCA_037832545.1 Rhabdalestes septentrionalis
TCTCTGGTCTCTACAGACGCAGCAGAGACACACATCACACGTGTGGAGATCCTTCACTCTAGACAGACACACAAACAACAGGAGACCTGCAGAACCTGGAAAATGATGTGAAAGTACAGAAACAGAACCGGCGTATTGCACGGTTCTGAAACGGCACCTCTAGCTAACATGTTAATGCTAGCACTGCAGGGAGTCGGGTTCAGAGGAGCTAAGCAGTACTGGGGCTTAGACTCTTCCCACTTTCTGTTTACACTTGAATTTACCAGAACCTTCAGGGTATCAGCCTTTGTTTTGTTGACTGTTAATGTTACAGAGAACTTTAATAAAAGTTACTCAGTGTTGGACACCTTTGTTCCTGATGTGTTCGACGTCATCACGACTAGTCGACTCGACCTAGACTGTCTTGATGAACTAATCGACTACGAAAAATCTGAAGTCGTTAATGCCCTACTGTGTATAATGTATTGGTACCTCTGAAGTCACGGTGCAGGAGGTGTCTCCAGAGTGTGGCATCTTGTGTGGAGGAGTGCAGGTGTGTGCAGACTGCAGACAGTGAGATAACAGAATGAATGTCCAGCAGACGCAGGACCCTCAGCAGGAGTTCAGGAGGCAGCACAGCCAGACCGAACAGTGCAGGTAGTCCCAATGCTGCAATAGTAGGGGAAGGCATGATGAGTGCTCTGCATTACACCTGGTCTATACATGCCCTAGGTTCTATTTAATTTTCTTAAATATCTTGGATTATTAAGGCATGACAAGGTAGGGTTTTTCATAGTTTTACCTCGGTTCTTTCTACATTTAATGAAAATGCTGCATCTGAATTTCAACTGAGATATACTGAATTCACCAAATTGCAAAGGCAGCTTTACCGGCATGAAATTTTTCTGAACAGTGAGGCCAAACTGCAGTAACATTTAAGGATTCCTCAATTGGAGGCAAGTTGCCACATATTTTGCCATGTGATTGTGTCAAAGTTTCCAATTTTGGAAACCGCTTTTCAATTGTTTGTGTTACATTTTCTCAGATCATTTTGAATGCATCACAGTGATGGGGAAATTGCACCTCTCCCTCAACCACCACTCTCACAGTGACCACTGACTTCTCTGGGCGGTGAAGATATACTCTTCACAATATGCACTCATGTTTTGGGTCATACCGCACTGTAGTTTAGACTGGACTGATCACTAATTTGACTTCTAGTGCTAGACTGAGGCTGCTGTGTTTTAGGCCACATGTTAACAGTATTTTCTGAATGGGTATAATCGACATAATTGAGCGAATCTTTTTGTGTTTTTCTCTTAACCGTTAATGTACCTCTGCAGAATTCTGCATGTTGGGATGCCTGTTTTATCTAGTGTTGAGCCTGAAGCATTATGCTCATTCACCATGAAAATGAACATAGTTTAAAATGTATTAACTTGTTATAGTACAATAAGGATTTTTTTATTTGTTTTACTCTTTGATGGCGTTTAAGTATTCAGTATACAAAAATGTACATTTCAGTATTAGTTATTAAAAGTATTACAATAATACTGAAAGGGACAACATTTCCAGAAATATCTAATTGCCACAATACTGTAATATGTACATAGGGGTATCAGTCTACTCCAATAAGTGTGTATGGTGGTATCTGCATCACTAATAGTTAGAATGTACCTTCTCTAGCCATAGCAAGGAGTGGGTAAGCCAGTTGGTCCTTAAAAACACAAGAGAGCTTCTGCATGTCTCTGTAGGCAGCTCCAGCAGGTCCACCTACAATAAGCAAATTCGAATCACAGTACTTGGGAAATTCAGTGGTTTTTACAGAAGCATGTGAAATTAGCTGCTTCAAGCAGCAAACTATACAAACGTTCATTTTAAATGTCTCACACCTGCCCATTCCTCAGTCACGTATACAGCTGGTTTCAGCTCCAGCTTCCGTGCACTCTCGACAGTGCTCCCCATCTTCAAGGCGGCTGCAGGGAAAACATTCAAATTGCCAATCAGATACTAATCACATTTTATATAGGAGTAACAAGTTTGAGGTGACTGGCTTACCATTAATGACAAGGGTCTGGCCTATTGGCACACTGACCACTGATACCAAACAGTTCCCGCAGTGAGGGTGTGTGTACTGCAGCCTGTAGACACCTCCAGCTGTACGCCAGCCACTGGGCATCTGTCCAGTCCTGGCATCAAAACCCTGTGCAAACACACAGCAAAGGAGTTGAACAAGGTTGTTACAGATTATAGAATAATTGCTGATTCATACAGTCACACACGTTCTAGAGCTCCAACCCTGGTCCTGAAGATTCTAGTTCCACAGAAGCACTACAGTAGCATAAACTGCTGAAAAAAATAATGATGGCAATGATAGAAAAAGGTGCATCACAGCTTGTTGTCTATGGTGTTAAGTAGCTGCAGGGTGTTCCCATGTGACCCCTGTCCACTGCCAAAAGCACAATGTGTGCATCACTGTCATCAATGTCTACAGGTACCACAGAACACCTTCTGAGGTCTTGTGCCACTGCCTCATTTTGATGACACAAAGGGGCCCTAAACCATATTAGTCAGGTGGTTTTAATGTTATGACTGATCAGATTAACTATATGATCTATGAATATAACTATACAGTCAGAAATGTTTTACTGGTGAAATATTAGTGGCAGAATTTCACACAGATTAAAAGCAGATTAAATACTTGGTTTAGAAAGCTACTAGACATGGCAGTTGTGTTTGTAATGATAGGTCCATACACATAAGCTATGTAGCTTTACTACACTCAGATTAAGCCCAATTGTATTGCTTCAAGCTGTCAGATATAGTAAGTTCTCTAAAATAAATGCATAGTCATGACATGACAGATGCTTAGTGCACAAAAATACCACTTTCATGAGAAGGAAAATATTCAGTGATTCAAAGGCTAAAGGTAAAGGACTAAAATGATGACATTGTCTTGGAGCTTGTGAATGAAGATTTCTTTTATATAAAAATTGAGATGATTATGTTTTGGTTAAAATGATAAGGTCAGGCCCTTTCTGTATATTTTGTCCACAGTACCAAAATAAATATTGATTTATATAGTGATTTCATCTGGTTCTAATCTGAACGGGACATGTATCCTGCATGATCTCTGACCTGTGGCAGGAAGCCAGTCTCCAGTAGCAGTAAATGTGCTGCCACCAGCAAGCAGTCTGAGGAGCTGTGACACTTGGCAGCCTGGAAGAGCATCTCCAGAGAGTGAGGGACCTTCCCCTGCTCTGCCTCGCAGCACAGCATGGGCTCAGGGATGAAAGGCCCCACCACCTCTTCCTCATCCTCACCCATCTTTACCTTCTCCTCCACCTCTGGCTCACATGTGCGCTCTTTGCCATTTTGGCTACTGGAGTCTGCCTGAAAAATACAGTGCAAACACTTAAACTTGTGATAATGTGTTCATTTATTTGTTAATTTTTTGCAGCTGTGATGCGACTCTGAATCATTTTCTGTTGTCAATTTGTTGCGACACAAATTATGACACACTCAGACTGATGCAAAGTAAAAGCCTCATTTGGATTTACTAGAAAGACACACACACACACAGTTTCACAGCTGAACAAGCCATACACTGAAGCAAAGCTATCATTTTGATTTCACTTTCATTTCAGGAGAAATCACTTTCATTCTTTGCCTAGATGAATATATGCAGTCATTTTAATGTTCACCACATTCTTTCAGACACTGTCTTTACTGCATAGAGGATATTTTCCATAATTAACCCTTTTATATAAAGAATAAAACAGAACTGAATATCTTTATTTGCACTGCAATACAGAAGCATGTACAGTAGATTTGAACTCTGTAGATGCTATCTCGTGTAACTATAAGATATATAAACCAAATAACAAAGTGTGGAGACCAATAGTTAAGGAGATAGTGTTATATCAAGTGTAGAATGTATCCACTGTACCAGAACAGACAAGTGTATAAGGAGATAGAATAAATAACTAAGAACTAGCAGCATGGATGTGATTAAATATTATATATAACTAGAATGAACAGTATAGGTATCAAAAATAAATTAGTATCAAGAATAAATCATTAGGACAGAGTTGAATGATAATACGGCTCTGTAGTTGCTATACATACACAGTACATGTATAACTATGTTGCATAAATTACAACTAGATTCCACAAAAATCACTATGAAGACGACAAAGACAGCCTAAGTGTATGTCTTATGATGTCAGCAGTACTCACCTCATCTCTGGTGCTTTGCATGATAGGCGCCGCGTGGCTCTGCTGTGAGCTCTGCGGACCTGCTGGGCTGCTGTGCGTCTGGGGGTTGGGGAGCGGTGATAGGGAGGAGGTGGTACTGCCCTGGGACAGAATCACACTGATCATGTCTCCAGACACCACCCCACAGGAGGACAGGGTCTGTCCCGTGTCCACGAGCGGCTCTCTCCCGTTCAGGGACAGATTGAACTCTGTGTCCGAGCTGCATAAGGGGCAAACATCGCAAGACAGTAAGAGCACTTCAAATTTATGACACAATTTTCTTTTGGCCCCGACATTTTTCAGACATCAAACTAACCTGAGACCGGTCGAAGGCAACACCACCTCCTTCACTCGGACACTGAGCTCATTCAGAGTGGGGTCTGCCCCCTCCAGGTCCACACGGCTAGTGTGCTTGTTGACCCTTACTCTTAGTTTCATCCTGAATAAAGAAAACCTGAGTTGTCAGAGATTTCCCGATATTCCCTGTTCCCTTCACTGTTTACTCGATGAAATAAAAGCTTCTGTACAAGACAAGAACACGTCATGTGCATTGGAAAGCCGATTGGAATTTAGTCAGGGTCCAGGTGGTCTTCATGCAGAAAGGGTTGAGTACACTCCCACTTCTCAATGTTTTATGAAAACTGCTTTCATTTCACTGAGCTACACTGCTCTTTTCTGTGCTAAAATACTTCAGCAAAGTTCACTCCGACACAATGCACGTACAAACTAGAAACTAGATAATAAACCAATAAAGGGTTATTCAGAGAGAGGAGAACGTAGGAAACCGAGGAAATCTTACCTGAAGTTTGTTTACATCAACGTCAGAAAGTGTAACCACGCGAACGAAGAAACGTCAGAGGTGAAATAACGCGTTTAGATACATAATAAAAGTACAAACTACATAATAAAAGTACCAAGTCAGCCCTGAACATATATGCATATATGTTTGAAGGGAGAGTTTGGAGAGGAAAGAAATCATATAACTTCATATATATTTTAAAATTTTACATATTTTGCAGCATTGAATAAACAAGTTTTTCATATTAAATATTAAAGTAGAACTTTAGAATCAGGCATTTAAAAAATGACAAGTAAATTCAAAAGTATTTCCGGTAAGAACTGATTTCCAATAGGTAGAAGAAGTAAAATGCTTTTAGACATTTTGGGAAATTTGCTCTTCAACTGTCTCAGTATCTGGACACTAGAATTGGCATGCTGAAATTTGAATGTCACTATAGAATATTGATTGTTACTCAGAGTCAGTTATGTGCTCGTTTGTGTTTTTTTAGTACATGCATGATCAGTGGCCTACATTGAAGACAGTGCATTAACTATTTCCACGAGTCCAAATCCACATGTCTTCTCTGGATCTACAGAACCACAATCATCAGCGAGCACATACAAGGAATTTAATTCCAGTTGATGGTGTCTCGCAAGCAAAACAATATAATAACAAAGACAATAAAAAGTAAAGATAAAATGAACAATGTACTAAACAATATAATATACAATTATACAAACTTTCAACATAAAGTGTAATATAGATTTATATTTATTAATATTAATTGATGTATGTGTGTCAAGCTTTTTAAAATGAAATTCAAACTGATCAAGTCCAATAATTTTTTACAAAAGACAGTTAATTTTACAAAGGACAGTGCTGGACTGCGAGAGGTATAAAAACTAGAAGCTTACCTAAAAGTGGGAAATAATTCTGTAGTGCCATGCAGTACCTCTGGTATGTGCCTAGTTGATCTGGTTTGTCCTACACCTAAGATAGTGACCCAAAGAAAGTCCAAACCACGCCGGAACTACCTTAGTGTGTCACACGATTAGATTAATCAGAGAGCTTGTAATAAATCTAATTAATTACAATATTTCTGATTAATTAATCTGAAAATAATCACACACATTTTTGCTGTAAATATATTTAAACATTTTAATGAATTTTGGCACATCAGTGAATGAATAATCAACATTACAGAATTTTATTTATGTTCATTTAATAACTGTTTCTGCACTGTTCATGTGCAGTAATGGTCACAGCAATCAAAATATGACCTAATATACTGAGGGAAAAAATGCTAAAAAATGATGGAGCAAAGTACATCTATAAGGTGCAGTTTAACATAATGTGCATTTGAGCACTGGTGTTCTGATTATTTATTCTGCTACCACAGCACAAACTGACAGCAGAGTCTAAAGATTCATGCTACCCTGTCGAATAAATATTCCAGCTATACTGGCCTTTATGGACTCTGAAGGACAACAGTATCCTTGAGGTGGCTGAGGGATTACTTTACTGAGGAATAGTTGGAATCTGAAAGCAAAAACCAATTTGAGTGACTGAGTAGCTAGCTAGCTGGCAGGATGGATGGATGGATGGATGAATGGATGGAAACAATGACAATTTCCTCTGTGGACAAAGGTCACAGAAAGAAGCAGGCCAGATCTCAGCATGTGGTTACAGGGAACAGAGGTTGGTAGAACCTAGGCCTTGCAGTTGTACCACTGGCCTTTTAAATTATTACTATTATTATGAAGATGATGACGACGACTATATTACTATTATTACTATTATTATTAATTTTTTTTTTTTTATTATTTATTTATTTATTTATTTATTTTTTAAAAAGTATTATTATTTTAATATATTTTTTATCATTCAAATGGGGACATTTTTCTGACCAGTAGAGGGCGTCCAACAGACTTTAGACCAAGAGCAGAAGAAGAGAATCAGCGGTGTGTGTGGCGGAGGAGCTGATGTAATATAATAATAGTTGGTTAGAAACACTAAATATCAAAATGAGTCGCTCTTACAACGATGAGCTCCAGTTTTTGGATAAGATCGGTAAGACCTGCTGGAGGATTAAGAAGGGCTTCGTCCCGAACATGCAGGTAAAATATCCTGGATAGAAACGTGGGTGCGTTTGGAAAACCATTTCTTTCAGCAATTGACAGTCTTAAATATTTTCACTGGTTGAACTACTGGTTTTGGCGTCTTTCTAACATTACTTTAGTGTATTTCGCACGGTTGGGTATCGCGCACTAACCACTCGTAGTCTTATACTACTGTGGCAAAGTGCGATGTGGGCATTTTAATAGTTGCCCGGTTCGTGATCACAACGATCAACCCATAAGACGCCAAAGGAACCGATTCTCTAGCAGATTCTGATCCTCGTCTGGATTAAGAGCTGCGATCGATATCATACAGGGAGTCATCATACATTTTATATCTAAATTTATCACATAGAGGTTTATCACTCATTTAAAATCTTATGTTATCTATTTAAATCGAATGTTATCATACATGGAGAGGAGCATGGTGCCATATAGGGACACATTACAACCTTCAACATTCTGAGTGCAAAGTAGCCAAATTGTAGCCAAAAACGTCACCAAGTAGCCAGGTTCATGTGTTCAGGCCCTGAATGTTTTTTAGCCTTAAGATGATAAGTTAGGTTATATTAACTTATTATATATTGTAGACTTCTACCGTTGTTTCTAAAAGTCACTTTAAGTTTGTCATTCTTTAAAAATGTGAAGGTCGATAAAACACAAGGTGATCCATGACGTGTTGGCCTTAAGCTGTCTGACCCCTGTTATAAGCACAAGTTTTACTCCACCTTACCTACCAATGTTTTATCTGTTAAGGTAGGGCGTGGTTGCTCTGTCTACTGCAATAAACATTAGTTGTGCTGAAATCCGTAGGTCGAGGGTGTGTTCTATGTCAACGAATCTCTGGAGAAGTTGATGTTTGAGGAATTGAGGAATGCCTGCCGTGGAGGAGGTACCGTCAGTTGTTAAAGCATACACCCATGAGAACAACTTTTGAGACAAGCATATGATATTTGACTCGTTTTTGTGCCCACAGGCTTTGGGGGATTTTTGCCGGCTATGAAGCAAATTGGGAATGTGGCAGCCCTGCCTGGAATTGTGCATGTAAGCATATGATTTGTTATATTCACATTGATATATTTGTATATTTTAAAGGTTGTGATGGGATGAGCTGCTGTTTGTTCGGTGTTGTTTACGTCATTTTATTTGCCCAAGAAATCTATAGGCCTGCCTGATGTCCACTCCGGATATGGGTTTGCGATCGGAAACATGGCAGCTTTTGACATGAGTGACCCCACGGCAGTTGTCTCTCCAGGCATGTGAAGCTCCTAATATTTTCTTAAAAAATTTTCAGATTTACACAAATTTGGCTTTTAGATATATAAGAAATTTAACGTGGCTAACATTGTGGTTTTGGTGTGCAGGTGGTGTCGGTTTTGACATTAACTGTGGAGTGCGTTTGCTGAGGACGAACCTGGATGAAGGAGATGTGCAGCCTGTGAAGGAGCAACTGGCCCAGGCACTGTTTGACCACATCCCTGTAGGAGTGGGATCCAAAGGCGTTATTCCCATGAGTGCCAAGTAAACACTCACTGTACCCTTTACACCCTTTATAAGCTTTATAAGAGAAACTATTTGTAAGAAATGGTTAAGATGACAGATCAGGTAGTACCAGACAGATGGTCCTAGTCTCTTTTTCTTGCCTTTAAACAGTTTATCTGATAAAGTGCTAGCCTAAGAAAACATGACCTTCATGTAAATGTAGGCTATTAATGTGAAACTTTGATTTTCTATATGTTGAAGTAGTACATATACTTTCCATATAGCTTAACAACACAGTGTGGTTGCACATTTAGTGTGGATAACTGGTTATCAGTAAATACAGCAATGGCTTGGTTTACTAGGAATATTTATGATCTCTTGTATGTTCTAGTACAGGGTTTTTCAATGCTGTCCTTGTTCACCCCCACATGATGCACATTTTTCATCTGTGATTGAATGTCGTTTTTGTGATCTATAGCATGTGTTACATTTCCTCTGCATTAAGTCACAGTAAGGAGGATCTGGTGTTCTGAAGTGGTTGTCGTGTATGTAGAGATTTGGAGGAAGCCCTGGAGATGGGAGTGGACTGGTCTCTGCGGGAGGGCTACGCCTGGGCAGAAGATAAGGAGCACTGCGAGGAATATGGGAGGATGTTGCAGGCTGACCCAAACAAGGTCTCCTCAAAGGCCAAAAAGAGAGGACTGCCACAGGTACACACACTTTAAGAAGAAAAAACAGCCGGAAAATGGACAGAACAAGAGAAGAAAGTAGATTCAGCATAGCCAATAGAATAAAAGCTATAGAACACAACCATGTTATATAATAATTACAAGATATAATTATTACATTTAAAAAATGAAATTAATTAAATAAATACATGACACATGAAACTGTCCTTACTCTGAGTCCAGTATGTTCTCTGTGCCTCTGGTTTGTATTGTGCTTTAGTTGGGCACACTGGGTGCAGGAAACCACTATGCTGAGATCCAGGTGGTAGATGAGATCTACAATGAATATGCAGCCAAAAAGATGGGCATTGATCACAAGGGCCAAGTATGTGTGATGATCCATAGCGGGAGTCGTGGCCTGGGACACCAGGTGGCTACAGGTGGGTTCTTTCTAAACTTTTAAATGCTCAGTTTGTAAGTGATCCTCATTCATCTTTTCAGCTAAGTAGCATACAAAATGCCAGAATGCATTTTTTTTTATTAAAGTCAAAATTAGGCTACAGTGGCCCATTCAAATTACATATGGATTCGGTGTTATTTTATTGCTTTGCACTCTGTTGGATTAGTTGATTAACAAGGCTATGGGAGAACATGGTCTACAAAAGTACTGTGTCATTTTCAAATGTCTGTTTGCATATGAATTGCCTTGCACAAAACAATAATTCATACAACCACATAGAGGGGAAAAAAGGAGCAGCAAGAAAATGAGCCTCAGAGCATCAACACAAAATAAATGACCACATGAGAATGTTACATAAATTCGAAGAGAAAGACCCATATATATATATATATATATATATGGTGGGAATGGTACCCAAAGAGCGAAACACTCTCTGTGGTTTTGTGCAGATGCATTGGTTGCCATGGAGAAGGCGATGAAGCGAGATAACATTGTGGTAAATGATCGTCAGCTTGCATGTGCTCGCATCACTTCCGCTGAGGGTCAGGACTATCTGAAGGGCATGGCTGCTGCAGGCAACTATGCATGGGTCAACCGCTCCTCCATGACATTCCTCACACGCCAGGTGAGCTCAGCACCTCGCACTTCACACAAACTGTCCTACCTTCCATGCCCTTACTCCAGCTCCACTTCTTACCTTCATACACAAGGGAAGAGTGTTTCAATATTTTGCCAAGGTGCAAGTTTGCATGCATGTTTTTGCAAAGGTGCCAATGTGCACACTTCCAAAATCTTGCAAGATCTGAAGAATCCCAAAATAGCTAATAGTTTAATTTCTAGCAAATCCATGACTTTTAGTTTGTTCATTCTCTCTCAACTAAAGGGCAGTGTGCACATTTCCTTGAGATGAATAATCGATTGTTGTTCATACAGGATTAGATTTACATTGGGATGGGGGGGGTAATTTTACTGGCATACTGACATTGTTTTAGTCCCATTGCAAATCATTCATTGTTGGTAAGTCTATGGTTGTCACACTGTTTTGTTTGTGTCATGTGTTCCTCAGGCCTTCTCCAAAGTCTTCAGTACTACGCCAGATGACTTGGACATGCACGTGATTTATGATGTCTCTCATAACATCGCCAAGGTGGAGGAGCACATGGTGGATGGGAAACAGAAGACACTGCTGGTGCATCGCAAAGGCTCTACAAGGGCTTTCCCCCCTCACCATCCTCTCATCGCTGTTGACTACCAGGTAGCACAGACCTAAAATCTACAGCATGGGTGTCGAACTCCAGTACTGGAGGGCCGTGGTCCAGCATGTTTTGTTGATTTCCCTGCTCAGAAATACCTGGTTCATCTTGCCAGTTAATTGTAAGGTTTAGTGAATTTGTAAAAGGAGAACCATCAAACTGTGCTGGAACCTCCAGGCCCGGAGTTTGACACCCCTGACCTACAGTCTGGCTGAGTTTGCAGCATACTTATCCAAGAATAACACCGTTCAATGTGGCTGTTTTTTACAACCTCTGATTCAGATTTCTAGTATGCCCCTACCATCTGCCATCCAATGAACCACCATTTTACACCCAAGACCCAGTCGAAAATGACTGTCTTCATGATTTGACCAAGGTCTTAGATTATTATTGTTTTTTGAATGCCAAATTGATGCCCAAATAGAGAAAACACCGACACACTATATGGACAAAAGTTTTGGGATACCTGACCATTACAATTTAATGATGCTGTATTCAAATTCATAGACTTTAAAATGGAGTTGGTTCCCTCTTTTCTGCTATAACAGCTTCCACTCTTCTTGGAAGGTTTTCCTCAAGATTTTGGAAAGTTGGAATTTATTCATGCTGTAGAGCATCTATGCAGGCCAGTCAAGTTCTTCCACACCAAAGTCATCCAACCATGTCTTTATGGACCTTGTTTTAGAAGCATAGTGTTGTCCATAAGCATTAAGATTGAACTTCACTGGAAAAAATAGGCCACCTACATTCAGTAATAAAGAGGTGTATTTCATTGGTTTTGTCCCTATAGTGTACGTTCTTGACCCAGGTGGTCTGGGAAAGAGCAGACACCGTACAGTTATTCCTACAGTGATAAAATATAAACAGTAGATCATTGATATTATAATTCCATTGATGTGCTGGCTGTAATAAATAATCTGCATCTCTGTCTGTCTCTCTCTCTCTCGCTCTCTAGTTGACGGGGCAACCTGTGCTTATTGGTGGCACGATGGGCACATGCAGCTATGTGCTGACAGGTACTGAACAGGGCATGACTGAGACGTTTGGTACCACCTGCCACGGCGCGGTGAGTTGAGCACAAAAATATAAACAACTTCAGAGAATTCACCCTAAGGTAAGAAGGCCTTGAATTAGAGTGTGTGCTTATAATAAATATGGTTGTCAACTTCAGGGTCGAGCACTGTCACGAGCTAAATCACGCAGAAATCTGGACTTCCAAGACGTTTTGGATAAACTGGCCGACATGGGCATTGCCATTAGAGTGGCTTCACCTAAATTAGTCATGGAGGAGGTGAGTGAATGAATGACAACAAAATGATCACATATGTGCCTTAATATACCATACATTCATCTGGATATGCCCAAGAAATTGTGTTTTGGAAAGCTTTAAATAAGATCTGTTTGTAAAAGCATTAGTCTTCACTGTAGCAGACTCAGTGTTTGGGTTGTAGCAAACAGGTCTTTAAGAAAATGTAAATTTTACTGGACAGAAGTTGCTCATGAGCTACTTGTATTAGCTTTTGTATTGTAGATTTTGGAAAGTTGGAAGGGCATAGAAGCAGTACAAAATTTGCATAAGCTGGAGGGAGGAAGATGGACTGGTGCCTTACTGAGTGAACCTTACTGCTGTGTACCATATTTGATTGGACTCAAGTTTGTTAGAGAGAGAAGGAAAAAAGAGACACCCAGAACCTGGAATTCATGTAATCTATGTCAAAGCTACTATGCTTGGTAGTTCTAGATGTAAAAAACGATCAGTCAATATCAGTGAAGTCCCAAGGGGGACTCCATCCAAAAGGTCAAATATTTGTTGCAGAAATGCCTCCTACAGTCACCATAGTTGCTTGAGTGAGAATTACTGGTTTAAAAACTAGGAAAACCCACTTTTTATCTTGAATGTGGGAGGAGCTTTTACAACACTCTCCTACTGGGCAGCACATCAGTGGACTCATTAATTCTTTTAACTGGTGGGGCTGAGGGATGCATACTACATAATGCCAATTAAACTATCAAATGGTAGTTTTATGCTGGAATGCCCCCTTTAAGCATTTATATTCCTGTAAAATACAGTTCTGTGTGATCATGTGCTCATAAATGTGATGGTTGTGCGATCATGTACTCATAAATGTGATGGGATTTTTTTTCATCACCCATTATAAAGTAACGTTTATAGGTATCCAATCATAGAAATCTATGCATCACATGAGGCACAACTTTTAGAAAGAAGTTTCATTTTCTTCCCAGGCTCCTGAATCCTACAAAAACGTGACTGATGTGGTCAACACATGCCACGATGCCGGCATTAGTAAGAAGGCCATCAAACTCCGACCCATTGCAGTCATTAAGGGTTAAATGTGCCGACCTCAGTTCCACCACTACGGCCTCAAACCCAGAGATCTTCACCAGAACCTGCAGAGACAAGGCCTCTTCATGTCAAGCACTTCAGAGGGAAAAGGAGCAACTCCTGCCTCAGGGTTTTTGCACTCTGCTAGTAAGGACTGGCTTTCCAATACATGTGCATCAGATTGCACAGACAAAGAAAAGCTCACACAATGGGGAAAGCACGAATAAGTTATGTTTGCTAAAAGGCTTAATTCCTATAAAGATGGTATGGTTAAGTTTTTGTTTGTGAGACAAAAGGTGTGATTTGGGAGAGGGAAAAAAATTAATAAAAGCAACAACCCTATACTACTCGGCTCCTTTATTGTGCGTTGGGGCTTGGGATGTGAATGGTGCAAAATGAAGGAATTCAACAGGGTTACATTAGATGCACTTTATTGGTAATGACAAAGACTGACAAGGATGTGAAGGGATATCAAAATTAATCATAAAAGATAGCTCTCAATCTGACATAATGAAAACTACTTTTCATCTTTGTTGCTGTTTGGCATTCTTCTAGATTGTTTTGGGGAATCGGTGGGCTGTTGGGGGCTCTTATGAGGGCCGGATCACATTTCAGGTTGCATGGTGGTTCTGCGGTCCAGGCAGAAGTGCCACAAAATACTGGGAAGAAGTGAGGCCATGTCAGTAAGGACGTGTGAGGCTATAAATCAGCAGCCAGCCAATGTTTGATAGGCAGTGTAATGATATACATGGTGACCTTGACATTTCATCTGACATCAAAATAACTCATATGAACACACTCAGCCCAAATCTAAAGATCATGCATTGCTGTGTTCGTCTTAATTCACAAAAGCTTTGCTAGAATACAGAATTATTCCTAGCTGCCTGCCTTCCAACCTCATTTCTAGCCGAGTCTATGTAAGATCATGGTTAGTTTTGTTTAAAACTAGTAAATGGGAGGCCTGTGGCATGATGGGTTAGTGTAACTTGAGACCATCAACAGTCATTCAGAGCGTCAAAAATGTAGTGAGAAATGTGAAAGAGCACAGAACTTTATTCCTTAACTGTTGAGACATTTTGGAAAGAAACCAAAAATAAACTAAATCACATTTGAGAATATGTGGCTGTCATGCAGGACCTTTAGGGAATTATCTGAATGGATCTTGTAAACAGATGTAGTCAGAATGGGCAACAAAATGTAACACCTAAACCGTCTATCAGGGCTAGAGCAATCATAACCATAACCATAACCTGAAGATTATCACCTCTCTCAACCATTCTTGTTTCCTTACTGTTAGTTTCTTCTGTGCAACTTAACACAGTCATGTAACATATTTGAGTGCTATATTTAGCTTGTACTAGCAACACGTGACCAGTTTTAAACAATTTAATGTTAACAGCCCTGAATAGCCAGACACCATCTAACTTTTTTGCTATCATTTACAATTACTTTGATATAATGTATTGACTTATTTTGGACCATTGTGGAATTTCAAACAGGCAGTTTGCATCATGCGACATTGTGTTAAGTTACATTCTCCTAATGACCTGATGAGGTTCAGATTTTGTTAAATAAAGCAGTCATCTGAAACATGTAATACTGTGGGATGCCAAGAATAAGACTGGAAAACACACTGATATACAGCACTAATAGGTCCTGCTGGCCAACACTGAAACATCACACTCAGTTCAAACTCCCAGTACATCCTCCAGACAGCATCACAGACACACAGATCCCAGCTAAGTGCTTGGACTGTAGTGCTCCAATGATGCTAACCAGTATGACATTGCATAAGTCACAGGACCTAGAGCCTTAAAAAGGAGGTTAAAATAAACTGATGTCTGTGTCATTTACCTGGATTCAAGCTCAGCTGTGCTATCTGTTTAGTGTTGCACTGTTTAGGGAATCTCTAACTGCTTTAAGACAGGACGGTGAGGGACCAGACCGTTTAAGTGGGTTACACTGCAGCTCACATGCCATCAACAACAAAAGAAAAATGTATTTTTACAAATCAGAAAGAGAAGCAGATTCTCTGCTCACATCTGTAAGATGGAGTAAGGAAGAAAAGAATGTTTCGGATCCAGAAGGCCAGGATCAAGAGCACTTCCATATTCCTCCCCATCACTTCAAAGTAAAACTAAAGACTTTCATTTTATGCCATAAAAAGAAAATCAAATCAATCATTAAATAAAATCCCCAAACTAGCCCTTCCATTGCTCCAGTTCAGCTCTGAAACCTCGTTTCAATCACTCAAAACAAATAAACCACATCTTTAAAAGCTCTAGTTTTTTTTTTTATACGTCCTACAGCTTTTTTTTTTAAAACCAAAACAAAAAACAAAATGCTCACAAATAATTGTTACTCAGATTGTTTCATAGTTTCAAGCGCCAAAATGTATTTTTTCTCCTAATTTAGTTAGGAAAGAGTGTAGTTAGAAGATGGACTTTTCTCTACAATCAAAGCCACTCCCACCGTCTCCCAATTAGCTTTCCACCTCGTCACATTGTCCAATCATAGACATCCTTCCTCAAGCCAGGAGTTCAAATCCACATGAGGAGCAGGACTCTGATTGGGCCTCGGTCACTGAAGGGCTGTGGAGACCTCTGTGATAGCTCATCCTCGCGAGAGTCCTGTTTCGGCACCGTTTTCCTTAGACCAGGAATGGGTGTAGTTAAGCTTCTCTCTTTAAGTGCAAAAGCAGCCTATGCTAAGCTCTGTCTTTATGTTGTACTGTAAGTGGCACTGTCCTCTTAGACTGGAGTTTCTGAATCCCTTCCAGTTTTTACAGTTTTGCTTGCTGAAAGAATACCTGAGGAGAGATAAAAATGAATCAGACGAGGAAAAGGCGAAAAGCTTCATTCTATACACATGGAATCTGAAGAGACTGCATCGAAGCACAGAAAGCTGTTTTATTAGTCAGTAATACCTTCATGTAATTTTTCACCACCTTGGTGTCTGGTTGCTGAAGCACTTGACAGAGTTCCTGAAAAGAAAATGTACAGAGAATTAAGATCAGGATGCGAAACAATACTGCTGAAGAAAGAGAGAGACAGGTGAGAGTGCAGGTGTGGTGAAATACCTGTGTGATCTCAGGCGAGACTTGTAGCGAGGGCAAGTAATCTTGTTGCAAGAACTGAATGAATTCTGGCCCCTGGAAACAACAAAAAACAAAAAGACAAATATTTATATTAAAGGGGACATGTTATGCAAAACCCACTTTAGTTATAATAGGTCTATGGGCTAAACAAAATCACTCTCACAAAGAGATCTCACCAGCTATTTTCTTGACAGTTTCAGTCCCTTTCAAAATCAGCCGTTTAAGGGCTCCATCACTTTTATGAAAATAAACTCTTGCTGGCTATGACCCACCCATCCCATGATTTTGTGGCACATTTTCCACATGAGGCGCTATCCAGCCCTATACGTTCGACCCCGAGTCGGACCCAGAGCAAGACGAACACAACACTTCATGAGTGACTTGCCTTTGACTGAAGACGTAGTGACTGGTGTCATATGAGTGCTGATAAAACCAGCAGACAAAATCTTCAACTAATCTAGTGGGTGAGGGCTCAACAGATAAGGGGCAGTTCTATGCAAATTTCCCTATTCTGATTTCATAATAGGGGAGCCGTCTAAACGCGTCAAAGAATATGATTCCTGGAGTGTTTAAAGGAGCAGTAGAGACCCAAATGGTAATACAAAAAGGATGCAAAATGTGAGTTTTGCATGATGTCCCTTTTATAGTTCCACGAGTCTGACCCTTTTCTACTATGGGGTAGAACCTGTTTTTAGTGGCCCTATAATGATTTTTTTTGTTGTTGTTAATTGTTATGTAGTTTGCCACTCAGTCTTAAAGGTCCTTACTGAGGCATTTTCATGCTTGCCACCAGAAAAGCAAAAGGTCTGTTCAATTCTAATGCATTTGATCATTGAGAGTATTCAGCTTCTAAATAAATAAATAAAATGGGGAATAGAAATACTGTGACTCACCCTCTTGAGATGAATCATTTTCAGAGTCAGTGAACATTCAGACAAAGTCTGAAATGCAAAATGTGCAAAACAGATTACACAAAATAAAATATCATTCAATTTTCTGTATGATCATCACAAGTTTTAATCTAAAAAGACTTACCAGGACTGTCTGTGCATCCGAAAGGTCAAAAGTTGGTTTTAGCGGAGCCAGAAAGCATGCTGGGACAATGTGTTTGTAGATAAAGTCTGGAAACCCGACTAAACCATCTTTACCCCCTGAGCGATGTGAAAAAGAGAGAAAAAAGTTACTGAACTGTTGACACTGAAGTCATAGTTTTTAATGTAGATTTTAATGTAACTATTCTAGCAAATATAAATGCAAAATCATTTAAAAACAATACGCAAACATTTCAGTAGTGTAAGGAGCAATCTGTTTCTTTGATGCTGAATAACTAACTAGTCTTTGTTTAGAACGCTGTTAAATCAACAGTACTCTCATAACTGAACCCCTCCTCTCATAATATTTTACATCAACAGCTACAAAGCAAATCTAACCAGTTAATTTCACATTCATGTACTGGCCTTCATTTCATCACCTGATTACATGCTTCTAAGCATGCAAAGCAACAAATCAAAGAACGTGAGAAACCATTTTATTTGGCTGTCTTAAGCTAGCCTGGGTCCAATTTAACTTGGCATTTAGTGTCCCCAACACTCTTTTACATCATTCGGAGTACCAACATTGCACTTTACATTCATTATGGCACAATTATAACATCACATAATAGACAAAACATGAAAACGTATAAATCCGAAATAAAAGTTCTGAATACCCCAGAGTTCCACTAGTTTGGAGAGGATGATGAAACAGGTCTTCTGAGCGACAGGGTCTGGGAAATCGACAGCTCCTTGGATGATTGTGAACAGAACACGCTCAATATTTTCCGCGCCTGCCAAGAAAAAAAAGAATTTCAAATAAATTCAGATAAATTATTTGCGCATTTGTCTTTGCAGGTGAGTTCTTTCTGCATATTGGCAGAAACGTTTCCAATGCCAATCAACAGATTTCTCACCCTGGTTGGCCATGACTTCATTCATGCCACTGCCAGCGATAGTCTGGATGAAGGTGAAGTAACTTCTTCTCAGCATCTGCTTCTCAAGGGCTGCTGTCTGGTCATTGTCCTCTGCAGGCCGAGACAGAACCTCAAAAATTGCCAGCACCAGTGGCATGAAGACCTGTTGCAGGAAGGGAGACACCTGGCTCTGCAAGTAAAACACAGATACAGGGCAATAGATTATTCCATGAAATCTGAAAGGTTAGTTCGTTACCTTAGGTCTTATAATCCAATTTTGGTGAAATCCCCTGCCCTTTGGAACCATAAAAATAATTTACTCATAATATTAAGTATATTCAGTTTTGAGGGATACCCACTCATGCTTAAATTAAGGTTAAATAGATTTCAGCATTGAACTTGGAATAAAGAAGAAAAACAACACTGTTTATAAACAATGTTATTAAATGATTACTAAAAATATTTAGTGTAAACACACTCAGCATACCTTAAACTTGGCTGTGATCTGGCTGATGAGTGGAATAAACTCCTGTAGGTCTTTTGGCTCACAGTCCTTCAACATGTGCTCAGATGCTGCTGGTATAAATGGCAGCACTTCTTCCTCTAGGCAGATGATCATGCGGTGAAGAAAGGAGCGCACCGCACTGCGCAGAGTGCCCCGCTGGACTGGACAGCTCAGTGCAGGCAGAAAGGTCTGCAGGCAATCCAGGTATACCTCAGAGCAGCCGCAAAGCTTCACCGTCTGCTTGTTACTGAATGCCTTACTGGTGCGGCTTAGAGGGTGAGAGAGACCAAGTGTTAAATGTCTTATCCGATCCAGACTTACTTCTATCTTCATGTAATTTGCACAACTCATTCAGCAGTGTTTCATTTCACACTCATCATTCACAAAAAAAAGAAACAAACAAACAAAAAACTGTCTAAGAGTTAGTGTTTCACTTAAATGATTCACCCACATGTGTGCATTGAACATTTATTTAAATTCAGATTTTTTCCCTCCGGCCCAAATTATGTTCCAATTCCATCCACTCAATCACACAAAACTGCCAGCACCAGGAGGGTGAAGGTTAGTACAGGTTTCTACAAAGTAATGTTAAGCTTCAGCACATGTTTTCAAACAGCTGCTGACCTACCATTATTGAAAAGCTTAATGGGCCAATTCTGCTATGCCATCTAACAGACACCCAGGCTGGCTAAAATTGTGCTGAGTGATGGGGCTGCTGGAGTGCCCGCCCGCCCAAGGAGAGAAAGGCCAACTTATCTCCAAAACTCCTGACCACTGATGACCATGGCATCACCACAGAGATCGACTTTGTTGCGCAAAAACTTAGTTATCCTGCTCAGGAGCCCTTAAAAAATGTTAAATATTAATTAGCATGTGGGTACCTGGCAAAGCCCACAGCGTGGCTGAGGCAGTCAGCGAGGGCCGTCTGCCTCTCCTCATCAGTTTCTTGCGTCAGTTTGGCAAGGAGGAGACGGAAGGCCTCCATTAGTGGGCTGAGGAGACTGCGCATCAGAGCCTGCTTCCTCTCCGCTGGGCTTTCTCCATTCACTATCAGTACTCCAGTAGTCTCGAACATAAACAGCTGGTCATCACTGCTCAACAGCGCAGGGAAGCCGTTCTCCTGAGGGAGAGATTCTGAATGTAAGAGGGACAAACGGTGTGTGTATTTTGTGGTTGTATTTCAGGTGTATGCATATGTCTCTTACAGGCGGGGCCAACTCTAGCAGGTCCTGTATTCGACTCAGGATGTCCTCGATGTAAGTATTCATGTGTTTACTGTACAAAAACAATAGTGGTTATGCATATAAAAAAAACAAACACGTTTTTTTTTACCAAATACAGTTGTCATTCATTCCATTTTAATGTTGACTCAGTAACTCAGGAGTCAACTGAATGTCTCGAAATGTGTGTTTGTATTGTTAACCAACTTACTGTAATGTTTTGATGAATCTGGAGAAAAGGTACGATACTCTGCTGCGCACTTTGGGACTGCTGTGTCTCAGACCACGATGGTCTAGAAATGCCATCTGCCGAGGGAGTAGAAAATAAGATTTCCATCCAAGAAGACATTATAAGGAGCAATTCACATTTATTTTTAGTGTGTAGCTTGCAGGTTCATGGAGTTACTCACCAGAACACTTGGAATGTGCTGTGGTTCCACAATGAAAAACTTGTCATAGCGTACAACAGTCTCAAAAAACTCCAGTGTGACAGAGGTGTGCTGGTACTCACTTACCCCACAGGAGATAAGCTATACAAGAACATACATGTATGTGTTAAAATTACATTCTTTCAACTTTCCAATAGAGAGTTTGCTAAATTTACTGTGTATATATACACATGCTCATTTAATCAATATTTGTATTTTTTATGCTGGTGACATAAATATAGTGTGGCGTGTGTATTTCTCTCACCGTTCTCATCATGTCCTGCAGAGTGCTAGCTTTGGTGGCATCACCAGTAAAGTGAGCCCCATGTGACGCAGGCAGTGCCTCCCCCAGCATATAGAACAGCCTGATTGCCACTTCCACCTCCATGAACCGTGCTGTTTGCCAGTTCCTAAACATAAGTATATAAAAAATATCTTTAATGTTTGTGCTATAAGCAGGGCTGCAATTCCTTTTTTCACCCAAATGAATAATGCCTAATGTAAAGTTTTGTAAGTGTTTATGTGCCCATACTCACTGCAGGGTATTGGTAAAGACTCTGCACACAGCCTCCAGCAAGAGTTCAGGGGAAACCTGAGCAATGCGGTCAAGAAGCATCTTTAGCTGTTTCCTATACTCCACAAACATTGCCTCATCCTCTCCCTGAAGTGGAAAAAGACAAAAGGATGCTTACTATGCACAAAATAATGACTGAATAATCACGAAACTAATACAACTTCCTTTTGTGACAGGCTAATACCGGTCCATGATGATGCAGATTAATATTACCTCATTTTCAAAGTTGTACTCATCATCGTATGTCAGTTTTTTCATAATAGCCAGCATGATTGCCTGTTAAAAATAACAAGAAACTGTTAAAAGGCTCTGTGCAGTAAGTAATAAAGTGGAAAGGCAAATGATACCAGTAATTTCATACCTCAACGTTATTTTTCTGCTGATCAGTAAGGAGAGGAAGCTGCAGTGGAAAAAATTGTCACAAAATTGCATTAATTCAGGCTGTCTGTATTTGTAAGCATGCGAGAAAATGTAATGGAAAAAGAGTGTGTGTAAATGTTGGCATTTACCTGCTTGAGTACGTGCAAATAGTCGTAACAGAATCCCACTATGTTAGCTGAAATATCATCATCCTCGTGTATAAGCAGCTGCAACATCAAAGGAACCTTTGCCTCTAGTGCTTGCTGCGTTTCTGCAGAAACCTTCACATCTCCAACCTTAGTGAGTTTGGTCCAGCTTAGCACCAGAGCCTGGCCCATCCCATTCACCAGCCGAGAGAACTTGGCCAGGAAATCCACATCCTCCTCCTTGATTTAAAAATAAAACATTCTTAAGCAACCAAGACGTAAACTGATTTTTAAAAAAGAACCTAATCTGTGAAACTAACACTGTAAATAAGCACTAAAAACAAATAGTCACCTAAATAATTTCAATAAAAACATCAAAACTATTCAAGGCACAGATTTGCTGGCTTAATATGCAGTTGGTGCTTATTTTAGACAACAGGGCCTGTATTCACAAATCACCTCAGAAAAAGAAGTGCTGAGACAGGAACAGTTTTGGGATCATAAAAATAGAGAACATACTCCCAAAGAATTATTTGTGAATACCAGGCCTGAAGTCATCTGAATTAAGGGTGATGTTTTTTTTCTTTGCATTGCTCACTATAAAGGATACCAGAATTTGGTTGAGCCGTCTGGGAGAAGGTTTTGGTACTTTTAAGAGAATTATGATGTACTTTAGGAAAGAGAAAGATGTAAAGAAAATGTAGTCTACCCGCTCTATATTGAAGAACCCAGCAGACTGCAACACTTGGGAAAGAGACTCAACCAGTTTGGTTTTGTCCACAGGGTCCATGCCCTTATTTACAATTTCAAACAGACAGTCGCAAGCCTCCTCTCTCAGCTCCTCTACCGACATGTGGCTCAACAGGAGATTCACAAACCTGCACACACGTACATATAAACTGATTTCATCAACATTGGCATGTTGGTTCAAGAGCAATACACCTATTTTACAGAAACTATATATGGCATGAGAACCAGAGATGATCAAATTTCATCAAATCAAATAAATCAAACAACGGTAGTTTCTCAGAAATGTAATCACTGCTCTTGCGATTAACATCAAAAGCTAGCCACTGAATGAAGTCTCTCTACTTTCTGCAGTTCACCCTGCAATACTAATGAATAACTAATCGTAATATAAATGTAAAAGCAGAAGACTTTATTCAACACGCTATACAGTAATTTCCAAAATATGTTTTAAATTTAATTTCATAAAGACAAAACTGCTTTTTCAGAGCTGCTAAGACAACACATGTTCTGATATCACTGAAGGTAATCTGAAAGCTTTATGTTTAAAAATCTCATTATGGATAACACAATAGAGAAGCCTCTCAGTCAAGGACCAACTTGGACAATAAGCTTGAAAATGTATTTCTTCTACTGCCCTTTATTTTGCAAATGTTCACTGCTGTTGACTGACCTGTCATTGGCAATGAGGTTCAGGTCAATCCAGGAGACATACGCTCCCACAACTTCCAGACACTGGCAGGTGAGCTCGCTGTTGCTCTGCTGGTATGTCTGAAGGATCTGATACCAGGACTCCACCAGAGCTGGGATGCAGTTCTCCCTCATGCCATCTTTAATCAGAGTGTTTCTGCGCGTCTCCTGAAAAACAGAAGGGATGTTTGGTTCGGACTGTGTTACAGATGGTGAAACGTGGTTTATAAAGACGAACATGCTCACAAAGCAAAAGATCCATCAAGACCTGTGGTTAGGTCATACCTCGGGTGTGTGCAAGATATCCCTGTCCACCACCTCAGCATCAATGGCCATGAGCGTGCGCAGATAAATGTCAAGGCCATAAGGGTTCAGGCCCACCAATGAGAGAAGGTCAAAGAAAAATTTGGGCCACACCGTCGGGTACTCCATGATGAAGGTCAGGGAAAACACTTGGGCAGCCTTGTTCTTGATGAAGGGTTTTTCCGGCTGCGAGCTCATGAGCTACACACAAAAACACAAGTCTCAGCGGCCACAAGTCTCAGTCTTCCAATAATACCTTCACTGAAAAAAGAGCTCCTTTAGTTACTAAGACAGTAAGTGTGTGTGTGTGTGATGTTCACACCTGCATCTGCAGCCATTTCATCAGAGTCTCTCTAATCAGCTGTTGCTGGGGTCCAGTGAGGCTCCCATGCCTGTTACACATACACAAACACACACACACAAATTCGAGTGTTCATGATTCCACAGGACTGCGTCACTGCGGGCCAACAGATGACAAGATTTCCGTTCTGTTTATTGATACAACAGTGTAACTCAATTCATCTCCCCACCATTGCACTTCCAAGAAAATGACATGTTAACACACCTTTTACTTTTTTTTAATAGTAAATTAGGAATTGTAAATATTCTCCTTCAGGACTTTACCTGTATTTGATCTGATGCTCTAGTACTTGAAAACAGAAGAACTTCACATGGTCATCACTAAAGGACAAGCAAAAAAACACAATACAGTCAAATTACACAGTGATCCCACTTAACTGAACATCAGAGTACAAAGCTATTTCAGTCAGGAACTTTCGTCTGGGAGCTACACCATTAACCAAAACTGGCCAAAAAAAAAAAGACAGTTCTGCTTTTCTTAGGAGATGTGCCAATCAAAACGAGAATGATACTATACACCTGCTTACTGCCTCTTCCTTTTGAAAACATTGCAAGCGGAAACAGTCATTGCAACAAACAATTGTAAAGACACCACCATAAAATGTTACAAACACTGCGTTTAATACAAGAAGACACACAGGAGGGTGTTGGGCTCCATTTTTACTGTACGAGAGTTTGAGTAATTATGAAACCCATCCATGGTGAAAGGTCTCACCTGTAAATCCCTTTAGCCAAAGCCTCAGCACAAACCTCCCAGCCATCTTGAGATTCCTTCAGTTGCTCAAAATATGCCAGTGCCTGAGAAAGAAGAGACAAAAATGACATTAAATACAGCAGACATGCGTCCTATGCATACCTCCCTGTTTTTAAATTACATTTGGTAAGTGAATGATGTACTAAATGTACTACCCCATTTATTAAGGGACCTTTTATTAAGCAATTGGTTAAGTCACAGAATGCATGTCAGCATCAGCCAATCAGAGGCGGAAATTGCATTGTGGACACGAGTGAACACAAAGATAAAAAAAACCAAAAAAAAAAAACCATGACATAACAACTTCTTTCAGGGGGCGTCGACATGTGCCTCTGAAGTAGACTAGTCGCATATTCTGTTAATGCCCTAGTGCAGGGTTGCTGGGGGTGTGCAGAGCGGCCACTATTCATATCTGTATTTGTTAAACGGGACAATTATTCGTATTTGTATTCGAGTAAAACTATTAATGCAGCACAAACAGCGGTTGGGGGTGGCGAATACAAATACGGTACTCGTAAGAAACACGTTATTTGTGCATGTCCGAATACCGTATTTGTATTCGGCGCCACCCATAAGGGGTGTCACACTCCTGTCCTGGAAGGCCGTGATCCAGCCCGTTTGTGATTTCCCAGCTCAGAAGCACCTGTTTCATGTCGCCAGGTAGTTGTTAGGTTTAGTTAAGGTGTTTGAGGAGGAGAACCATCACACTGTGCTGGACACTGGCCCTCCAGGATTGGAGCTCGACACCTCTCCCCTAATGCCATATAATAAGAATGTGGCACAGTGGAAGGTGATAAACACTGTCGCTACGAATAATGCAAAGTATATGGTGCGCATACATACTGTGGGAAAGCCAGGATTCATCAACATGCTAAAACTTTTAGACCCAAACTATGAGTCAGATTGCACTGTAGCCATAAAGTAAAAAAACATCCCACAAAATAAAGCTAAAACTTGTTATGAACCATTTCTTTGTCATCTATAGTTTGATTTTGAGGAAAAATAAAAAATCTGACTTCTTGTGATAAAAATTTGAGGTTTTATTTTTAGGCCATATCGCCCAGCTCTAGTACACGTTATCAAATATATTTTATTAGTCCACCAACACCAAAATCGCAAAATATTTGATTTACCTCCAAGAAATAAAAAATCAGTATTGATTCATTAGACATGCACTGTGAATATTGTTCAACCCTAGTCCAAGCAAAATATATTCAATTCCACAACAGGCATAAAAATATCAGACACATTTTTAAAAAATCACTCAGAGATTTTTGGTACCAGGTGCAGACAAATCAACTAATCAGTGCTGCTTAAAAAGGTATAATTGACATACAATGTACCACTTTCTATTTAAGAAACATTTAAAAGAGCACTCCCACCACAGCCCAGAATGAAGGTACGACAAACCTAAAGCACAATGGATACTGGGTTTTAATTGCTAGCTTCATCATTTGAAAAGTCAATTAAATTTCAGTTCTGACTTATATTGTTTAGAAACGATCACAGATCTGCCATTTGTACACAAAAAGTCTGCAAATTGTATCCAAAATAGTTTTAGATTAATTCAGCACCCAAAAGCTCCATAATAGTCAATTATGTCTGCAAAAATACCTAAAAGCCATTACATTTTGGTTATAACATCACTATTGTACACCTCATCAGCCTTTAGATAACTGTCAATACCGAACAGGTCAAGCAAGAATGATCAAGTGACGAGTTTTGACTTTAACCTCTTTGTCAACGTCTTTGATCTGCTCAATTTCTAAGCCTCTCAGTCTCATCAGAGTACAACTGCCAAACTAAATACAGTCACACTGATCAACAGTATTAGTTCAATGAAGATTTATACACTTCACAGTTCAGTTGGCATAACCATTGTTAGTGAATGTCTGAATTACATTAAAAAGTCAATGATGACCCTGTTAATTTACTAATTTCTACTTCTAGGGAAGCTCTCCCAAATAAGCAAAAATGAAACAAGCACCAAAGGACCAAGGTTTTTAAAAAGTTTTGGCTGATACTTCTGGATATCTGTGTTGACAATTCTGACATATGAAAGTCTTCAGGTTGTTTTGACCAGAGCTGTCGAACTCAGTTTTAAGTGAGGGACACATGTGTGCATCTTACTCTTTGACGATAGCACGCATCAGCGTTGGGGTTCAGTCCCATGAGGGCCTGCTCGTCCATGATGGCAGGTAAAGCCGACTCGCAGGCCATGTGTGGGTTAGCTTGTTTCCACTATAGGATCACTCCGGCCTTCTATACGAGAGCAGAGTCCACACATCTGTCAGAGAGAGAGAGAGAAAGGTTTTGAGAGAGAGAGAGAGAGAGAGAGAGAGTGAGAGAGAGAGAGATGTGGGTAACATGAAGTGAATCTTAATTGTTCCCTGCCTTCATTCAAATTTTGCCTTCACTCCAAAAAATCATGTTTTAAAAAATTTGAGTAAGGAATGCATACCTGCCAATCCCCTCAACCCAAATTTGGATTATGGAAAGGACAAGACAACGACACCAGTCATCTTATTTAATATTTATACTTAATCAGGAAATACAAAATCGACAAAATTCTAACTACACAGTATATATAAACAGCAATGTTACACTAGCTGATTGCCTAGTAATTGGAAGCTTCCCCTCTGATCAAAAGGTGGTGGGTTCAAATCGCTGGAATGCCAATGGCACCACTGGGTTACATACAGATAACTAAATTCACACTATGTGCCTTGGGTGTTTTTACACGTGACTATAAGGGGCCCCTTTACTTCACTTTATTTGTTTCAGTGGACGGGCGAAATGGAAAAAAAAAACAGAAACAGAGACCCAAATAAAATCCCCACATCAGCACGAATGCCACGAAACAAACAAAACAAACAACTGGGAGAGGACACCCTGGACACAAACATTGAGGTCGGTGACGGACTGACGTGTGAAAAGAGTTGAAACTGCTTCAGTCCAGCTGCTACAGCTCTTTGTGGCATGATGCAACACGGCTACAATATTTTGTCCACACACACTCATTCCTCTTTTGTTAGCCTGTTGTCCCTGACCGCACCAGGGGATGTTATTTTGTAGTTTTTATAACCATAGATTAACCTTAGTTTAGCTCTTTGGTGCATATTTCGAGCTGGTAGATGGAAAGCTCCTCCCTGGGTGAGTTGAAGTTGGTTTTAGCTTTTAGCTAACAGCCTAGCTCCATACGCGTCTCTGCTCTCTGAGAGTTTTTATCGAGGCAGCGGCTACAGAAATAACAGAAATAACGTCCCTTTTTACACACCAGTACGTGTGTGGACTGGTTTCCAGTATCTGTATGTCTCTGTAGCAGTAAGGGAGTGTGTTTTCTCTCTCAGGGCAGTGGCCGTTTGAACACGCCTCGAGTGGCGACACTACAAAAACAGGTTCAATGCAAAGTTACCAATTGTCCTTTCCGCTAAATATTATTCTAGAGCACCAACACAGACAGTAAAGAGACTCTGTACCTTAATGTTGACCTCAGGGCTCCATGACGGCTTCAGAGAGCTAGAATGAGCCCGAGATGTGACTCCAGATCAGGGTAGCAGCGTGTCAGCCTGGCCGGACGGAAACCCTGCTCATGTGGGTCTGAGCAGCAGGAAGGAGTTCACTGAAAAGGAGGAGGGGGAGAGTGGGAGAGGGGGACAGCCATTAGTCACAGAGTCGAAACAAGCATGATCAGCACCTCGCAAGTGTACCCTCATTTTACCTCAATGCAGACATAAAACCTCAACGTGTACATATGGATATGTCCAAGTTCCACTTTATCTATATAACCAACAGAGGAGAAACAGGATATATATATAAAAAAAGAATAAAACAGTCACTTAGTTAGCTTCTAGTCAAAAACAGCGTAATCGAATCCTCACACACGGACCAGTAACGGAGAAACGGTTTCTTTTAATCTGAACGAACAACTGAACGTGCACGTCTTAATTTGTTCAATTACGAGTTCAAATTTCGCCGGTGTGACGTAATTCTAGCCTTTTCAAAATGTCATGTCATGTAATTTCGTGTAAAGTGTTTCTATTTCATTTAAACTATAAAACAATGGCTCATCTGTGGCTGTTTTGTAAAAATAAATAAATAAATAAAATAACGTTTAAATACGGCAGGACAAGATGTTACGCTGGGATCTTCGAAGAGTGTCAAAATCTGTAAGTCTGGGTCAATAACAATCAGTTCTAAACAAATAAAACAATCAAGCCCACGGCTGCAATTACTGGATAACTATGTTTAGGTTGGACTTACAGGTACAATGCAGGTAATTCAGAACTACATTATTTATTAGTTCAATTTGATGAACTACACTATATGGCCCAAAGTTTTGGGAAATACATATGTGGGAATTTGTGCCGATTCATATTGTAGAGCATTTATGAGGTCAGACACAAATTTTGAATGAGAAGGCCTGGCTCACAATCTCTGTTCCAGTTAATTCAAAATGTGTTGGATGGGGTTGAGGTCAGAGGTCTGTGTGGGCCAGTCAATTTCTTCCACACCAGTCTCATCCAGCCATCTCTTTATCCTTCACCAGAAGTAAGGAGCCTAGCTCCCAATACTTTTGTCCATATAGATAACTAAAGCAAGGCCACATCCACATATCTGTCTTTTTGTTGTAATTAGACATGGGAAGATAACCGGTTTCAAGGTATACCGCGTTTTTAAAAAGTCAAGGTATCAAAACGGCAAAAAAAGTTATACCATTCCTACGATATGTGCAGTGTTTGTGTCGTCAAAGGAAGGATTTGTTTTTGAAAATTTTATTTGTTTCTTTATTTTG
>JBBMFX010000122.1:17052557-17063111 GCA_037832545.1 Rhabdalestes septentrionalis
TCTCTCTCTCTCTGTCTCTCTCTCTCTCTGTCTCTCTCTCTCCCTGTCTCTCTCTCTCTGTCTCTCTGTCTCTCTGTCTCTCTCTCTCTCTCTCTCTCTGTCTCTCTGTCTCTGTCTCTCTATCTCTCTCTCTCTCTCTCTCTCTCTGTCTCTGTCTCTGTCTCTCTCTCTCTCTGTCTCTCTTTCACCCAGTCTCTCTCTGTCTCTCTCTGTCTCTCTCTCTATCTCTCTTTCACTCTCTCTCTCTCTCTCTCTCTCTCTCTCTCTCCCTGTCTCTTTCTCTCGGTGTTTCTGTCTCTCTGTCTCTCTCTCTCTCTGTCTCTCTGTCTCTCTGTCTCTCTCTCTCTGTCTGTCTGTCTCTCTCTGTCTGTCTCTCTCTATGCATCTAATAGTGGACCTGTAAGGTAGGTTGATCTAATAAAATGACATCCAGGTACATTACACTACAGGAGTTTCTCATGGTGAGGTGATGGGGTTCCATTACTTCATGCATGCTGATAAGGCATACAGAGGATCTTTCACATTGCATGACATTTTGTTTAAACTGGACTATGCTCATGCATTTTTCACTTAACAATTTCCATACATTTCAAATGCAAGAATGTTAAGTCATGTAGTTTTCGATGGTGAAATCAGCACATTGAGAATCACCTTCATCAGCTGTCAAAATGCATCTGCAGGACAGTTTGATCAGGGGCCAGGTTTCTTAATCCTAATAAGAGTAATCATCAAAACCAGACTAGCTATCTGCTTGCTCTGTTTGTAAGGCTTTTAACTGGGCTGAAAACCACACTCAGCTCTCTTTGTTTGTAAAAGATTTGAAGCTGGTCTTGAAAACACAGCCTTGAGAGCCAGAGCCTCATGCATTCTTTTTCTACCTCTGTCGGTTTAAGCTCGTTAGTGTTTATTTTATTGGATGGCTTTTTCATCACAATCCATGGGACCTTGTTGAAAACCAATCTGCTCACACTACCTCATTTTTGTCCAAACCATTTCACTTCCCACAGAGCAGCCGAGCGCCGCTTCTGAGGGTGTTAAAGAGATCAGGGGGCAGGGAGGCGGGCAGGTACAGTGAGCAAAGCTGCTGCCTTGGCAGGACATCCTCTGAACCAATAATCCCGGTAATTTTCATGGCTAGGGGAGTAGCCGCCCATCTAAATTGCACAGATGTTTCCCACGCTTGCGGCCCGATTGATTTCCCTGTTGGGGAACGTAATTGTCCAATCCAGTTCTCTCGGACAGTTTCTCTCAGTAGATATCTCCATAACACTTTGAATCATGGCTCCTTCCTTCTGAAGTGAAACCACAGCCAAAACGCAAGAGGCCTCAGTGATGAGATTAGTTTTTGCCTCTGCAAACATCAGCCTCCGGCTTCACTAGTGCCATGTTCCCTTTCCCATTAAGTACCTCTCAATTACATGAGGCCAACATGTACCTGTTTGACAACAACAGGCATTGTAAGACTTGGAACCATTTAACACTTCTGTTCTTAAGTCATTTTCGAGCAGAACTGATGCAGATTATGTGTGTGACAATAGAGCTCAATTCTGTAAGTTTACTTGTGTTCCATGTCCTGTTTTTTATTGTCTCTGGCCTTGGTGGTGGAAGTTTCACTTTCCATTATGCCAAGATGAGAGTTAAGCAATTAAGCAATAGCCTTACCAGTACTTTACTCCACATACAGCGAATTCTTTTCTGGTGGAATTTAATTTTGTTCTGATTATTTAAACCTCACTCCTTGCTAAGGGAGTGAAGTGAGAGCGCTGAACTCTTTCCAGCATAGAAATTCAGGTCATGAGATTTCTTTGTATTTTTGTGTTTTTTGTTTGTCAAAGCAGTGGTGCTGTCAGGAGAGTATATTTGTCAGCCCTTCTCTCTCAGCTTGATCTGCTACATCACTTAACCTCTCAATAACATCAGTTGTCTAAAGCTATTTCTTATAGGTAGGAAGGCCAGTCCAGTGGCTCTCATCCTGTAAATTGTGATGAAAGATGAGAGAGATTGTAGTTTGGTTGGATGGGCTCTGCAGCGGGCCTCTACTGAGTGTTTGTTTTTGTCTCTTGAATGAGGTTTGCTTTAGTCTCTGTCTGCCTGAAGTTTGACCTGAAACTCTGTCAAAGAAGTGTCATAAAATTTCATATAGTTATAAAACCATATGAGGCTGTAACGTTCATGACCCATGAGGAAATACTGGAGGTCTCTGATCAGCATTTTCTATGATTCAATATACTGTACTGGAAAGAACCCTGATAAGGTCCAGGGCCAGTGCCAGTACCAGTGCCATGGATGAAGGATACTGATGACATAGACTAATTTCCTTCAAGAGAGTGTGTAGTGGATTCTAATGGTTGCCTCAGGTTTTACTGACTGTAAAATAAGGTCTTCATCTGCAAGATCTTCTCATCCAGATCAGGGGCGAGTTAGAGTGATTATTTCTTAAGAACAGATACATGTTTTATATGAACTTCCTAAAACACGCTGATCAGTCTTTTATTAAATGTATACAAGTCATATATCCAAAAATCATTTATCAGTTTGATTTCTGAGTAGGGGTACTCTGTTTCCACTAGCTCCTTCTTAAATCTGCTGCTAATCTCATAATCCATCGATCCATTTTCTACCCCTTTATCCTGCACTTGGGGTCGGGGTGAGGGGCTGGAGCCTATCCCAACTGCTTCAGGCGAAGGCGGGGTACACCCTGGACAGTCGCCAGCACGTCGCGGGGCCACACACACACACAAATTCACACCTAGGAGCAATTTAGCAATTTAGTGTGCTGAATCAACCTATCCCCAATCACGCATGTTTTTGGTGGTGAGAAAAAACTCATGCGGTCATGGGGAGAACATGCAAACTCCACACAGAAAGTTGCTCTGAGGCAACGACGCTAATCACTGCGCCACCATGCCGCCCTTATTCTCATAATAAAAGGGGTAAATTATTTGAGATAATTCATGAGGAGTGGGTTCTTGCATGCTAAAAATATTTGCCTTATTATTTTTTATGATACAGCATTGTAAAAAATAAATAAATTGAGTAAAGTGTTCTCTGCATTTAACCCATTCACCTAGTTAAGGAGGGAACTGCTGGCAAGGAGGGGCATATGAGGAATGTGCGTATGGAACCTTGTTCAACAGTACCTCAGTAGGGCCACTGGCAGTCCTATTACCTTGCGTTTCGCGAGACAACCTCCTAACTTCCACAGCATCCACCAGTATTGCTTCATATTGTTACTGTAATATTTCTTGCAAAATATAAAAAAGATTTTGATGTTACAATGTTAAAGATTATGTAATGCTAATCTGATCTTAATGATATGTGACTATACATAAACATTTAACATTAAACATCTGACATTGTTATGGGTGGCCAGTGATATCAGCACTGCAAAACCTTATACTGTGATGATGATTTACAGATGAGACAGGCTGAACAGGCAAGTTCTGTATGGCATTAGTATTTTAAGATGAATTTCCTTTGATGGATGAGGAGAGCTTTCAGGGCCTGTAAAAGTCAGGCGTGGCAGTGGGATAAAGTGGTACCGGTGGAAAGTGGGAAAAGCTCCTAAGGTCAAGCAGCATGAAGCACAGCTCCCTTCGTTTACTGTAGATTTGTATAGGTGGCCCTGCCACAAGTGATGTCAGCTGTCGTTAATTGTTGTAATTTGCTTGTGTGACTTTCATCAGGAGTCCACAATAGTCCATTAAATGTCAGAGTGGAGTCGCTGCATAATGTTCCATGCAGGAGAGCCAAAGCCCCCCTGTTGTATGGAAAAGCTGAGCAGTGTCATTCTGAGCTTGCGTGCTTATGCGAGAAGGAGTGATTGGCTCCAGAAGAGGGAGAGTGTACCAATGCTCTACATGCATGTGTTTGTGAAGCAACTCAATTTCTGCTTAAACGCTCAGTTCTCAGCAGCACACCTACATTGTCTTACCTGGGTCCTAGAGTCCATTCACATCAAGCAAACTTTCCCCTGCATCACACTTCTTGTACCCGCATGCACACTTCCCTCACAGTGTCATTAGCACACTTTCATGTGGAGGAGCAGACAGTGATAGAGACAAGATGCCTGACGGTATGGTGTTTGAAATGCAGGAAAGGCTAATTATAGTACCATTCAGAAAGCAATCAGCCCTGTTTGAGGATGTGTAAATGACTTGTCCATGGGTGCTTGATGTTCTGTAGTGTTTAAACAAGGCAGTGTCTGCAAAGTGTCTTTTGAGCATTTGTGTGTGTCTCTTATGTAGACTGTGGAGTGTGAATTCAACCTGTGTGGTCTTCACTAACACTGTAGGAATGAAGACAAATGTGGAAAAAAAGATATTTGCAGGGCTGGGATCATTTATCGACTGGATAATTACTGATAAGTTACAGGAATTTAGTACAATTTTGCTTCTTCCTTATCAATTTGTACGCATCAGCATTCTCAGGTTCAATCTATCATCTGAAACATCCTGTAATGAGTTGTCCCATTAACACACACAGCAGTAAGTGGATTGTCCAAAGAACTACATGGGGAAAAGGGTAAAAAACAGTATTTTTCACTTTTTTGTTTTAGTGTAATTGTAGATATAAAAAGTTCTTGACCTGAAAAAAAACAATAAGCATTTGCCCTGAATATTTTATTCATTAAGAACTCATACAAGATGAAAAACAAATGGACTCATTGAGTAGTAAAGGTGATGAAAAAAATTACAGCCTATTTCTCCCTTGTTTAAAAAGTATGTAAAAGCTGTCAGCTTTCCCATCTCCCTGTGGTGCAAGTGGACACTGTAGAGCACTGGTTGTTTTAAGCAATGCAAATTTAATTTGAATAGAAATAATTTTCTGTAATTTTGCCTTAGCCTTCTTCTTTTATGTAGACATTTTATATGCAAGTATCAAGAAAAATAATGTAATGTCGGCCTGTTGTAAGGATAAGGCTAACATGATTTTTTATGCAGAATCTAATCCTAATTTTAGTTTACTGTTTTATTTCATAATACTGTTATTATTCATTAAATCCCTTTTTTTGGTCATGAGCTAATGATGTCTGTTATTAGATTCATCATGTGACTTGGGGCATTTTCGAACAGAATTTTTCCACTTTTCTGTATTATTGCCTACCATGGCAAAATCTTTGCCACAACAAAAATGTATTGACAAACAATGGCCACAATGGATGATAAAACAAAACTAATCCACCCTTAACGCACAGTTTAACTAAACAAAGTGCTGCAATTGATAGTCGAGGTAAAGCAGTTAGAAAATGAGACAACATTCAGTTTCAGCTTGGCTTGAGCCCTCAGAAGCTGTGCTAGCCAATTTGCAGGAAGATCAGGGGAGTGTAAGAAAGCAAGTCTCTGATCTAGAGGAGTCTACCAATCATAATGCTTGCTTGATGCTGAAGTCTGAAGTCTGCCAGGATATGTTGGTAACAACCAATGCTCTTTGGCGTAAACACTGGGGGACGTTCTTGCTAGTTTAACCTGAAAATCAATGGGGCAGAGAAAGATGTGGAGAAGGCTCACCCAATATGCTTAGCTAAGCTAATGCCACAACTTTCTGGAAAACTTCTCTTGATGTACCATCAAAGCCCAAATAGAGCACACAGAATGCTGAAGCCAAGGCTTACTTCTCGGCAAAATCCTCTTACCATTAAAGAAGAGATACATCATGACCAGAAGATGCATCTGAGTCTCTACATATTCACTTTGCGATTGTAAACTGTACACTGAGTGTCATTCATAATGAAGAACAGCAGATATTCAGTGCACTAGGTGAGGCACTCTCTACTCTACAGGCTGAGGGAGAGGTCAGGTGTGTAGCTATTACCTAAAATGTTTACCTAATTACCTAAAACAGATTTAATTTGACCATAGTTACACTGGTCAGTAACTAGGTTTTCAGAGTCAGTACAATTAAATGGATTTTAGTCTTTGTTTGAATTTAGTTTGAATTTGTCTTGGTCTGGAATGTACATTCCACACATTTTCTAAAGAGGATTTTACACACGTATGAAAATGTAAACAAATAAGAAATTAACAAATAAAAAAACATATAACATCATAAAAAAATACCTTTTACTCCAGTCAAGATTAAACAGATAAAATACTGACTAAGTGACTGAGAGTTATACATGCAATCAAGTAATTTCATAAGATTAAAGCCACTTCAGGTGCAGTTATAACAGGCCTAAAAGTAATAATAACCAGTTATGATTTTTTTAGTTTTATGTCAGTTGGTATACTTGATATAAGTGATTGCCTGGAAATTCTTAGTTCAACTGATATTAGAAACCCTCTGAAGTAGCCACAGAACAGATCACTGCCGCAATTAAATCACTACATTGTTTTGAAGTTGCTGGGCCTTAAAGCTTTGGGATTAAATTTTTCAAATCATACACTGTCAGCCATGATCCAGTAAATCCTGTATGTTGAAAGGTAAGACCTCGCACAGATGCTTGATTGGATTGAAATCTGGGTCAAGTCAACACTTTGAATGGACTTATTTTCAAGGTCTTCAGAACATTCCTGACCTACATGTGCAGTGTAGGGTGCGATTTCTAGGGTGCACTATGGCACACTGTTGCTGTGAATGGGTGGACTTGGATGCAATGTTTATTTTACGTAGGTGGTGTGTGTCAATGTAAAACCCAAATGAAACCAGGATCAAAGTTTTTCCAGCAGAACGCTGCTCAGAGCATCGCACTCTCTAACGGTTCTGTGACTATTCAGCCCCATGCACAGAAAGATGTGTCCTTCTTACCATTTTGAGCTGCTGCAGCTCTTCTGTGGATCAAACTTGAGACCAGGCAGGTATTACTTGTTCCCCATGTTATCAATGGGCCTTGTCAGAGTTTCACAGATCCTTGTGATTGCCCCTTTCCCTCCTTACTATACATCAACTTCAAGACAGGATTGTTCACTTTCTGCCTAATATTTCCCAACTCCTTAGCAGGTGCTGATGTGACAAGATAGCCCATGTTATTTACTTCACCTGTGAGTGGTTTTAATGTTGTAGACACCTACCAGTTAACCAGCTCAATTATGACCTAAAAACAATTGCAGATGAAATAGCCAAAGGATGAGGTGAGTACATGTCACCTTCACTCTGACCAAGCTGACTTTGTTCCTGGCAGATTTTTTCATACAATTAATGTAATCAAGGATTTGATGGAGAGACATGCCACCATTTTTAAAGTCTTTTGGTTTTGGTGACAATTTGGTGTCTTTCATGTTGTATTTGACCTTATTCACTAAATAAGTCTCTGTAAATAAATCTCTGGTTATTTTAATATTAAAGAATTAAACCGGTGTGTGGTGTTCAGAATTAAGACTATTCGAACAAACTATGAAACTCTTTATTCCAGAGATCTCAGTCTTCTTTTGATCATAACATATCGTATTGTCTTCTTCTTAGTCTCTTTAAATCATAACTGTTTATCAGCCTTAAATAACCTTTTTTTGTCTTGGTGAGATACGTATATGATTTTGATCAGTCACATGGATTTAAAGAGTACTATACACCATTTGAACAGCTGAAGTCAAGTTGCTGATTGCTAATTCTTTTGTCACTTCCTATCAAGTCTGTGATTTTGTCAACTATTGGTTTAATAAAACTGAAGTTTCCCCATAAATCACTGTTAAGTAAACTCAGTAGCACCCAGGATGGATTAGCATGACATTGAAAGGGATAGACCTTAACAAAAGTCTCAAGACAAATTAGAGAAAGATTTACACAAAATCCACACATTGCCTATTGATGTAGGGCTTCAGTTTATCCAAAGCAAGTAAATTCTTCAGAAGTATTGAACTGGAACACATTTAAAATGGTTCTTTTCTTAGCTAGACATGCCATATTTTTGATTGTACTCCATATTTACTGAAGTCTAGTTAAGTGTCAGAAATTTCTGAAAATAAAGCTTTCCGCAGGAAGAAATCTGATTCAGGCCGTAGCACACAAACACACACACACACAAACAAGCACAGACAGGAGGCAAGACAATGCAGGGTGAATGTCAGATGTTTAATCCATTCAATACAGGATTGTTCACTCAGTGCAAGTGCCAAAGAACAAGAGTTCAGTCAATAGCGTGTGCTGTTTATGTACAGGTTGAGACGTGGTCCGAACAAGCAGGACGCAAACAATGTGTCTCAAGTCTTGGGCAGCAGGTGGGCAGGGAAGGAAATCATTTACATAGTGTTTTTAGAAATGAATTTGTGGACGACACAAAGGCCATCCAAGTCAGCAGCAAAGAAACAGGAAACAAAAGTATAATCCGTAAACACAAACAAAATGGATGCCAAAGCGAGCAAACAAACAACTAAACAGAGAAGTAGGCTAAAACATGAGGGGAGGACTGTTGATGTCTTCATTCAAATAACCACAAAACAAGTCAATTAACACATTTACTTGTATATAGATTTATATTTATATATCTAAAGTGCATTATGGTACAAAAATATAGAAGGTCAGCAGCACCTTGATACATTTACAAAATAAATACACCATTCAAACAAAATAAATTACTGCAAATCTGACATTGATAATTGGCATAGTCCTTCCAAAATATATATATATAAAATAAAAAGAAAAAAAAAGAAGAAAAGAGCGAAGTATTCACAAAGATCAAAATCTGTAGCCCCACAGAGCACTGAATAATGTTTTGTCATTATCTTTTATTATTCGTTAATCACTATTCTGGTGAATCTTTACAAACAATAAATATTTCCCTAACATTTTCCTAACCATCACGATTACAGTGAGTACTGCAACATGAGCATTTAGGTGTCCATTTTAAAATGTTCTTTTTTGATCTGAAAGGGAAAAAGAAGAAAACAGAGGAGATTAGTTTCAGATACTCATAAAATGAACACAAAGTTAACTGTTTTAAATGCTTAACAAAGCTTTATAGTCCTTTATTTTGTATGTGTGAGAATACATGCGCATTTGTTTGCCTGTGCATGCAGCTTCTTTTTATGCATGTGTGGTATGTTCAGGGCTCATAGTTTCCCCAGGGCAGAGAGAATAAACTGGGGGGATTTGTACATGTGCTTGCAGTTATGCAAAGGAGACACCTTTCCTTGAGCAAACACCCCAGCCACCCCCCAATTCCACCCCACCCCAACCTAAACATGCACTCAACATCAAACAGCTTGCAGTTCCTTTCTGCAGAACCATGAAAATGTGAGTGAATAAAGTAGATTTGTGGGTGTGTGGGTATAAGGGTGTGCACACATGGATTCAACTGATAGGCCTCAAAGAATTCCCAGATCTACTCTCTGTAATTTCTTTCACCATTTTAATGGATCCTTACCAATGTTTTTGGTGTTATGTGATTACACTTCACAGCCAGTAGCAACCATGAAAATGTACCCTTTGTAATCCTTTAAAATAAAGGCTAATTCTGTTATTACTCTTAAGGCTTATTTAGTTAATAGCTACTATGAATGTTTCTGCATGGAGATGAATATTTTAGTCATGCAGTTCCAGAAATTAAGAATTGGAAGTGAGGCCCCATCAGCATAAAAAAGGGGCAAATTATTTGTGCTATATCCATATATCCTTTTTGAGAAAAGGACTGTGCAAAGCACGAATGTAAAGAAAAGGACTAGATTTCTATACCGTTGTCAGAAGCTGACAGTGTTTTAGTGCCGAGCTCCTCGCAGGCCCGTGAGCGGCCGCCACTCCAGGTGGAGACCGCTGCCCAGTTCATCCACCAGGGCCCAGCTCAGCGAGCGGGCTCTTCGTTTCCGCTTCTCTCCTTCTCTTCTCTTCCCTGTGCGCCCTTTCTTCTTCTTTTTGCCCCCCGCCTTCATGGCACTATCTTTATATGGCTGCGACTTGTTGGTTTCCTGTGGCAGGTTGGTGCCCTCCTCATCATCCAGGTTGAAGCTAATGGGCAGGTTCTTGGTGCCGCCAGCGGGCTTCGGGTGGGCCGTGCCTGGGCTTACACTGATACCAACACCCACAGGAACGCCCATGTTCACCGCTCCACCTCCACCACTACTGACTCCACCCCTCTGTTGCACCTCACGGATGTCCGCTGTGTGGACTTCGTGCAGCAGCTCCTGCAGCCACAAGCGCCTCTTAAAGTCCTGGAGCGTCCGACCTTTGTCATGCATCAGCTGAGCATGCGTTACCGACCGCCTCCTAAGAAATGAAGAAAAAACAATTCATTTCAAATGTCCCCCAAAAGTGGCTTTTTTGTCTGTGTAAGCCTACAATTACTTAACAGAGTCAGTTAGGCATCACCCACAATGAACATGTGAAAAAGTCAGTGTCTTGTTTCCTGAAAAGCATTATAGAAATAAACATTAGTAGGGAGACACCGATTCATATGTGTGGGTTCTCAAAATGATAAATAATGTACGTGCTTCTATAGTCTTGGACATTGTCTGGTGGGGAAAGTTGCGGGTGGGTTTGTGCGTTTGGGGCGTAGTACACTGATTCAACACCCCCCCCCTTTGTTAAAATGAGATTCAATCCCCCCCAGTTTTGTCAGATTATATTGTATTAAATTGATTAAATTGTATTTATAACTTGGCATCCCCATCTCAGAACACCCCCACT
>JBBMFX010000122.1:17114086-17126453 GCA_037832545.1 Rhabdalestes septentrionalis
TTGTGTAAGCAGTAGATGTGTTAGGGAAGTAACACGTAACATTTTAATTATATTTTGCTAAAATGAACAAAATGACGTGATGACTCGAAAAAAGATTTGATCATTTTGCTGAATGAGACTCAAAGGTCCTAGTTGGTAAAATGATCCGAACTTCCCATCACTAGTACATTACAACCTAATACTCCTGTACACTATAGTGTATGCTCTACTCCTCAATTACTGGTTTTTGTTGCATCAGTCTGCATCTCCCAATTCATTCGCTCCCCCTACTGCTCCGCACCACCCAGCCGGTAAAACAGCACATGCTCTTTGCGAGCTCGTTTCAGGAGTTTTAGTGAAGCATCACGATTTAGTGAAGCATCACGATTTCAGTTGATTCCTTATCATTTTGGTTTGCAAAACGGTTGAAACAAGTTGAAAGGCCATGAGATAGGGAAAGTCCCTAACCCTCACCCTCAAACTAGCCCTCACCCTGAATCTTCCCCTAGACCCTAACCCTAACAGTTACCAGTCACGCACTGCACATTAGGGGTGTGCAGAGCGGCCGCTATTCATATCTGTATGTGTATTTATTAAAAGTGAAAATTATTCGTATTCGAGTAAAATTTAAATGCAGCGTGCAAATTCTGGCCGCCACTCCCTGAATCTCCTCCTGAACTTGAGCACGTGATGGGGGGGAGGGTGCGAGGGAGTCAGAATATCTAAAAGTGAAAGTGATCAATTGGTCACACGTGAACACACCACTGCACACAGTGTGAACAGCATGAAATTCCTCCTCTGCGTTTTAACGCATTCACCAAGTGAAACAGTGGCAGCCATGAACTCTGCACCCGGGGAGCAGTGTGAGGGGACGGTACCATGCTCAGGGTACCTCAGAGGTATCTAGAGGTCTTCATGCGAGCATGTGACTGGGGATGGGGGCGGGGTCCCCGAACACAAAATTTAAAAGTATTTTTAAAGTATTTTTATCACGATCTAAATTTTCATGGTTGTCTCTAGATGTCGCAAGATCACCTCCAATCCCAGAAGACCCATGAGGTGTTCAAACTTGCACACTTTTTTTTACTATAATGACATAGATTTGCAATGAAGTTCAATGATGCTGACTTTGAAACATCTAATGGATTCTTGGCAGATGGAGTCTACACATAGTAACTAAATTTTGCATAAATGGTTTTACAAGGCAGGATACAGATCACCGTCAATGGGCATTCATGTGTGTGTTTTTTGCTTATTTCATAGTTGATCACATTTGTAACTTTTTGAAAGCAGGCAGCAACAAATCCAGAGGCTGATAAAAGATTCATGGAACATAAAAAAAAGAATATGACAGGCTTTAAAGAAAATAAAAACCTCTCTCTGGTAACTCAGTTCCTGTGCAGACTCTAAATGCTTTTAGCAGCAGGAGACTGTCTTTTCCTGTGTTTACTACTATGATGCAAATATTTTGGTTTTCTACTGACGTGGACTACATAAAATCATAGAAATGTTCCCAGCGGTACTTTGTTTGGGGCAAATAAAGTTATGCAGGCTAAAAATATGCTTGCTTTTCCACGAGTTAAGGATGTTACTGTTCTTCAATGCATCCGTGCATAAGGAATGAGGACCCATGTTAAAAATGGAAAGTACTGTTGTGTTTGTGGCCTCTGAGGCTTTGTGCTTCAGGTCAGGCCGGACTGTTGGATGGATGCCGGGTGTGGATATGTCACACTCTGTCCGCCCACACATCCGCCACTGCTGTGGGCCAGTGCGCTTTGATGCAACCGTCCCATGTAGCTGGGTGTGTCCTCAGCCACAACGTGACGTCCTTCTCTGAAAGCCGCCCCCCCCCCCCTTTCTTTCCCCCTCTCTTTCTCTCTCATTCTCTTGCTCGCTCTGTTTCTGATCCTCACTCTCAGATTACTGCTTGATGTTTTTCCAGAAGTCTCCTCGGCTGTTTGTGGTAACTGGTAATGTCATAAAATATGCCTCAAAGAACAATCGCTTGATTTACGTTGAAAGTAATTTTTTGTTTGCTACTGTATACTTGCGTCACACAGATACCATGACATTTCCAATTTTAACCACTGTGGTCCTAGTTTATCATTTAAGAGATGCTCCCCACGTGGCAGCACTGCCTAGCTTAATTATCCCAAACTTCCTTTACACCTATTGTGCTCACATGTTCTAACAGGAAACTCTCGAGAGATTATGGATCTAGGGGCATTTACACAGACTTGAAATACATCTTCAATGACACTGTACCTACAAAAACTATACTGATCCATTGCAGAGAAGGAACTGAGGGCCAAGATATATGTACGAACACAGGCACAGCTTTGATTCATCTGTCATGTTTAACATTGGATTTAAAAGGCTTGTGTATATGTTAGCTTATCATGAAAACTGCCCACACCCACTTGCTATGTGTTCCTTCACAAGTTTGGGAATAAATAGAACATGGAATTGCAATGATGATGAGATAAACGTGTTATATATATCCATCCCATCCATTTTCTACCCCTTTATCCCGCACTCGGGGTCGGGGGGGACTGGAGCCTATCCCAGCTGCTACGGGCGAAGGCGGGGTACACACTGGACAGTCGCCAGCACATCGCAGGGTAACACACTCACAAACATTCATACTCACAGTCACACCTAGTGCCAATTTAGTGTTCTCAATGTCTCTGTTGCATTGTTAACTAGTCAAGGAAATCCTTTCAAGGTTTGTAGAACAAATGCTAACCAACCCAAAACCAGCTACTGCAAGGTGCTTAAACTTTAGAAAATGGAGCGGAAAATGTAATCAGCCATGTTTAGTTTCTTTTTGTGTAATGTTTCCATAATACACATGGGCAATGTGTATAAAATAGTGCATACAACCTCTGCAAGTGTTCCAGGACTAGATTGTTTCCCTGTCTTTGTGTGTTTAGAAAAATGGGGAAAAAAGTAAGAATTTTTGTGTTGCATTGAATTCATTATAATCAAAACTCATGTTTTAGCGATTACGACAAACAGATGTTCCCGTTGTATCACAGAGCAATGCCAGTCCCTGCTGCCATTTAAACCAAAACACTGCATGTTTGAGCATATTAATAATTTCACAGATGTATTAAGCCCCATAAAATAGACACAACAATGCAAGGCAATGACTCCAGTCTCATAAAAATGGAAACTCTGACACGCCCGCTCCTATTATGTAGTACAAATTGTTTTGGGTTGGACGAGCGATCTAATAAGAGAAGGAAAGTAAACCATCAACATATTGCAACATTTTCTATTTCCATTAGGGAGTTGCCAGCAGACTTTATCGTGTACCATCTCGTCTGTCAGTATGGTGTCTCTCTGTCTATAAACAGACAGAGAATAGTTCTCCTCCTTCTTCAGTGCGACCAAGGTATGAGAAAGGGGATTTTTTGTTTCCAACTGGCATCACCTCATTTCAGTTTGTCCAAACAAGAAGATGGGTCTGCGGCAATTACTACTTTTGATGCACTCTCTGTCCTCTCTTCGATTTATTTTACTGTAGTCCATCATGTCCATCTCTGTGTTTTCAAATGCTGTTACTCCACTCATCAGGTCATTAGAAGAAGCATTGCTATTCCAAGAAACCCCAATTTCCAAAAATGCAGTGAACCATATAATGGCTAATGTGGGAGTGGAGAGAGAAGTTAAGTGAAGGATAGTAACCTGATAGGCTAAAGATGAAGTCATGGAACGTGTAGTTAAGAGATGTCCACTAATTCTTCCCTAAATGTCACCTCTGCAGGCTCCATGCTGGTCTTTGCTGCTTCTTCCAGTTTTCCACCTCTCATTGTCTCCCCTGAGCCAGAGAATGTGAGTTCATTGCTTTCAGAGAGCAATCAATGAATGGATGGAAGGGCTCCAAGCTATATGGCATCTTTCAAATTTTAAGACATTCTTTTCTGTAGTAGTCGGTGTGTGCCTGCTTTCCATTCAAATGGGGCTTTACTGGATGACTTTGTTGAGGCTACTTGGTCTATTTTGAATGACACGGTCAAAATCACCTCACACCATGGAATGCACTCAAAGTGAATGGGGCTGCTGAGTGACAGGCGTGTTCTGATGCCTTGTGAACTTAATGGCACTCCTCACATGACACACATACTAAAAGCACTGTGAGCAGACGACTGTTTATTCAAATTATACTAACATATCATTACTGTCATTACAAAACATTGCATAGTCACAGCACAGATTTTAGGATGAGGAAAAGTAATTTTTTTTATGTCTGTCAAATTTACTTTAAAAGCCACTGAGGATTTGATTTTTATTGGTTAATTGACAAAATTTGATATTCTTTGTAAAAGTCAGTTAGCATTCTCAAACGATGTCCTATGGCAATCGTGCTGATTTCTGGATGATTTCCCTACTTAATCTTTTTTCTTTTCCATCTCAATCCTTTTACCTTTTCTTAATGTCATCTTTTTATTTACAGACATATTTAGTTCTACTTTGTGATCTTTTATGTTTTCATCTTGAATGTCTTTTGTTTTCTAAATTATATTCACTCAGTTTTACTCAGTTGATAAACTGTTGAAATACAATATTGCTTAAGTACTCCTTATGTTTTTAGTTTTTCTCTCCCAATTTGGTTTTGCCAGTTCCCACCCACCAGCTCTTTCTGGTTTTGTGATGAAATGCTACTGGTCCTTCAGAATTTCATGAGTGTTTTCAACCGTAGGCGTTTTCGGAAACAACACCTGTATCCCACATTTCACTTTGTCATTTTGTCTGTCTTTGTCTGTTACTTCCACTGAAGCAGCAGGTAGGGAAGTTGTTAATAACTCCCTATAAAGAGGAGCCACCGCTTCAGAGGAGCCGTGTAAAGCTTGGCCCTGCATGGTGGTCTGCCAGCATGAGTGGAAAGTGTCTGAACGTGATTTGATAACTGAGAGACTTTTAGGGCCTCAGCAAACATCCCAGAGCTGAGTTAGTTCAAACTCCCTGCAAATATACCACAGGTTAGAATGTAGTTCTAAATGCATCTTTACTTGGAAGCCCCATAAATAGTTGTTTTCCAGTTCAATATCTGTTTGACCCAATCAGCAGTATGTGTTCAAATCACATATGTTCTTCTTGCATTTTTGTCTGTCACTATTTTTGAGGATGATGTTAGGTAGCAAAAACCCATTTAAAGCAATTAAAAGGTAAGGTTATAAAACTCCATAAGGCTTTTTGATTCTAAAATCATTAAGGAATCAAAACAACCCAAACGAATAAGAAGAAGAAGGCTTGTAAATACAGTTAAGCTAGCTAGCAGTGATAAAGATGTATCTTCTTTGGCCTCCTGCCTTCAAACTATGTCTCCATAGATGGATAACTGGAAGTGACAAGAGAAGACTGTGTGGTGTGCACTACTGATACCCTCTAAATTCATGCGGAAGCCTCGCTCTAGATTTATTCATCGCTGTGAGTGCAAATCCATGTGCTATGAACCCAAGCAGCCAAGTTCTCTTCTGCCCTTGGCCCTCAGCAGGCTCTGTGGTAGGCGTTTGGTGGTGGCTTAAGTTTCTCAAACCTTGCAAAAGAAGATGCCTCACAGAGAAAAGAAAAATATCCACACCCGCTGACTCAAAAAAGGGGGGAAAATGGGAATAAATAACACATTCATACTAAATTTGGAACTGGACATAGCCCCCCTCCGTGGTGGCAAAAAGTAGGCATCCGTTAAAGCATAAACCCGAGCTGAATCAGTTTGACAGATTACCGTGCGCTGGCAATGAGACAGATTCAACTCCCACGGATCCTGCAAACACAGGGGCCTGCCAGCCTCGCAGACACGCTGGCCTTTCTGAGGCAGCCTGAAAACACCCAGAAAAAGGGCTCAGAGCTGCAAGAGCCTTTTCACTACAAATGTCTTACAATCCTTTCATAATGGGCCTGTGGAGATGAAGTCTGTTTGTCCTGTCTGTCTGGTCTGCTGTGGTGTGGTGTCGCACGACACTGGCCACTGGTTTGGGTGGGCCACTCATGCACCTGGTTTATATTGCCTCTTCACCCAAACATACTCCAGAGACATAGAAATTGGGGATTTCCCTTATAATCCTGTTTAATTAAGCCCTTAAACTGCAAGGCCCACGCTTCAATGCCTCACTCTCATAACTATATAACTTACAGTTTGCTTTATAGTTACCAGATGATTTATAGCACTTTCTGGATGTTTTAAGCCTATAATGCTGTTCTATGAATTATGCTGTTCTTTCCTAAAAGTAGTCCATGTTGGATCATTGAACAGCTCAGAACAGCTTTAATGGGGGAGCAATTATTCCACAGTTCTGAACTTTGTTTGCCTAATAATTTAGCATTGACATGGAAATTGGCATCACTCTAATCGCCTCAATTGTTGAGTCAAATTTTGTAGAGACGAGCCCTGAGTTGAATAGCCTGCTTGGCATAGCTAAGTTCTAGGAGAAAAAGATGTTGTGGATCTCATGCTCCAGGAGTCTTCAGAAATGAAAGAGCTCCTTCTGTAGAATTAATATGCAAACAACTCATATTGATATTTGATCAGGATTTGAGAATGTTTTGCTTCTCATGTACAGCATGCAGCACAACAAAGACGACATGTCCTGAATGCCGAGTGATTTTCTTAGCTGTTTGTTCCAAATAAAAACAGTTCTTTCAGTTGCTGCTTAATTTATACTAAAGAAGTTGTGACTCATTTTTGCTTGCAGCGATTTACTAGCGATGTAGTGTGCTGATAAGAAAGCCAGGAAGTCTTGGTGTCATCCAAACAAGGGGTTGTAAGGGTTATTTTTTCATTCTACCTTGATTTTCACATATCCCTTTGAAAGAGAGTGTTCTTTGGGTGATTTACAACAATAAAGAGTTAGTCGTATATTTTCATGTAGGCTACATTAGTCGTGAACTCCATAGTTTGATTTTGCCGAATGGAGAAAGCTGCTTTTTTGTGAGTGGAACAGTGAAAGGTTTTTTTTTCTTTCTACGAAGCAGTGTGGTCCAATGAAATTGGCAAGGCTTTTGCGTTTACCACAAAAAGGAGTGATGTGATTGGACTGTACTACACTCATGGCACAGGGGGTAACGATGGCTCTGAACATGAAGTTACAGAGAGTAGCCTGTCTAGACCATTTTTTCCGCAGAAAAACATATGCCCCAGTTCATGTGTGGCTGCAGGGTGTGTATGTGTGTGTGTGTGTGCCAGTATGGGAGTGTGTGTGTGTGTGTGTATCAGTGTGTGTGTGCCAGTATGGGAGAGTGTGTGTGTGTGTATGTGTGTGTGTGTGTGTGTGTGTGTGTGTGTGTGTGTGTGTGTGTGTCAGTATTCTGAATGTGTGAAGCTCTATTTACAGTAATGCTACAGCCATTTGAGGTGAAGTCAATGGGGCTTTGCCTCTTTACATCTTAGGTCAGTGACAACAGCGAGAACCACCCAGCTATAGTTCCACTAAATGGCTTGAAGTTTGCTTAGCTCAGTTCATGTAGTGAACCTGAGCTGCTGAATGATGCCAAGCAAGTGCCAAAACATTGCATTACACCATAATTCAACTTCTCCCATGAAGCATTAATTAGCCTTTATTGTGAAGTGTATGTCACAGTTTGTTGGATTTGCTGATGTATAGGTTAGCATAAACGGTGTTAACACAGACTAATGTTTTAATACAGAATTTGTTAATGTGTACACCATGGCTGTGTTTGCATTAAATGTGTAGGATCTGTTCATTTCTATGCCGCGTTGATATGTAAACTGTGTTAAGTGTCTGTAGCTGGGCTGTAGTGAGAAAGAGTTTGACGGGGAATTCCAGTTGTACTTGCTGCCACTGCTCGGGCTGGGTTTTTCCTCCCTCACCTCACACTCTGTATTGTAAACACATGGCAGAGAAGATCTTTTAACCAATCATTGGTGCTTTGTCTGTTCAAACCCTCACTGCACTGAATGTGTTGAGGTTAAAACTTATTGGAATGATATAGTTACTCAGTCTGCCTCTCCCTTGATGAGTAATTCCACAGTCGCCCCAAGTTTAAAATAAACACATTTGTGAATTAGCCTAAATTGTAATTGTACTCAAGTGAAAACATTATTTATGATTCATGGTGCCATTAAGTTTGCCTTTTACAGGTTTTTAATGTTGATTTAAAATGCTAAAAAATAAAATACTCAAAATACTCAAAATGTTATATATATATATATATATATATATATATGATAACATGCCTTATGAAAATATAGCTTATTTTAATAAAATTCTGACATTCTCAGAATTGGTTTGCTCTCTGCTTCAATCCACTGATTATCGTATCTTCTTTATTAGTCTAATTAAGTTTTAGGGAAAACTTGTTTGTAAACAAAGCATTCGTCGTGCTCCTCATTAGTATGTGTAATGAGCTTGTTTGCACTGTTTTTCTTGTAGAAAGTGATTGTTTTATTTGAAGTGAGCACATTTTCTAAATATACTTGCTTTAACAGATAAAAAGTGTCTGATTCAACACAATGTACAACATCATCTCTAGCACTTTTTGGCTGGTCACAGTACGACACAGCTGGGGAGATGAAACCACTTACATCTCACACACAGATATACACAAATGACCTGTATTTATACTAAAATACAGATGGAATTTTTTCATGATCCCACTTCCTGATACAAATAGCCATACATACAGTTCATGCAGAAAGTACATGGCCAGTTTTTATGCATATGTATCCTGTAATAGTGAAACCTTGTTTCCGAAAATAGCACAGGTTTATTATTATTCTTCTTGTGGACCTCACTTCTTATTCTGTAGTGTTTGGAGGCAGTGCTGAGCTTTGGTGTTTTCCTTCTGTGACTGATCTTTGTGGAGCTGCAGGGATCATCTAAATCGATCATCAAAAACACTCACTGCTGCTATTTTTGCTCATTTCTCTGCAGAGCTCTGTCAGTGTGTCTCATTCCCTCTGGGCTGGGGAAACACATTTTCATAGCCATTGTCTTTTCCTGCACTGTCTGGCATGCATGCAAAGCTCCCAAACTCAGATTCCAGACTGTCTCCAATTTGTAATCCATCGCAATTAAATGATGGCCTTCCAGTAAAGGCCTGGCCTGCTGCAACAGAGCAGACCAAAGCCTGCTTTGGAGCTCCACTTTATTGAATCATAAATTGTTCGATTTATGCTATCATCAGCCTGAGTAAGGGGTTACAGTCCTTGCGACATTTTCCAGTTTTAGTAGAGAAGAAACTAAATGGTAATATCTTTCACTTAGTTCTTGCTGAGTTGGCCGAAGCACAGGAATAGTAGCTGTTAATTTTTTTTTTTCCATGTTGCTTGCTCATGTTGCTGCTTTGGATATTTTCTCCTGGCTCAGGGCTGATCGTATGTTGCACTTTGCCTTCTATTAGCTCTTTGTAACAGGAAAACCCCATTGAAGATTTCCAGACCATGGACCTCATATGCAGGGATGCATGCATACACACATACATAATTACTGAGAGATCAGACTTCAGTTTAGGACTATGCTGCTATTAAAAGGAAACACTTTCAATCCTTAAGCCAGCCTTTAACATCTCTCCGGCTCTACTTCATAACCGGCAAATGCATGTTTTCTACTGGCTTTGATGAGAAGGTGCTGTAGACATAAGCATGATGTCTTGATGTCTTGAAAAGGTGTTATATTGTAATAACTGACTATGTGTTAGCATATCCAATAAGAATCATTTTAAGAATGATTGTTGTCTCATCTCAGTTATTAAAGCCATATACTCCAATCTTACTTCCTAAATTACTCTTAGGCTTACTTCACAACAGGCTCAGTAACAGCTCTAACAGTACACCAAATTCCATGCACAATTTGTTTCTATGTTAATCAGCATAGTCTTTTACACTGGGTGAGGTGAAATGAAAGTGTTAACATGTGACTGAAAACTGTGGCATGCTAGCAGTGTCTACAGAGAAAATTAGGGAAGTACAAATATAGCCAACAGCTATATTTTATATTTTGGCAACAGAATTGCTCTAGGGTTCTGATGAGAGTCTGTTGGACTAACGAGGAATCAGGCACTTGAAACATCTTTTAAAGTTTATAATCATGCTCAAATGTCCCCAGAGAAAATAAATTAAAGTGGCAAAATAAATAATCACAAGTTAGAACAACTCCTTAACTTTCCGTGTACAGAAAATGCTCTTTTCTTCATCTATGTGATATGTGAGTTAAATTAATTGGGCAACAGCAAGCATCACAAAGCAGTGTAGGTAGATGTTTTATTTCTGGAGTTCCATAATGTAGTCCTGGAGGATGTCTAAGCAAATGGTGTGAAAACGAAATACAGGGCATAACTATAAAAATACAGTTAGGTCTTTTTTTACACAGAGAAAAATATTAATGTCTCTTACTTTCCCTAGCTCACTCTGACCTCTCCAGAATGCCTCTAATCTCTCCAACACACACAGGCAGGATTGCAAATTATATCCCATTCATCTCTGACACATTCTGTCAAGTTCTAGTGAGCTAAAGCACTAAATTATTAGCACACTGGAATTCTCTATTATTAAGAAGTGCTGAGAGACTTGTGTTGAAAGGGAAGAGAAAGCACACAATGAACTAAAATATTAGACATTTAGTGGCTGCATTTCTTTTCCATGATATAGGCCTTTCAGGGATGGTATGTGTAGCATTTGTCAGGTGGCAAGAGTTGCATGGGTTCAAATCAGACAATACAAATTAAGAGAAGTCAGAGGATGGATTTAAAGACTGCCCAGGATGGTGCTCTTTAGAGGTGGACAAAGTACCTACCTTCATTACTTAAGTGAATATACAGATATCACTAGTCAAATGTTATTCCAAACAAGTGAAAGTCATACAGTCAAATTTCACTTAAGTTAAAGTACTGAAGTACTTGCTTCCAAACTACTTAAATATTAAAAATACATTTTTCACTTCATTGTTAATTTATTTCCACTACACTTATAATAGCTAATACATCTAACTTGCTTGTAGAAGATGTAGCATATGGATTAAGTTAGAGGCTTACAGAATGAAACACAACCATAACAATAATATTATTAGTGCCTGTTTAAGCTAGTGTTGATCTTTGCCATCTAACCAGCACTAACATACTAGCAAACACTTTTCTTTGGCTAAGTTATGCTAAAAGAGTAAGACTTCAGTAAACATTATTGGTGTTGAAGTAGCTCCATTTTACATGATGTTAAATTTAATAGAACACCTTGAATGTGTGGGCAAAACCGCAGTGATTTCACTGACCATCCTGCACACAGTGAAGGTTATATTACCTATTATTATCTAAAAGGTTGTAAAATTGCAGCTAATAAATCATTTACATACCTCAATATGCTTCCATAGATACTCAAAAACTGTTCTTAAGTACAGAACCCAATTAAATTTACTTTGTTACTGTCCACCTCTGGTGCTCATAAGTTCTCTTTTTTAGGTTATTTACATTGACTATATTCAGTGATAGCACTTTTTACATACCAACTAGATGCACTGTACTCTGATCAACTATAAATTGAAATCAGATTTTCAGCCTAAGTATAGAGCTGAGGTATATCTGTTCAGTCTGGATGGAAATGAGTCAATTAATGAGGCAAATACTAACTCACATTGTCAGTCTCGAGTCATTTTTATGCTATCTGAGATACAATGAATCAGTTTGGATTTAAAATTTTGTAAAAGTAACCTAACTCCAGTGAAATTCTTTTAACAATGCTAATCAGACACTGCACTTGAACACATCAAGCAAATGAGCAGAGCTAGAAAATATTAAATTCTGCAGAATTTGTTCATATTCTGCAGAATTTAATCTTTTCTAGCTCTACTCATTTGCTCGATGTGTTCAAGTGTAGTTAACAAATTATGAACAAATTCCTTCGTCACACTGAAATCCTCCAGGAAAACACAGAGAAACAGGAAAGAAAATTATTTTTAAGTGTAAAACTGTTTTTTTAGAGGCAGCCATCCAACATATCATTCAGACACTGAGGGCCCAATTTTCAGGTTCGATCACGCATTGTCTGAAGTCTGAAACGCAGTGGTCTTTGGGGGAGGGACCAGCACAAAATGCTATAGTTCCTGTAGGAAAATTTGAAAATCGCGCCTGGCGCATAGTTCAAATGGGTTGTCTTAAATGAGTAAATTAGTCATGGGTGTGTCTGGGGCGTAGCATGCAATGAACCAATCAGAGTTCACACTCTCACTCCCTTTAAATACCCGGTGCATGTTCCATAGCGTGCTGTGTATAATGATGGCAGATTTACCTGGACGTCAGGAAAGATTTTTGATGGAAGAAATTGATTTGCTCGTGCATGAGGTGAAGGCACGGGAGCGATTGATCTTCGGGGATGGAGGGAATCCTCCCAAACCCCAGTTAGTAAAGCAGGCATGGGAACAAATTTCAGTGATTG
>JBBMFX010000122.1:17126553-17137317 GCA_037832545.1 Rhabdalestes septentrionalis
GGCCAATTTTTCCTAAAATATAATCCAGCTGGTCCTTGTTAAGTCTGAAATAGGCTTCGAACCTCCCGTTGTCCAGGTGGAGCTCCTGGATCAGCTGGTGAAATTCCCCATGTTTTTTCCATTTTTGAAGAATGGGGTGCATCCAGACTGAAATTAATGGAGAGCAAGGCTGATGGTTGCTTAGCAACGACAGACACTTCCGGAGCGCAAGCGCCCGAGAGCTTTTAGAAAGAAGGAGAAAGTGACGTGCCTTGTATTTCCCATGCGTTTTTAGGCGCGATATGTGAACGCCCCCTAATACAGCCCAAATCCCGGCCAGTCAGTCTTGGACAGTCTTCTTATGTGAATGAACGCTAACTTTCAGTGTCATGTAAAGTTTCTCTCAGCCAGCCCTAGAAACTGGGGGTTTTGATGTTTATTGGATTTTGATGTGTAGTGCCACTTTGGCAGTAGCTGCCTGTGCTCTGCCCTCTTACACTCTAGCCCCAAATCTGATCGGCTGTTACTTGTGACGTGTAACCAATCAAGTGACTCTCGACCATGAAAATGTGACCACAGAAGATTACACCAGAGCCTGGAAGCAAAGGGATTACCCAAAAAGTGAAAACATCTGAGTGACTAACAAATGCCAAATTGTGATGGATAAGATAAACCTGTATTAATTTCACAGACAGGATATTTGCTACAGCAAAGTGGATAAAAGGAAAGTAGATTAAGAATGTCCTATAAAAATGATACAATAGAACAGTATAATACAAATATTATATAAATATATGGTTCTGTATGTATATAAAATATAACATATTATGTTTAATACATGTATAGTGTGTATAATGTACACACACCCCCCTCTATAATATATAGCCACACAGTATCTACCAGATTGGTCAAAGTAAAAAGAACTTATGACATTCTTTGGGTAATTGTATTTTTTTTACTTGTGTTTTGTTTTTGAGAGTATGTGTGAAATGTGCTGTAATGTACTTGAAAGTAAACATTATTATCTTTAAAAATGAAGTTACACACAGAAATGGGCCAGGCATAACATGGCCAATATAGATCTCCCATACCAGTCCTGTGCATAAGTGCAAATAATAATATTTCTATAATGATGCAAATAATATAATTTCATGCTTGCTTTAGTTATCAGTTCATGTCTGCTTCAACATGTGTCTGTGTGCAAGTTAAATGTTTGTAGCTTTGTTTGTTTTGGTATTCAATGAGCGTATTTCAGCCTGTCTGTCTCTGTCTCTGTTTAGGGGGGAGTGAGGGTCAAGGCCGGATTCTCCAGCGATTTCCAGAGAAAGACTGGGAGGATAACCCCTTCCCCCAGGGCATTGAGCTGGTAAGCGCACACACACACATATATTCCACTACACTGGAGGGATCAGTTTAACCCTGAATTCAGTATTTACTGAGATCCTGGCCTCTCTCATCACTTAAGTATGCTCCGTAAACCTCATAAATACTCGGTGAACATTCACATATTTATATTTTTTTATTTGTGCTCATGTTGTGCAAAAATATTCAGGCCCTGTAAGGATAGCTTATCCTTTATTCATAGGCTGAAAATGGCAGTGCATTTTAGTAAGTTAGTGTTAGTGTTTTCCCATGAAAGAAAATCACATGGCTTTATGTTTAATAAAAACTTTTAAGAGTTTTTGACTCACAGTTAATTCTGTCCCCTTTAACTCTCTTTGTCTCTCTTTCTCAGTTCTGTCAGCCCAGTGGATGGCAGCTGGTTCCTGAAAGGCTGCCCCCTTCGTTCTTTGTAGCCGTTCTCACAGACATCAACTCAGAACGCCATTACTGTGCCTGCTTCACCTTCTGGGAGACTGTAGAGAACACTCAGGTGAGAAGATGAGGAGCATTTCAGGTTCATACTGGCATCCAGCTTGATATTTTCATGTTATTCTGTTTGATGTTCAGGGATTTTAATGCTCAGGGCTATGCTGGATTGCACTACATGCAATTTTCCACAGGTATACAGGAACTGTGCTGTACCTAAACCGTATTGCAATGCACAGAACTTGCAGCACATTTTCCAACATATAACAGCTTGGTAAAGCAGTTTCTGACTCCTCAGCAGTGCAGATCTCTCCCCAGTTTATATCGGGTCATCATCCCAAATTCATGTTTGTTTTTTTTTAGTTTTTCATATTTTCCTCTGCATTCATAAGCTGTGTGATGAATACTGGTCCCGACTAGTATAGTGATGGCCTGTTACACATTTGCATTTCTCACAGTGTTATAAATATGATAAATATGTTAGTGTCCTAGAAAAGTCCCAAACAAATTTATTTTCACCCTAAACAGACAGTGGTGCTTGTAGTGTTGTTATTGGTGGCCTGTCTTAATTTCGTTTTAGTGTAGTGTTTGTGTCAAGCTGTCAATTAATTTTTTTAGTTGCCTTAGTCATGTGCAAACACTTTTTAGTCTTGTCACGTTTGAGTCAACTAATTTTGTCTTATTTATTTATTTTAGTCTCTTTTTTAATAATTTAGTTCTATTTAACCCAGTCAATATAGTATAAATATGTAGTTAGAATAGACAAAATCTAAAATATCTTTTAGTCAAAACTATTTAACAATTTAAACAAGGTTAACTTATGATATTATTGGTACATTATAGACTCAACAAAACTGTCCATATCCGCACCAATACATTTGGCCTCAATAGGTAGAGAAAATTCACAGTGCCGCTCAATGGGGAAAAAATTGTTGGACATAATATTGTTCAACTCTAAACCACATTTAGTCTCGTTCTTATTCGTCAACAAAATGAACAGCATTATGTTGCATGACCAGCATTTATGTTGCATCTGGTGTCATTTTTGTCATGTGATAAATGTTCTTTGACGAGTATGTTGACTATTTAGTCACTAAGTGCTTGTACATTGCTTTCAATGCAAATAGTATGTTGAAGCAATTGAAACTGACTTCAGTCTAGAAGCAGGTTATTTATGTGAATGTTGACTATGCACTCCTGCAGAAGTGAGAAAATCACCATGTTATTTGTGTAGCTGCAGAAGGAAGAGCCCAGCGAGGCGGATGAGGATGAAACCCCTGAGCTCCTCCAGCCAGCTCAGCTCTACGCCCCCAGGAGCCTGGTGGTGGTATCCCGCCTGGACCACACTGATGTGTTTAGGGTAAGCCCCCTACCACACACCCACGCTCTCCACATCCTCTTCAAATCCTCTTTAACATTTTAATGTACACAGTGTGCACACATTCACTTCTTAAGTTTTTCTATTGGAATTGTGAGGAAGCTAACAAGACATGAAGGCTCATGTAGGCCAGTAATCTCATAAATGCATAAATAATGACACTCTATCCTCAAACCATTCTATAATTTTTTGGTGTTATTCACCTGTTCAGCCTGTAAGAGTACAGCAGTGATTATTCATTGTAAGGTATGAAGAGAATGGCTACTTACTGAACGAGACAAAGCGACCAATCGTAATAGTATCAGTCTTACCGGCACAGTAACAATGATGGTATGTTTAATGTAAAATGTATTATTGGGAATGAAGAAAGGTTGGAAAGTGGGCTTGTTAAAATGATTCTGGAGTGTTTCCATCCATCCATCCATCCATCCATCTTCTACCCCTTAGTCCTGCACTGTAGTTTGGGGTAGTGTTTCATCCATCAAATTTAAAAATTGGATCACAAGGGAAAAAATAAAATGCAAAAATATGTGGGATTTGGGCTATTTTTTACACAGTCAGCTCAGGCTTTTCACCCTCCTGCTCTGTTCTTTGCAGAACTGCCTTGGACTCATCTACACCGTACACGTGGATGGCCTTAATGTTCCCTTGGAAACAGTGATTGGGAACCTCCTAACCTGTGTCATTCCCATTGCTGGAGGATCTCAGGTGAGATCACGTACACAAATGGTCTGTGTGATGCGCCATGCCTGAGGAGAGCTGTCCCAGCATGTCAGTGGAAGTATCATGGCTAGAAGACGCGGCTTATGTGCCAACAGAGGCTGGAGAGAGCACAGAAAATATGTCTTTGTCTCTCCTTTCTCTGTGTGTGCGCATGTGTGTGTGTGTGTGTGTGTGTGTGTGTGTTTGTGTGTGCGTATGTATGTGCATGCACATAAACACAGATTAAAGACACCATTTTTTCTGTTGGATTAATTCCTCTCATGAGTGGATGACACAGTTTAAGCAGTCATTGACTTAATCTCCCTCTTTCTGCTTTTCTTATTACTCATGGATTACCTATAGATCACTGAATATATTTCTAACCATTTAAAACACCATAGTATTTGAAAATGAGTCAGATTGTTCCTCAGTCGTAACAAAAATACTGTTACCATAGAACAAAAAAAGTGATACTAAATGGTTGTTTGACATTAAAGGGCCCATATTGTGGAAACATTGTTCTTATAAAGGAAAAAGAGAGGTTAGAACATGGTTGTTAATAATGAATTTAGGATTCATTTCCTTATTTTGCACTTATAGTACGAGAAATAGGACAGGTTATGGCCTTACTATGATAACCAACATCATACGTTACTATGATGCACGTCAGTGATTCGCTTGAAGTTAAAACCCTCCTCCTGTGTGTTACAGATAAATGATCCCCCAGTCTGTAGTTTATCTGACTGGCTTCTGGGTTGTTTCCAGGTAACAGTTACCTTTTTAGCAGCTTTAACCAATCAATAAATCAGCTCATCATGATTCTGCTTGTCGGTGATCAGATATATATAATCATTTCACAAGGACCACTTGGGTTTTACTTTTGTTTTATTTTGTGTTTTTTAATTGCTGCAATTTTGTGACTAATTTGCGTTTGCTCACTGTTCATTTTTACACTTAATCAACCAATCGATCTGTTTCAAATCCCCTTTCAACTATTTCCTATTTTACTGCAGGGGTTTTTAATGCTGGACTACAAGAGATTTGTACTCCCTACACAAAAACACACAATCTGTCTGTGTGCACTATTTTTCCAACACACACACATCCACAGGGGCTTATGAGGGCACTGTTTGTAGCTTGGCCCGGGTGGACAGTGGGGGTGAACATATGGGCTGGCAGGGTGGCAGATGGTGTCTAAGCAGGCCATGGTTTGTGAATGACCGTCTCAAACACACACGACACATACATACATACACACCGCCGAGTCCCTCTAACCTGAATTAGACACACTTAAGCTCCATGTTTAGCACCAAATGTTACTACTACATGGAAGTATGATCTTGTAGATGTGACCCACAAACACACACACACACACACTAAATTCATTAAGGCTACAGTGGCTTTACCCTTTTCAAGCTTTTGCAAGACAGTAAAATTCTGTATGCTAACAAAACATGTCACATCAGCGGTTACATTGGAATTTGTGGTATTTTAAGGTACAGTCCTCATTCAAACTTGTATAATGTGATTATACTAATTATGATATAATAATTATGATAATAAGTATGTGGTTCCTAACACTGCATGACACTTCCTATAAAAAGGAACCATAAAAAAGTGAACTTTAAAAAAGGAACTGTAACAATGTAACTAGCTTTTACCTACATTTTATTTGTGCTTTGATCCATTTTAAGAGATACATATGTCATACAGGAAGATTAAATCAAGTAGTATTCCCTGGGAAGGTTCTATACATGTGATTTAGCCACACTGTTGTTTTGAGTGTGACTGTCATAAGTTTATTATTTTCGGTGTGATGTAAAAGGTGCTTGAACAGTTAGACACGTTTGTTGGTTAATAGTCTTAGAACTCTTATCTTGACCTCTTATAAAAGTTCTCAGTCTATCCTGCGCTTGGTCTGTAGCTAGGCTAGCAGTTTGCAGCCTGCAAAGCTTGCTTTTACTGAAAGGCTTTGCTGCTTGCTGAACTCTGGCACACTTCTCCACAGCCCACACCGTCTTACTGCCACATCTGGGGCTGCTGGGTAGAAAGTGGAGAGATTGAGAGAAAAAGAAAGGAAAAGTTTTCTAGCAGTTGCTAAATGAGCTGGCAGCTTATAAAATCAAGTCACCGTTCACTGGTAGAAATGGGGGAATTGGAAGGCCGAGTGTTTGCGTGTGTATATTCGAGAAGGGGGAGACAGAGCGAGAGAGAGGGAGAAGGGAAAGTGTGTGACAGAAAGTGATTACTGGCATAGTTAAGTCTGGATATCCAGTTAGTCTCCGCTGCAATTTCAATGGCCTGGAGGGCATTTGTCCCCTGGCTGGGACCAGAGTCCGAGAAGTCCCCTTCTGTTTGTTTTTCCTGAGAAAAGCTGACAAAATGCATTGGGTCTCAAAACTACAGGCTTGCGCAAAAATAAAATCCCTTTTTCCTCCCCAAGCAGACTTTTTGGAAATGTATAATTAATTAACGATTGGCCCAGCTTTGTCCTTCAGTGTTACTGACCTCGTTGGACCATCATGTCTTTTTTTTTTCGTTTGCTTTTTTGCTATTGTTTTTCTTATACATTTTTTTTTGTTCTCTTTTTACTCAAACCTTGGGGTGTCTTAACTCTTTTCTGTGTTGTTTTGTCTGTGTGTATATATGTGTGTGTGCTGTGTGTGTGTGCTTGTGTGTCGCTAATCTAGCCAGACCAGGAGGACAGAGAGGAGAGCTTGGTACGCCACACTTGATTCTGTTTAGCTCTTCTTGTCACTGTCAGCACTGTTGCCTCTCTCTGGGTATCTCTCCTCCAATCCAAAGACCCTCAGCACCACGAGAACCAATCAGATCGCAAAGCATCTGATCGGTCCAAGTTTTTGATCCAATCTCTGACACGTCCCCTGGCTAGCATCATTTTTGTAATGATAACAACTAATATTGTTTTCACTGTTTGGATCAAAGACAGGGGAGGTGGATAAGGTGTCCAGCTTTGCTGTCATCACTTGTGGCTTCAGGTGCATGTGCTGCTGCTGCTGCTGCTCACCTAACTTCTGCAGCCACGATGCTTTGTATGGCTGTCTGATAGATGGACATGGTTTCATCTATGCACAAACGTCTGGGAGTAATGAGTGTGTATTTGACCAACTCGTAATGTAAATCTGTTAAAATGACAAGTAGTTAATGGCTCATAACCCTGCTATGTAACTTTTGTGTTGGCTTAATGATATTTATTGTTAAATGTGCTTTGCTGGGCTTGTTGTTCATGCATTGGTGTGCTAAGTTCCAGCATTTACTACCCTGAAAATGCAGCCCATCTCATGCTGTCATTCACACCTGCAGCTTCGGGTTTTCGGCTGCCTGTTCTTTGCCGACACTTTTCTCTTTTTAATATGAAGTGTTGATGTGACTGTAGTATGTAGCAAAGTGTGCTGTGTTGCATGAAAGACTGCAGTTTTGCTTTAAACTAATACTTCAGCAGTGCAAAATACTCTTCATTTTGGTTGACATGATCCTAACACATTAATACCATTCATGTTACATGCTGAGTGATTCCTCATTGCTGATGTTTGAATATACACACTTCTACTATCAGTAACAGTTATGGTAAAACCTTTACACCTCTGCTTCTTGTAAAGATAAAGTTCTTTTCATTCATAGTTTTCAATTCTAACCATTCTAATGCTGTCTCTCTCTGAGAAAAATATGAATTATTTTCTGCGTCTTTCTTGAATCTCCTGTCTACCAAAGATAGGAAAGACTAATCCAGAAGCTTGGTTGACCCTGTTTTTCGTGCTGAATAACAGATTGCTGAACTGTGCTGTGTTAATTGGGGAATGGCCTGACATGTTGTAGTGTAGCTGCTAATCCTCCATTCTGTTTATCCCCCATTCATTCTGGGCGCTCACTTTCACCCTCTAACCCAGGGCCCTTGTGTTGTCAAGGACCCGTTAATCCTGATTTCCTTATTTAAACCCATATTTATTCAAGGTTCTCACTATTATATATTCCTTCTCTCTCTCTTTCACTCTTTCCATCTGTTCTCTATGGTCTCTACATCTGTCCATTCATGGTTTCCTTCTTAAAGAGGACCATCACCTTGGGGGCAGGAGACAGGCAGGTTATCCAGACGCCCATCAACGACTCCCTCCCAGTGAGTGGCTGCAGTGTGGCCCAGCTCTTCAGGCAGCTTGGTAAGCCAGTCAGCTTTAGGGTTGGGCAATATGGCCAAATATTCCATCACCATGTTTTCTTTATCATTCAGGATTGATAATTAGCACTCATTCCTTCAAATTATATATCAGAATAGTATTTGAATCCTGAAGAAAACTTGACAGATTGTTACATAGGGACCTTTTAAACCATCAACAATTAAGAAAGAGTACACAGGGTGCGGCCTTTTTTTTGTCAAGCTCATTGCCTTTTTTTATAATGAACATATTTCCATGTTTTTATCAATGGAAATAGCTACCTTACTCTTAGTTGTTGTGAGTGGGTGGCTAAACATACTTCTCTATAAAGCTAATAAAAGGCACACATTGCCACCTTGATATTGGCCTTGATACTAGACAGATTAACAAGCATAACAGCATCAAAAACAATACATATGCACAGTTTTATATGCAAATCTTTGATTTTGATATTTGAGGCTTAGATATGCACATACTTGCGGTTATTGTATCGGAATTGCAGTAGAAACAGTTGTCTCCCATTATGGGTATGGATATCTAAACCAATGCAGGGTACATTAGCCCAGTTAAGCTTTGGATACTTTTTATTTCTACAAAGCAGGAGCACACATGATTAATTTACAAAAATGGTTTTTCATGAGAGGTCATGTTTAAGAAGCCTCTCTGATGAAATGTACCTCCCCTCAGTCATGCTTTAATAAAGGAGAACAAAGACTGAAATGCTTCTGAGGAAAACTGACTAAAATAATATAAAGGTGAAAAGATCATTGTTAGTACTCTCCATTTGTTGATCATAACAGTCAAAAATCACATAATTTATACATGTTTTGTGGTTTGGTCTTTCATGCTCTCTTTATTTTGTACAAGATGCACACTGTGACATAAGCTGTGTTGATATTATGGCAGTATATCTCAGACCCTAGTGTAGCTAGGCTGTAGAGACTGCACTGTAAGTGAATTTCTCTGACAATGTGTGTTTAGCACATTTGTCAAAGGGGTGATGTGTTTGGACCAGTTCCTAAGTGACCAGTTTCATGTAGCACCAAACATACTCTTTACATAACACTGAACACCCTTAAGTGTCTTGTGTACGTAGACAGTCTCAGGCATGTATAAGCTGTTATAGGAACCGGTTGGGCCTGGAATTGGAAACCCCAAGTGTGGCTAAATTAACCCCTTGAATGGTCAGGGTGTGAAAATGGCTCTGACTTACATTACAGACTTTATTCTAATGGCCTTTTACCTTGTTCTCCCTGTAGTTACTACGAAGTAAGTTTATGGATGAAATTGGCTTGTTTGTTTCTCTCATATAGACACTAGAGCACTCATACAAAAGTATCATATCAGTCAAATGCAGGAAGACTTATACTCTGTTATTTCTCTGTCTGCAGGCATTGTGAATGTTCTTTATCTGTTCTGCGCTGCTCTGACCGAGCACAAGATACTTTTCCTGTCCAAGAGCTACCAGCGGCTCACCGATGCCTGCAGAGCCCTGCTGGCCATCATGTTCCCACTCAAATACAGGTGTGTGGGGTTGAAATGGAAATTTTGTGAATTCTGTGAGGGGTTGCTGTTTCTGTCTGGATGTGGTTTAAACTAACCTTACTGACCTTGGTGCATTGTGTATGGAACATCAGTCATACAGTCTAAAGGGAGTCTAAATCTTGGGGGGTCGGGGGGGGGTCAAGTTTACTGGCTCGTGAATGGTGGTGAGACTTACTACATTCAGTTGAAATTTGGAATTAAATGACGGAAACCCCCATTCCTGACCAGTAAAATTTAATCTGTATTACAATTAATGATGCCATTGGCAAGCCACCTTCTCTGCGCTTTATTTTCGATACCATTTTTGAGATTTGGGTCAAGATTTGATTTATGATAACATTGAAATCAAGTCAAGTAGTTTTAGTGTAATTTCAACCACACACAGTATACAATGAAATTTATCCGGGGTCAATGTTCCTCTGCGGCCATGGTGCAACACAAGAACAAAAACAAACCCCATGATACTACATAATTGCAGATAGGACAAAAAAAATCAGTTAAAGTTTTTACAATATGTAACCACTACAATTCTTCCTCCGCCTCCTATGACTATCTGACGTTATACTATTAAATATTCCGGCCTCAGTTTCACCTACGTCCCCATCCTCCCTGGAAAGCTGCTGGAAGTCCTGAGTACCCCCACGCCCTTCATCATCGGGGTCAACTCCTTCTTCCGCTTGGAGACACAAGAACTGGTAGGAGTTTCTCCTCTTCCTTCTCTGATTACCATATGGATCAGCCATAGATAGTGCTTCTTCCCTACAGGACTATTCATATGGAAATGATATTCTGTTGTGATGACATGGTGAATACACTCTGATATACATAACCAGGGGTTTCCAACATTTTACAAGTTGCAGTCTGCACAATCCACCTCAAACAATTCTACGGCCTAGCAGAATCATCACTAATGAGTAGAATGCACCCAAATTTAACTCAAGCAATGTAGCTCGAGCTTGATTTGCAGTTGATTTGCTTGTGCATTATAAACACCAAAAATATATCAGAAAATTCGTTTGAATTCCATTCGATCAAAAGAAAAATATTTTTATCTGACTTTCACTTATGTTATAAGCAGACCTAGCCTGCTGTGATTAATGTTGTATCGGAAATGCTGCCGATACCACCAAAAAATCTGGTATCGGTATCGGCCAGTATTTGAGTCCACGTACCGATCCG
>JBBMFX010000122.1:17137417-17149777 GCA_037832545.1 Rhabdalestes septentrionalis
TGTGTGTGTGTGTGTGTGTGTGTGTGTGTGTGTGTGTGTGTGTGTGTGTGTGTGTGTGTGTGTGTGTGTGTTGCAGAAACTTGGTGGAGGAATCACTCAGTTTGCCTACAGTTGTGTACAGGAGCACATGGTGTGGACCAACATGCAGTTTTGGGAAGCTATGTTTTACAGCGACGTGCAGAACCACATCCGCGCGCTCTACCTGGAGACAGAGGATGGAGGCACGTCTAGCCCTGTAAGAGCGCCTCTCTCGGGATTTCCATCCAAATAGCCTCTACCAGAATAGAAATGATAAATCAATTAGTACTAATCAATTAAAACTATTCCTATTGTCACTTTTATACTACTACTCTTAATTTAGTAATTCGCAAACTGCTCCCATGGACTTTTGTTGGATTGTATGAAGACCTCGATTCGTCAGAACACCCAGTAACTCACCTGGAGCTGTAATCGGCCACCCTGTCAGAAACACTGAAAGATTCAAGGCTTATTTGCGTGTCGCAGCCTTCTTCAATATCAGTAGTACAGTGACCAATATTGAGATAACGTTTAGCAGACATGATATTGTGCAACACAGATAGCACAGTGCTTCCTGATCCTTTTCGGTTTTGATGTAAGTAGCTACATTTGAGTTTTGAATGTCCTAATTAATGATTCTATATTGGTTGCATTAATTTCCTTGAACCTCCCTTCTTTCTTTCTTCTTCTCTCTCTCTCTCTTTCTCTTTCTCTCTGTGAGGATGAGGAGGGTACGAGTGGGCCGGAGCCGCTGGGTGCTCTAGAGCTAGCGTCGGAGCAGACGCGTCTGTGGCCCACTCTGAGTAAGGAGAGCCAGCAGGAGCGAGTGCAGAAGGAGGAGAGCACGGTCTTCAGCCAGGCCATCCACTACGCCAACCGCATGAGCTACCTGCTGCTGCCACTAGACACTAGCAAGAACCGCCTGCTGCGCACTACCGGCCTGGCTGAGGTGGAGAGCGTCAGCAACAGCTACGTCACCAATAGGTATGGGGGGCTGGTAGTGATAAATTTACACAATACTGATAACATTAATATGTCAACACTGATAAAAACACTCAACATTCTTCGTCATATACACAGTAAGACAAGTACAATGTGTTGTTAAATGTGGCCCTGAGATGTATCACATAGATATTTTAACACTGATAAGATTAATGTTATTAGTAATAGTTCAAGCAATGTATTTAGTTTATTATTAGTGATAGCAATTTTTTTCATAATGATTTTCCATGACACAAACGATACTGTGCTGTCATTACAAGACAAAACCGTTTTTGATGTTCACAGTACACACACAAAATCTTGTACTATGGACATTTGTTGACCATTATTGATGGTTATTATACTTTCTGCCCCATTTTCATCAAAATATTAAACCTTTCCACCACCTGTCAGACCAAATTGGCATGTGATGCCAGCATCAACGTTGCATATATGCAGCAATAGTTAGATCATAATCAGTAGTTTTACATCTGCAAGGTGAACAGACATCTTTGATGTATCCTACCTGTCTAATAAAGTGGAGAATTATTGGACACACAAACTTTTTATACACTTGGGTGTGTTGCCAAAAACCCCTAAGGAACAACGTTATATTAGGACTTCCTTGCAACTTGATCCTTTTAGAAAAATGAATATTCTCTGGAGCACAATTAATTTTACTCAAATGCTGTACTTTATAATGTGCACATCCTGTTTTGGTCCTGATGTGGTTACTTTACCTCACAGGATTTTGTTCTGTTTGATACTATCTGATAGACTCACATACCATAATATATTCTTCTAAACAAATAAACATACCCGTAGCCCAGAAGGTGTGGATCTGTCCAACCAACTGGAGCACCCATCAGGCATGCAGCCACACTAAGCATTAGGCACTGATATCTCTGTCTCTACTGCTTGTGTGTGCAGCATCGCAGGCAGCATGGCGGAGAGCTATGACACTGAGAGTGGCTTTGAGGATGCGGAGAGCTCGGACGTGGCCAATTCTGTAGTTCGCTTCATCAACCGCTTCGTAGACAAAGTGTGCAATGAAAGCGGTGTCACCAACGAACACCTGAAGGCTCTTCACACCATGATACCAGGTAGACCATCCACAAAGTTACTAAGGAGATGTGGAGATATTCCACAAAGCAAGTTTAGGATAATGCTGCATTTAGCAACTGCGTCAGTTTATTCAATTTTCTTCTTAGAGAAGTCTGTAAGAGAAGTATTAATGTTTTTACTTTTACATTTACAACATTTACATTTACACACTTGTCTTTTTAAGGTCTCTAATTGGTGTAGTGTTCATGCCCGAACAGAAGAATTGAACCCTCAGTGTTGTGTTAACCACTACATTATACAACCTTTATATTAATTTGCTCTGGATATACAGCAGCCAATGCTTCCGTACATGGGTTAAGACATCATGTTATCTGTAAAACATGAACCTTATTTGTTGGAATCTGATTTTTAGCTATGTGAATTTCAACCCAAACTATAAATAAAATTTTAAGCTGTGTTAGTGTCCTGGCTGGGAAATATAAACAGGTACTGTTTATTGCAATAAGTGCTGAGTGTTGACAGTAAGGTCCTGAAGAGTGTCACCCACGTGCCTGTGTGTATCTCCTGCTGTGCAGATATTGTTCAGATGCACATCGAGACGTTGGATGCAGTCCACAGGGAGAGCAAGCGACTGCCTCCCATCCAAAAGGTAACCAACTCATATTTTTACATTGGGCTGGACAAGCTAGAACCCCAGACTGGCGTGCCCCTGCCCACGCCCTGACCCACGCCCTACCTCACCCCCACCATCACCGAGTCATAGTGCCACGTCAGGTACGTCTGACCGATGGCACTCTGAGTGGAGCATGCTGATTTTGGACCCCCCCCCCTCACCATTGCACTCTGCGGAGTATTCATTCTTTCTAAGCTCTTAAAATTAGGATTTAAATACTTCACCCAAAAACTGCCTTCAGGCCAGCCTGTTAGCTTCAGACAGATGAGTATACTCACTGATCCATATCTGTGACCATTAATTCAGTGTTTTTATTTACAGAATGCGGTTTGAAGACCTGCAGCAATGCCGGCTCAGAAATAAGCATAAAACATCAATAAACACTTGCTTTTATCCACGTTATTGTTTTTGGGTGATGTATTTAAGGTGGCTAGCAAAACCCAATGCACTTTCAAATTAAAACATATTTAAAAAATGAACTGCAGATACATAGATGCAATGCAGATTTAGAAAGTGTGCTGGGTTTTCTCGGCCAACATGTGTCCCCTTGAGCATGAGTTGTTAACTTTAATGGTTTGGACATCATCATACACACTGAATCCAGTTATGATTGTTAATGCCATGCCCTTCACTAAATATCTTATACCTTTTAAAGTTTTACTGATATTCTTTAAAGAAAAGATGAGACACTTTTGTTACCATTAACTTTTATATGCTGCTGTGTCAAGTCTCCTAAAAGCTTTTAACGGAAACACAAGCATGTGCAGCTAAGTGTGGCCAAGGAACCTGCTCTTCCAACTCACTGGATCCAGCAAGGGCTCTCTGTGCAGGAGGCACATCTCATTCATTAATGATTAAGCAGCACATCCACGATAACACAATGTCCTGTTCAATTACAGCACTGTGCATGTTCGAAATTTCGTAGCATAATGGTAACACACGCTGTGTGTCTTTGTGTGTGTGATTGAGTGTGAAAGTGAGCATGTGGACGGAGCCCTCCTGGTCCATATCCTCTCCCCATGAATTGCAGTGTATACAGGCAGTGGTTGTTCCGTAGCTGCAGTCCTGCAATCAGTGATTAATTTATGAGTTTGCCTTATTGCCACTCTGCTGGTCATCGTGTAGCCATCTATATTTCCTTTGGGACTGAAAGTGGAAAAGTGGACGAAGAAACTCAAGTCTTTTCCCCCCAAAGAATTTGCACAGCTCGAAGTGCCATGACTCACCAATTGGAGGTTTATTTTTAAGGCTCAAAATTCCTGTAAGAACAACAAACAATTTCTACCTTTCCCAGAGAAAGCTACTCCACATAGTTCTTAGTATTTGTCGTGCAACTAAGAATGTGTGGGATAGAACATTTGATTGCAGAATTAGTAAACAGCAGCATTGAAAAGCATGGAAAAGCAGCATTTCCCATGTTTTGCTTGTTTTTGCTTGCATTGTATTTGGATTATTGCACTTGGTGAGCATTGCCAAAAGCCTGGTATACAGCCAGTCTGGGACAGGCATCTTTGAAAAGATGTCAGCAACCTCAGAACAACTGTGGCTCAGCAGTGACTAATGCATTCGGTTCCTCGTCTCTGCAGCGTGTGTTGTCGTCAGCATGTAGCTTTGGAGTGCTCTTTATCTTCACAGTGTTAAAGCATTTTTAAAACATGTATATTTACTCTGAGAACACGATTACAATGTGTGATCTTACTTTGATGTTTTACAAATAGATAATAGTTAATTATTTATATGTTTCAAATATTTTTTTCCCTATTATTTATCTCTCTGTCTCCCTTTTCTGCCTTGCGCTCTCTCTCTGTTGCTGTCTCTCTCTTTGTCTCTCCTTGTCTCTCTCGCTCTCTCTGTCTTGTTCTTTTTTTCCCCTGTTGTGCTATTTCACGCTGTCTCGCACTCTCTGCTCTCTCTCGTTCTCGCTCTCGTTCTCATTCTTGTTCTCTCTCGTTCTCGTTCTCTCCCTCTCTGTGCAGCCCAAACTCCTGAGGCCCACCCTGTTGGCAGGAGAGGAGTTTGTGATGGATGGGATGCGAGTCCACCTCCTGTCGGACGGACGAGAAGAGGCCACGGGTGTGATGGGTGGCCCGCCCCTGCTGCCCGCTGAGGGAGCCATTTTCCTCACCACATACCGCATCATCTTCAAGGGCACGCCCAACGATCCTCTGGGTACTCATTCAGTCTTCTCTTGGCTTTGTTCTCACTGCTGTTTGTTTTCTTTTCCTGAATAGGCTACAGACCAAAAGGATGCAGACAAGCATTATTCCAGTACGAAGTTGCAGTGCAAAAATCTGTCAGACCTAAATAACTGCCAAAGGGGTGCAGCATTTTATTTGGCATCATAGTTTCACCAACCAGCAATCATACATCCCCCATTCCTTTTTGCAATGATATGTTACTATGCAAAATTCTCAAACTGAATGATCTTTGGCGTATTGCTTTGACTGAATTAAAGAAATTTGGACTAATCTTTTAATGCGACAGGCTGCAAAGTGCCTTCCAACCACGCAGCTTTCAGCACCATCAGAGCAAAACAAATAAAGCATCAATTAGTTGTTCATTAACACTGGAAACCTCTGTTTTGTGTTTTGCAAAGTTAGTTTTGCCTCTGAATGTTCAGGCTGTAGTGTATGTGAGTTCAACAGTAAATCCCATTACCTCAGAAGCAACAAGTCTAATTATGGTGATTTGAATGGGGTGCAAGTCAGTTTTCATTAAGATGTTTTGCCCTTTTAGCTCTTAAACTGTCATGTTGTTAGGAAGATTTATGAGTTATAAAAACAAATTCTCCCAGTTTTAAAAATGTAGGTCACACTAATCCGGGCGGCACGGTGGCGCACAGCAAGAAGGTCCTGGGTTCGACTCCCGGGTCGGGCACAGGGTCTTTCTGTGTGGAGTTTGCATGTTCTCCCCGTGACCGCGTGGGTTTCCTCTGGGAACTCCGGTTTCCTCCCACCACCAAAACATGCGTGATTGGGGATAGGCTAATTGAGCATGCTAAATTGCCCCTAGGTGTTACTGAGTGTGAATGTGTGTGAGTGTGTGGCCCTGCGACGTGCTGGCGACTGTCCAGTGTGTACCCCGCCATCGCCCGTAGTAACTGGGATAGGCTCCAGTCCCCCCCGACCCCGAGTGCGGGAAAAAGGGGTAGAAAATGGATGGATGGTCACACTAATCCAAATCTTGTTCATTTTACTCTCTTTCGCATAAACCAAACCCAACTCAATAAGCCTTGCTGAACATAAAAGAACACACAGACTGGCAACAGCACTTAGTTCTCTGGTATCCGTAATCTGTACTATATTAATTTGTGTGTGTGTTTGTTTTGTTTATAGTTAGTGAACAGGTGGTGACGCGTTCCTTCCCCATCGCCTCCCTCACTAAAGAAAAGAAGATTTCCGTTTCTATTCCAATGGACCAGTTTATTCAGGAAGGCCTTCAGCTTCGCTCATGTACTTTCCAGGTATTGTTTCTCGCTCTCTCGTTCTCTCCCTCTCTCATTACTAAATTAATTTGATTAGCTATTTTTCAATTGTTCTTAGGACCAAAACATTTATATTAGGTTGATGGCTAAAATAATTGCTCATGTCAGATATTTCATGAATATTAATATGATGTTGGCACCCACTTTGCCGCAGTAACATCCTCCACTCTTCTGGGAAGGTTAAAGTTTGGCACGTGGCTGTGGGTAAACACCTCCAATCAGTGATTCAGTCAGGTGTTAAATCTTAAAAAAAAAAAATTGGATAGGGCTTTTTTGTAGGCCAGTCCCATTTTTCCACACCAGGTGTGTCATGCTGAAACAGGAAAGGGCCTTCCTTTTTAGAAAACTGGAAGTACAGAATTCTCATGAATATATATCATTGTATGTTGTTTCACTATTACCTTTAACTAGAACTAATGAACACAAACTATGAAAACAGCTGTAGAATATAGTTCCACTTCCAAATATTACAGCTGGCACAATGGCAGGTAATAACTCTCCCGATATCCTGTAACTCAGACTTGATTCATCACACCGCTCCAGCAGACACTTGGCATTTCACATGCAGCTGTTTGGCCATGAACGCTCAGTCCATGAGCAGTTCTTGAGCAGATGTCGCTCTTAGAGCCAGTTTGGATATCTGTAATGGAGTACTGCAACAGAGGACAGATGATTTTTGCACCACTTTTACGAACTGCGTAGTTCTGTTCTGTGAACATTTGTTAGGCCTTCTGCTTAAGTACTGACCAGGAGTGTCCAATCATACCTGCAAGGACTTGCCTGCAGGTTTTCATTCCAATTCAGCCACACCTGATTTTACTGGTTTAATCAGTTGATCTCAGTTTTTAAACAGCTTTTCTGGAATGAAAACCTGAAACCTTGTTTGCTTTTGCAGATAAGATGAGAGACATGGTCTAAGCATAAACACTTTCACCATTTCCAGTTTCACTTTTCATATGTTAGCAACTGATGTTGCCAAACCCGCTGAAGAAGTGTTCCTGTACTTTTAGCCATGTAGTGTGTTTATGATGGGGCACTCTATTGTTGGAATTTTGTGGAGAAAGTATCACTGAATCACTCTCTCTAATGGTGACTTCTCTGTGTTCCCCTGCAGCTGATGAAGATAGCGTTTGATGAAGAGGTGGCGTCGGACCTGGCTGAGGTTTTCCGGAAGCATATGCACAAGCTCCGCTATCCTCAGCACGTACAGGGCACCTTCGCCTTCACCGTGGGTCAGTCGGCTAAACTGGTGGTGGAGCACAAGACCAAGGACAAGAACCAGTCTCTAAAGTGAGTCTCTTTCTCTCTCTTTCTGTCTCTCTCTCACTCTCTCTCTCTCTTTCTGTCTCTCTCTCCCCTCTCTCTTTCTGTCTCTCTCTCTCACACACACACACAGTTATTCAACACCGTGTCCCGCAAGCATGTTTCACTCCAGGCCAAGAGATTTCCCCCTCAACGTTTTATTGCAGTTAATCTTATCAACCAGTTTTCTTTACAATTTTCACATTCAGAAGCTTCTGAAACCCTCATTAACAGAATCAGGTGTTTGTAAATGATTAACACTGGTAAAAACTGGTACAGGCCTGTACACACAGTGTGATTCGTTGAATCTGAGGTCAGTGAGTTAATTCAAACATGTGTACAACTGATACCTTGCACACCACAAACAAATTTTCCGATGGCAAGAATGCAACATGGTTGTATTTATTTACCCATTTTTTATTTTACTATCTGTTTATTTACATCAGTGCTGTGAACTTATTCGATCGGTCAATATTGTCTGTTGACGTTGGCAAGCAAGATGAGTGTCCCAACATGCAGAACATTTTGATAAACTTCAAAAGTATTGGTTCTTGTGACGCATGATGCTGCTTCTCCAAAGGAACCGTAAACTATGTTACGCCATATGAATTGTATGTGAAAACAATTATGAAGTTTTATCTGTTGAGGTAGAGAAAGTCTACATTCTATTTTCACTTTTCCTTAATTGTGTCCCTGTACCTCTGTTTCATGTGGACCAAAGCATCTCTTTGTCACTTGAAGAGATTTTCTTGTTTGTTCTGGTATAGTATACAGAGTATGGTATATTATTTTACAATTTATCTGGAATATACATGTAAAAAAATATGCAAGTGGATAAACCCACCAGTTCACTGTATAATATCTTTTAAAATTAGCTTTAAAAAAGCTAATATTGAGTAACTACACTCTACATCAGGCATCATCAAATGGCGGACCGCGGTCCGGATCTGGACCGGGTGAATGTTCTGTCCGGACCCGTGACTAGTCTGGTAAATTAACGAGATTGAGTCATTTTCATGGAACGTTTAGTTTATTTTTTGACAGTCGTGGGTATTGACAGCGGGCGCTGCTCCTCCAGTTAATACAACAACAGCTTCACTCGTTACTTTATTAGAGATGGAAAGTTCGGTTTATTTCAGAGAGCCGTTTCTTCTGGCATGGCTCCCAAAGTAGAGCTGGTTCTTTTGGCTCCAAAATGGCTCTTACTTTATTATAATCTGAAGTAGTGTTCCACGGGTCAGCTTTTTTAACTCCGCCCAAACCGACCAATCAGGAGATTCAAACCCCCCACTCAACCCGCAAAACTAATCGTAGATAATGACCCAAAACCCGACCCGAGGAAAAAAACAAACAGTTTACAACACGTTTTGATCGATAATGGAATGAGTTTTGTAACTTAAATGTATTTGCCTGAGATTCCTTCTATTTATGGTAAAAGAGTTAGTTCATTTTCTGCATTGGAAATGATCAATACATTTTGAGTAAACTATATGAAAATGTAGACATAGGGGAAGGCTATAAGACACAAGATGGACTTTAGTTCGGACCTTCTACTGGGACGAAATGTAACAACTGGACCTCTGTGACTTTTAATTGAATACCCCTTCTCTACATGTTTTGGTATTTCCTTCAGATCTGCAGTATTTTGAATAGGATGCTGTGTGCAGTTTTGTCACGTCCTGAGTTACTGTACTAATATCAGGCTTGACATCTGTCTGTACCAATATGCTGCACAGTTTGCCATCCCGAGGGCCTCAAACAGTTTCACAGCTTTAACAGAACTAGTGCAGCCCACACTTACACATCTTTAAAGGCTTGGGCCCCTTGCTGACACTGACTCTGCAGACTTGGGCTAAACATTCCTGCCCTACTTTCCCCAGTCTTCATTTCAGAAGCATCTCTTAATGTTTTATCTGTGGCTCCTGTAAAGTTCAGATATTCACACGAGGGAGAGTGGCAACTTGCGCTTGTGAGAGCTTTCGTGCAAGCTTAAGAGCGAGGCACACATCATACACTGTGAAGCTCTTCATTTATATGTGTGTGTGTGTGTGTGAATGTGTGTGATCTCACAGTATTTTATGTGTATAGATCTCACAATATACACATTCACACTGCCAATGCTGTGCTTGTCTCTCTAAAGCAAACATGCACCCACACGTTAAGGTCTAATTAACCTTGTGTCATCTGAACAGACCACCAACATTCTAACAATTTCTAAATATGTCTTAATCTTTTTCAGATTAAAATTTTTTTCTTTTTTTATCATCCATATTCTGCTAAAATGTAGATCCTTCAGTTAAATATATCACATTCAGTGGATTTTAAAACATTTTAAACTAATCAAATCCATTCAAGTTGCATCACGGTGATGCTGATTTTATAATTCACTCAATCATTTCCTAGTAATTGTAAGTGAAGACAGTGTTTTGAAATGTAAGAGTCCTATGATGACTAACATAAGGCTGTGTAATTTAAAACATTCTTGCACCTCTTGATTAGCATACAACTTACTGCAGTCATTAAATGTACTAGGGTTGCACTGAGATATCAAATTCATACAGGTATGAATTGCCTGTATTGACATTTCAATGTATATTTGACATTTATTTTTCATTTAGGTGGCACATGGACTACTGTGTTACATTATCTGCACAATTTACTGTCTTTGTCGCTCTTCATGTACATTATATACACTGTGTTATTTTGATCTCCATAATGCTAATCCCTGTGGATTAAATCCCAGAATTTAGTCTACAGTTTACAGATGTATGTCTGGAAGCAGCAGATATGGATTTCCAGTACCTCACATCAATTTCTTTTTAAAGCCACACTCATTTTTGGTTGGTAATTAAAAAGAAAAGATATTGTTAAAAAGTATCATTACGAAATCAAGATCAATATACTCCGAGTATCCTAGCTGATATGTCTGTATTGATACATTCTGGACCGTTGCCAGAGATTTAGACTCCTGTTTTTAAATACAGTGTGTATTAATATGGACTAGGTGTCTGCGGTGAGCAGTAGTTTCTATTCCTCTACACCTCTCTGTCAGCCTTGCTTTGTCTATGTATGTCCTTTACGAGAGAGAGAGAAAGAAAGAGAGAGGTGTGTGTGTGTGGCACAACACAAAGCACTAGCACTGAATTATTAAACACTGGAAAATGTGACGCAGCTTGTACACATTCCCTGCAGTCGTAACTGCTGTCGTGACAGACACAGACCTGCTCTCCATCCTTACACGCCGAATCATCTCTCCTCCTACACCCAGTTTGCACACTTGACCTGCCAACCAGTGAATAGTTATGAGCGTAGTCAACATTTTAATGTTTTGGTTTGTTTTACTGTTATCCACAGTTAAGTTAAATAAGACTCTCGCCACTACATCATAACACACCTAACTGGCCCATTGATGGGGACAGGCATTCCACAAATTATTGTTTAATGAAGCACACAGTAGTTATGATTACGTAAATGTGCGTAGATTTAAATAAATATCTTTCTCTTGCAAGTAGGGCAGCCGTAAAGCAAATGACCGGTTTCCAGTAGACACTGTGATTACAAAATTATGTTTACCCCTTATATTTACATGATTATGATTTTTTACATTTTTATAAATAATTTTATATGTATGTACTACATGCTTACTACCAAAACAAAAATTGAAATTTTATTGGTGTAACTCTTTATTATTTTACTGTTATCAACAGTTTAATCAAATAAGGCTCTCTCCACTACGTCAAAACACACCTGACTGGCTTATTAATGAGGACAGACATTCCAAATGACAGTTTAACGAAGTACACAGTACAATTATGGTGACGTAAATGTGCAGAGATTCAAATAAATCTCTTTCTCTTGAAAGTAGGGCAACAGTAATGCAATTGACGTGCCTCCAGTAGACACTGGGACTGCAGTATTATCATTACCTGATTTTAATTATTTTTTAATGTGTTATTCATAAATATTTCACATTGATGTTATGTATATACTGCATGATTACCATTAAATCTATTACATTATCATATTTAAAATATTTCTTATGTATTTGACAATCAAGGCGAAAATTCCTTCATCAGGTTTATGTTTATGTTGGTGCAGTTTATTTAATGTAAATTTATATATCATAATACATACTAAGGTCCTAGCTTTTGGAATATTGTACATTATATAATATTACATAAGTCATTGTTATTCCAAATTAATAACTGAGATCATATCCCTTTGAGGAATTAAAAAAAAAATTGATTGTTATATAATTTGTACTAGATAGAACCTCCACATTTCTGTTATTTGTCTATTTTTTTTTTTTGCTTCTTTGTGTGATCCTTTTCACTACGTCTTTCAGAACCCTCTCTAAAAACCTGGTGAAGAGCGCAAAGCGGACTATTGGGCGGCAGTATGTGACTCGGAAGAAGTACACTCCACCGACGTGGGAAAACCGGAGCAGTTTACAGTCAGAAATGGACGAGGATGAGATTTCAGGTGCCACACACACACACACACACACACACACACACACACACACCACACACACACCACACACACACCACACACACACACACTCAGGTTTGCATACACAATAACATTGGCTTTCCTGGTGCTGATATCATTCAGTTCTTGTGTTCTTCTTGTTCTTCTGTATTAAGGTACACTAGTGATGCGCGGGTCGGGTATTTTTCCAAACCGCGGGTCCCGCTATTGTGAAATTATTTGGCCCGCCCCAGCCCACCCCGCACCAATGTATCTATTTTTACAACCCGCCCGCCCCGCACCCGCGACCATTAAATAGACATACTAGGCATTGCAATTCAAATGAAAACAGCCTTTATTTCAGCCT
>JBBMFX010000122.1:17152231-17162744 GCA_037832545.1 Rhabdalestes septentrionalis
ACAGATACACACCCAGGTATTGGATCAGTACTTGGTATCGGCAGATACCCTGAGCCCAAGTATCGGAATCGGTATCGTGAGGGGAAAAATGGTATCGCAACATCTCTAGTATTGATTTACTGTATTCTAGCGACAGAGTTGTTAACTGTCCACAGCAGCAATAGGGGCTGCCCATTAATGCTCGGAGCCACTTGGGGTTAAGTGTCTTGCTCAAAAACCCAGTGGTGGTGAGCTGAAGCTAGGATTCAAACCCATGAAATCTTGGCCCAGAGGCAGGTATCCTACCATAGGGCACCACCACCCAACAATATAAAAGCATAGCATTAAATCCCTCTAATCAATAACCAGTATGAACAGGCTATGTGTTTACATTGTTGGGTGGTGTTGCTCTATGGTAAGATACTTGCCTCTGGACCAAGAGGTGATGGGTTTGAATCCTACCTTCAGCATACCACCACCACAAAGCATAACATTAAAACTCCATAATTAATAAGCAGTATGAACAGGCTATGCGTTTAAATTGTTATATCCACACTACCCATCGGATTAGGAGCTGCACTTTTACTTTAGTCCAAACTAAAGTGTGTATGACTCACACTTGTATAATATTGCTGAATTTACAGGTCACGCTGTGACGTGAATCTAATAAACTTGGGTCCAATGTGTGTGTGGATGTATGATAGCGTGTGTGCAGATGTACTGTTTATAAAATAATGGATAAGAGGTAAAAAAAAAAATACTGATTTGAATATTAAATTGATTTCTGAATTTTTTCTCAACATATCTGTAATTTTCAGGATAAAAAACTATAATACAATTGTTCAAATGGGAAAAAAAAAATACTTGATTACCTTGATCTTAAGTAGCTATGTATGCAAAACTCGTTGTTTAAGCGTGTTCAAATATTTTTGGTATATGCTAATCAAATAGCGAACATCAGTTTAAACACGGTTACTGTGTTCAGTTTTATTTTAATAATAAAAAAATTAATCTGATGAGTAAGTTGTCTGAATTTTTTATCATGTGAGACTGGTGACAAAACTTTTCCATCACTTGGATGGAAAACTTTTTATGAGGGTCTGAGTCTGAGCTGTCAGATTCCACGTTTATGAACTAGGACACACTGCCTCCCTCTTTAATGACCTGCCTTTAAACTGGTGGGAACAGTACATTCATACTGGAACAAATTATGACTTTTAGCTTCGATCAGTCTTTTACACACCCAGGCTGCCTAATCATGTCCAAAGTGTAGCAACACACCTGTTTACGGCTATTCAGCAGGTCTTCTGGTGAGTAATAATCACTACTACTGAGTTAAAATGGATCATTCTGGGATCATCTAAATTTTAAATCAAAAAACACAGATGTATTAATTGCATGTAAAAAAAAAACAAACACACTGCTGAAACTGTACAAACTGGTGGATAATAATTTATATTTGGCCTAATCATAAACAAACTATATTTTTGTTTTCTAGCAAATTCAGCATTTAATAACACTTTTGTTCATTTTTAGGTACTTTTCACAATAGACATCAGAAGCACCCATATCTAAAACCAATGGCAGAAAAAAAATGCCTTACAACAAAACAGACAAAAGTAAAATAGGCCAATAGGTTACAAAACATTCCATTTTTATAGCTAAGATTTAGTATCACATTATATAATTAGAAGTCTGAACATGCTTTAGGGGGTAAAATGACATACATTAGGTCAGAAGTACTAAAATTAACTGTGCGCACACACACACACCTGTTTCAGCAAAGCTGAGGTCTGTGAAGCCTGTATAACGATTTACAGCAGGGATTCACCTGAAGCTGTCAGAAGCTGCATATCTTTGTGCGGCTCGGCACATTCTGAAATCAGGAAAGGATTATTCACACGAGCCGTCATCAACGGGGGAAAATTCACGAGCAAAAACCAGCGTGAAGAACAGCTTGTGCACAGAGGCCATAGTTTTTCAGCGAAACCTTTTTTTTTTGAGTGACTAAATTAAATAAGGAAAACCAAGGATGGGGGGTCTAAGAATTAAGAAGAATTTTAGTTATTTTCAGGAGTACAAGAAAAAAACTGCCCAGAGCCCCATAAATGGATATCAGCTTAATATGGATTGCAGCTTGTTACTATTTGATTTAAGACTATTTGGTTCAATTTAGTAGAAAGCAGGTCCTTAAACACAACAACCATTAAACCTAGGCCAGATAATGTTAATCTTCAATCATTTGACAGAGCATGACAAGCTATGACGAGGCGATAAATGACTCATATCTCAGTTAATACATTAGAAGTTAACTTTGTCTACAGTTCATGGGGTGAAATGTTAAAGTGGCATAATATGATACAAAAATTACATTCCCTGGAAAATAATGGGAATATGACCCCCCCCCCCCGCCCCCCTTATATCTAGTTTTCAGCTATATATTCATATTGTTTTAACACATATATAAATTGTTAACACATAAATAAATTCTTATGATGAATGAAAGCTACAAATATTAAGATTTACCTCTTTATTTTCTATTTATTTATAAATGATCGTTAATCTCTAACATCTATTAAAGATAAAGAAACTTTCAGTGGATTGATAACTAGAAGTAATTTAAAACTAGAAGTAACATAAAGCTTCCATATGAATTACTGCATGTTTTTACAGAACCTTGTGTCTAATTTCTGTGTCAGATCCCCACACAGCCTTCCAATAGAGGAACCCAATGACAGGGCAACAAATATCCTAGCTGTGATCCTCCCCAAACCCATCTGTGTCAATAACCCTTTCCTCCTGACTGTGATGTGTGAGTTACCTTTCCCCCACTGGCTGCAAGAGGAAAGCAGTGCCAAAAAGGGAACATGAGATGTGCTTTCAGAGCCAAATGTGTGTGGGGAACCCTCGGACACCTAGCAATAGGAGCACTTGTCCTCGTGTCCTCCTCCTGTCTGTCTGTCTGTCTGTCTGTCTGTCTGTCTCTCTCTGTCTCTCTCTGTCTCTCTCTGTCTCTCTCTGTCTCTCTCTGTCTCTAGTCTGCCTTCCCGTCCTAACCTGTTCCGTCTTCTTCATGCAGAACACATATTTTATAGCCCCCTGTCCTATGTAATCTCTTGAAAACGTCCCATCAGGAGGTGTCAAAAGTCCATTTGACCAAAGTTATTGTCACTTATGCAGACTGAGCAAGACTTCACCTCCGTCTCCATAGTAACCCAAAATCTCCTGTTTACAAGAGAGTTGGCCTTCAGATTTTGCGCAGGACAGGGAGTTAACAGAGAAACTTTAGAATATATTTTGTCTAAGACATTATCATATCAACACAGAGACACGACCCTGTAGAGACTGGAGCCTCAGAAAGTAAGGATATAAAATAATGAATACAGTGAAATGGATACAGAATAAAACACACATTCAAAAGAAATGAATCACATAAAAAATAAATGCTGATTTTTCCACGACATCCCCCCCTTTCTTTTTGAATGATATTGTTTTTCTAAATATACGAATCACATTTCCGACATAGACAAAAAAACAACAACACAATTTTCTTTATGTTTTCTGTTGTACTCCTGCAGGAAACAAAATTACTTTTGCAGATACTAGAACTGAATTAAACTCAAATTATCGCTTCAATATAAAACCCATTGTTTCTAAGTGATCCAAAAATGTACTTGGTGTCTACTCATAAATGTATTTTTCTTGTATTAGAAAATATCTATATATCAATATAGTTGAGAATATTAACACAACAAGAATACTTTACTACCTTACCAAATCCATAATATCTGAACTAACCTATTCAGAACACCTTATTTTATTTGATTATTTTCTCTCTAACATCACTTAAATTACCCATAATAAGTTTGCTAGAATATTCTAATAAGCCTCTTTTAACTATCCTATAGATAGTTATGTTTGAAGACTGAATTTGTACTTGTTTGGAAAATTATCCATGCTTCTCTTTACACACCAAGTTTGTGTAAAGGCATTTTACACTTACATTCTATTGATATAGTGCTTTATAACCAACTTGTCAGAAATTACTTTCTAGAATTGTAGGGCCCCAGTCCAGAATCTGGGGTCCCAGTACAGAATCTAGGGTCTTAGTCCCTATTGAGTGACAGAGGCGAGGAAAAAGTTCCTGTCTCTGCAGGTAGAAACCTCGAGAGGAACCGTGACTCACATAGGGAAACCATTCCTCTTCCAGCCGACCCGCATAAAAGGATAAAAATCCTTGTGGACTTAAAAAACAAGAGATCAAAAGGGTCATTATTACCCTACCTCAAAAATTTCCACAACACTTAAAGAACATATAACTATGAATGTATTGCTGTAAATACATGTAAATTACTGAAACTTTTTCTCTGTGTTTATCTTTAGAAACTATTCCCTTATCAGCTCTACACCTATGTTTACGACTGTACTTTTTCTCTCATGCTTAAAATTAAACCCTATAAAAAATAATGTATGTGCTATGATGCAATTCCAAATATGTGCTTAGTTAAACACCTTGTGTACTATTAAAATACCCCAATTGTTGGACAAACTATAAAAAAAACTTTTCTATAACATTTGAACTTATACTCAAATGAAAATTTGAAACAAAATAAAAGAAAACAAAAATGTGAAAATAAAGGATTGATTAAACAATCAAACAAAACTTATTTGAAACATTTGTTGCCAGTCGAGACATCATTTCTACATTTTAACTAAATACTTATATTGATCAGAATATTTCACTCAAATGTCCCTCTCTTGTGGTAAACAAGAGGTTAACTTAAAAGAAATCTAAATCACTGAACTCAAATAAAGAAACAAATGATGATTGGAGAAAAAACATATTGATTAATACATATAATATTAACCTTTTAAACAATTTCCACCTAAACCCTATTGTTCTGGAATGTTTAACTTAAATGTACAGGGTGGGCCATTTATATGGATACACCTTAATAAAATGGGAATGGTTGGTGATATGAACTTCCTGTTTGTGGCACATTAGTTTATGTGAGGGGGGGAAGCTTTTCAAAATGGGTGGTGACCATGGTGGCCATTTTGAAGTCGGCCATTTTGGATCCAACCTTTCACAAGAAAAACAATGGTGTGCTTGGTTTTAACATACCTTTATTTTTTCATGAGTTATTTACAAGTTTCTGACCACTTATAAAATGTGTTCAATGTGCTGCCCATTGTGTTGGATTGTCAATGCAACCCTCTTCTCCCACTCTTCACACACTGATAGCAACACCACAGGAGAAATGCTAGCACAGGCTTCCAGTATCCGTAGTTTCAGGTGCTGCACATCTCGTATCTTCACAGCATAGACAACTGCCTTCAGATGACCCTAAAGATAAAAATCTAAGGGTGTCAGATCGGGAGACCTTGGGGGCCATTCAACTGGCCCACGACGAACAATCCACTTTCCAGGAAACTGTTCATCTAGGAATGCTCAGACCTGACACCCATAATGTGGCGGTGCACCATCTTGCTGGAAAAACTCAGGGAACGTGCCAGCTTCAGTGCATAAAGAGGGAAACACATCATCATGTAGCAATTTTGCATATCCAGTGGTCTTGAGGTTTCCACTGATGAAGAATGGCCCCACTACCTTTGTACCCCATATACCACACCATACCATCAATTTTGTTGTTCCAACAGTTTTGGAGGGATCTGTCCAATGTGGGTTAGTGTCAGACCAATAGTGGTGGTTTTGTTTGTTAACTTCACCATTCACATAAAAGTTTGCCTCATCACTGAACAAAATCTTCTGCGTAAACTGAGGGTCCTGTTCCAATTTTTGTTTTGCCCATTCTGCAAATTCAGTGCGCCGATCTGGGTCATCCTCGTTGAGATGCTGAAGTAGCTGGAGTTTGTAAGGGTGCCATTTGTGAGTAGCTAATATCCGCTTCAGGGATGTTTGACTAATGCCACTCTCCAGTGACATGCGGCGAGTGCTACGCTGTGGGCTCTTGCTGAATGAAGCTAGGACAGCCACTGTTGTTTCTTCATTAGTGACAGTTTTCATGAGTCCACATTTTGGCTAATCCAACACTGAACCAGTCGCACAAAACTTAGCAAGCAGTTTGCTAACTGTAGCATGGGAGATGGGTGGTCTTGTAGGGTGTCTTGCATTGAAATCTGCTGCAATGACCAACACAATTTCTATCCGCTCCTCACGTGTTAATTTCTGCGACATGTCAATGGCTGTTAACAAAGAGAAACCTGTAAATAACTCATGAAAGAATAAAGTTACGTTAAAACAAAGCACACAATTGTTTTTCTTGTGAAATTCCCAATACGTTTGATGTGTCACATTACCCTCTTCCTATTGAAAAAACAGAAGTTGGATCCAAAATGACCGATTTCAAAATGGCCAACAGGGTCCCCACCCATCTTGAAAAGCTTCCCCCCTCACATATACTAATGTGCCACAAACAGGAAGTTAATATCACCAACCATTCCCATTTTATTAAGGTGTATCCATATAAATGGCCCACTCTGTACATGTGTCATTAGATATTAACCCTGTATCTACCCCAAAAATTGTATTTACAACTTTCCTTCTCCCAGGAAATAACCTGTAGTCTTTCCAAAACACAAACAGTATTCAGTTCCTGGATGTTCATAAATCTGAAAGGAATGTACTTGTCCTAATACTTCAGGCTTACAGCAAGTATCACTATCAGTGTACTTTTTTATTCTAATAAAAATAACCTTTGTGCTTGCAAAATCACTACTGTGCAAGCCATATTGTTATAACACTTGTTTGAATATTTTGTTACGTTCAACGTCCTTGACTATCTGTCCGTCTCCTGTGGCGAGCATTGCCACCAGGAGGTTAAAGGTCAGAAGACCCCACATCGTCCTCAGGCTGAAGCACTCCTCGGCAGTGCTAGTTGCGTATCCACGTGACATGACCTTGGACCATCACGGCAGTTGGAGTCATCAGTGGCACCTGGAATGGCCCCTTGCCACCTTTGTTTTGAGCCCTCTCTCCCTGCATGGCATGTCCTTCACCATCATCCCTGTGGACAGAGAAACTGAGAGCAGTATACAAATACTGACAGTGTTCATAAAAATCCAACCTCAACCCTTCAGGAATCACAACGTTTGTTAGTGTCGTTTGTAGGACTTCTCAATAGATTATTTCAAATGGGGTGAGACCACTGTCCCCCCTTTGTGTATTTCTCATCTCAGACAGAGTGAGTGGCACTGCCTTCACTCAATTTAGGCCTGTGCCTTCACAACACAGTGAAATTTCAAATCAATATTGTAGTACTTTATAAGTGATTGAACAATTTGATTTCTGAAATGAGTGCCATTATCACAAGAAATTATTTAGTGGGGATACCCCACCTAGGAATCTCTTTCCCATACTAGTATTTGGACAACATTTACCTTCAACTGGTGTTAGCTCATTGAAATCAATTTGAAGATGGTTAAATGGAAAATTTGGAGGTGGGTGTGCTCCTACAGAGACCCCTTGGCCTCGTAGGGTTGTTTACGAATGCACACAAACCTTGAGCAGAATTTTCTGCATAGGAAATGAAACCTGGAATAAACCATCATTTTTGTACCATTCGTTCCTTTGACGAGTGAGTATTTCCATGTACGAGCCTCGCTCAGATATGGAAACACACTGTAGGTAAACATGGTAATTGCTGGGAGAAGTCCACAAACTCATTAGTAAACGTGCACCCCAACTTTTTCATGCAGCTTTCCCCTAACGCCAATTTTTTTTTTTGCACAACTTGTAGTTAGATATTAGGTGCACAGACACATATGATCAGTAGTTAGGCATTAATTGCAGCTTGCTTAGCAGCAGAATCAACAAAAAAATTTCCCCCATAGAGACTGGATGCTGAAGTGTGGGCTGCACATTTGCAATTTGATGAGACAGTTAAATAGTTTCTAGCAGATCAAAAATTAACCCTTTGCTAATTTGCATGCCTCTGTGAGTGCAATTAATTCTTCAGCTTGTGCAGAATAATGACTAGGAAGTGTTTTGTCTTTTTTTTATTATTATTATCTATAAATAAAATCAAATAATTTTTTTTGTAATATCTAAATTGGAACTTGTTTTCGGAAAGGCCGAAAAACAACTTAGTGAAGTTATTAGAGTGTCACTGTACAGAAGGTAACCCACCATACTGTAAACAATGTCTTAACGACAGACCACACTAAACTCTGCTGACTTTTACGCACACACATAGATTCTCTAACTGCTGGAACTCTCCGTAGTTTTCCTCAGCACACACACACTCCAAACAACCTTGGCTGTACCAAAACAAACTGGATGCGCTTAACGCACACACACAACGAACCTGGACTCACTTAAGGCACACACATGGTTAACACTAAACCCTCCATGAGTGATACCAGCTCACGGACCTCCACGTGCACATACAATGTTACACGTGACTAGAATACCAACATACACAGATTTCCACTCTCAAACACACAGTAAAGTCACACCCCCACTTCGTGCTTAATGCACAGATTCGTAGTCCCCTTTCATTTCTGAAGCAACTGTAAAAGCAAATTACAAGATTCTCTAAAAACAGAATTATCCCGTGTCAGACGCCTCACTTATTTTAAGTTCATTACCGGATCTCCCCCGTTAAATTCCCATTTATACACGATTAACAGCGAGTTTGGTTCTCCCAAATCCCCCTCGGATGAAATAGTTAACCCTTCTGTACCGCATGTCAGCTGAATTTCCAAAATGCACATCAAATCTCTACCTAGAATATTAACAGGGCACAAGTGTTTAAGCAACACATCAGGATTATCAGATTGGTAAAAATGGAATTAGAATGGAGAAATACTCCTTAATTACAGTGTGAGTAGATATCCCACTCAGCCACCATTATCAACAATCAATCAAATCAATCAAAAAGGTGAGATTTTTGTCGGCATTAAACTGACATTCGAACCAGTTTATAGTTCCTGAACCTACTTAAAATCAGAAACCTCCCTTTTGTGTGTTTATTGAAAGTGTTCTGGCCTGTTTTTTTTTCTTCTTCTTCCCAATCTAGGCTGTCTTGATGAGGTTTGCTCTGTCTGTCACGGATCACGTATCTTTGCTTGGCCTCCACCTTTTTTTTTTTTTGGAGCTCTCCCTCTTCTCTACCCCCTGCCTTGGCCTCGTAACCCCCTTCTCTCTGTCGTCCTGTTGCCCTTCTGATTCAGACAGCTGAGATTTCTCCCTCTCTCTGCCTTTCTCAGGAAAATCACACAGCCTTTAACCCAAATTTCTAAAAACTCTGAATTCGTACCCATAACGTAATTTCATAACACAATCGGGAACGGATAATAAGTTCAAGCTTAGATGTCAGAGCTGACACGCACCCTGTGTGTCTCCCTTTCTGCCTTACTCTACACCCCTCCTGTCCTGCGACTAGTGCACTGACGCACACACTTACACAGATACGGAGCGGATCTCCTCCCTTAGATCAACGAGTAACTCACACACAGTCAAGCTTCAATTCACCTTCTAAATTAACAGAAGTACCACACAAAATATATTAAAGTAAGTCTGGTGGTGAACCAAACCCTCTAGGTTCCCCAAAACTCTAGAGTCCCACAGCGCTCTTTAAAACTCCTTTCCTGTACTCAAACCAGCGAACTTTCAACCGGGACATCTACACATATTAATCTTTATAATGAGAATTTGAGCAAAAGAGTTTCTCACCCATTGAAGCAGGTGCTAGGCCTCAGCAACCTGTCTTTCTCTTGCTTTTCTTTTCCCCAGGTTGGTTGGTCCGCGCAGGCTCCTTCCTCTCCTTCTCTTAAGCTTTTTGGCGAGGTTGAGAGATGGCTGTCGACTGGCCTGGATCCAACGACGAACGAACCAATAGTGGGTTCCATCTGGGGTTCCAAAAATGTCGGGGCTCACAAGATACACTCCTGGGGTGCAGAGGCTCGAATAAAACCAACAGAGTCCTTTTTGCTCAAATTGAATCATAAGAAAGATTTATTGAAAATCATCTGCAGACGGGGGACAGGATAAAAACACAGAGACAGACAAGTCTGCCTCCCCGTCCTGACCTGTTCTGACTTCTTCATACAGAACACATATTTTATAGCCCCCTGTCCTATGTAATCTCTTGAAAACGTCCCATCAGGAGGTGTCAAAAGTCCATTGGACCAAAGTTATTGTCACTCATGCAGACTGAGCAAGACTTCACCTCCGTCTCCATAGTAACCCAAAATCTCCTGTTTACAAGAGTTGGCCTTCAGATTTTGCGCAGGACAGGGAGTTAACAGATAAACATTAGAACATATTTTGTTTAAGACATTATCATATCAACACAGAGACACGACCCTGTGGAGACTGGAGCCTGAAAAACTAAGGATATAAAATAATTAATACAGTGAAATGGATACGGAATAAAACACTCATTCAAAAGGAATTAATCACATAAAAAATAAATGCTGATTTTTCCACGACAAAGACAAGGCTTCACTTGCAGGTGAAGATGCACTGCCTTCTTCAGGATCTTCAGGGCTCCTAACAAATGATGCATTC
>JBBMFX010000122.1:17175766-17188700 GCA_037832545.1 Rhabdalestes septentrionalis
TGTTTCTCCTCTCCCTCTCCCCCCCTCCCCCCCCCCCCCCCCCCCCCCCCCCCCCCCCTCTCTCTCTATAGGCATTGAGCCCAGAGGTAACATGGTGTTAAGGCCGGCTGAGTTTGTGGTTGAGACGGTGGAGGCGGGGCTTGGAGAGGTCCTGGTGTACATTGAGGATCCTGAGGGTCATACTGAAGAGGTTACGATTGCGAATGAACTAAATACACTTTTATTAAGACTGAGAGGAGATCAAATGAGAAGAATGTAATGCCACAATATTTCCTGCAAACATACTGCAACAGGCCAAACAAACAAGCAAAATAAACCTTTGGTCACTATAGAAGGTTATGAAAAACATGAGCAACATCTTTTTAAATAAACCAAATAAAAAATCTAATTAAGTTACAATCCGCTTCATGCAGTAACTGAACATTGGTGGCTACTATACTTTATTACTAATCTAAATCTTTCTTTGGTATTTGTTGTTCAGGATTGTAGGGACACTGATGATAATAATTCACTCAGAAAAGCAGTTTGTGATTGAACACAGCAGCACTACTGCCCACGCATAATCGGAGTGTTTATATAAAAGAGCTTTATATGTACTCAACTCACTCTCTTCTTTCTCTCTCGGCTTCTTTCAGGCTAGAGTGATCCCTAACAATGACAAGAACAGGAGCTACTCTGTGTTCTATATGCCCAAAGTGGAGGGACTTCATAAGGTACAGCTTACAAAGAGATTAGATGATTAATTAAAAAAATACAAAAAACACGAATATCATATATCTTTTTAAAATGATCTTTATGTAATAAGGCAGCATGAGAACAGACAGGGTTTTTGTTACATTTACATACATGGGTTTGGGTGCCACTGTGTATTTGACCTGTTGATTTTGTTGGAATTAAGAAAATCACATCTACAGACACTTAATACACAGTTACTGATAATTGAACTGAATGTAACATGTATATTTGCCCTGTGCAAAAGTTTTTTTTTAATTATATACCTATATTTTCTGAAACTGTAAATGTAAAAAAATCATATTTAAGTAGAGAGTAGAGTTAACTGATATTCACATTTAACCTGATCAGGGGGACACAAACTTTTGCACATGATTAGCCACTTCAGATCGGCTAAATGCTACAGGATTGACTCTGCATGTCTGAACTGGGACGCTGGTTGTTTCTGTGCCCAGGTGAAGGTTCTCTTTGCTGGGCAGGACATAAACAACAGTCCTTTCCTAGTGAATGTATCCAAAGCTCTAGGAGACCCCAACAAGGTCCAGGCTCGAGGCCCAGGTCTGGAACCGATGGGCAATGTGGCCAACAAGCCGACGTACTTCGACATCTATACTGCAGGTAGGTGGACTAATAAAGTAGACAAGCAACACTGCAGCTGAATAGGCATCATTCAGATCTTGTTTTTTTCTACATTTTATCACATGTTTGCATTCAAGAACTGGCAAAATAATTTGTGTATATTTACATCATAGGTGTAATCTTCTTACATGACCAATCATTGCACATATTTTCGATGTTTGCATGCTACTCACTTAATATTTACTAGAAAGTTGATATTTAACTAGATATAAAGTGACAGCCATTGGGATGAAACAGTCAATGAGTGCATTTAATGTTAAAGGACATTTGACTCTGAATTCTTTACAAGCAATAAAGGAAACTTGTTTTTACATTCAACATTCAACAACTTTCCAAATCTTAACAAGAACACAAATCTGCAGTTTATGAAACAGATGGATTAGTGGTAAAAAGTTCTGTACATGATGTTTTACATTCGTGAAAGATCTTTAGCCTGAGTTTTGTGTGTGTGTGTGTGCTCTCAGGTGCTGGTGCTGGTGATGTAAGTGTGATTATCGTGGACTCCCAGGGCCGCAGAGACACAGTGGAGATCATACTGGAGAACAAGGGGGACAGTGTTTTCCGGTGCACCTACGGCCCTGTGCTGGAAGGACCTCATGTTGTCTATGTGACTTTTGCTGGCCAGCAGATACCCAGAAGCCCTTTCACTGTCCACATCTCAGAGGGTGAGCATCCCTTTCCAATGGCTTGTGTACAGACCTAAGTACAATTTATCTAACACTGACCTATTAATGATTGTATTTAATAGTATTTACAATTCTTATATATCTTTAAATGAAGGGCTCTCAAGCTATTTTGTTACATTTCTATTCAACATGGACCTCTTAGGGCTCAGAAACACCAACTGCTGGCATCAGACACTTTCAGGCTGTCAGCAAGGACGTCGTTTGCGTGGTGGAAAAGCAACGACACTCTCATGAGGGCACACACGGAGAATAGCCGCATTTTTCAACACTTGGACATTATAGCACTTGAATAGCCGCACCTTTAACAGGCAGTATTTGACTACCACAATCATAACAAAAATATATTATTAAGAACAAATACAGACACAAAGGAGCTGTGAAAGAGTTTCAGACAACAGCCTACATTGGATATCCACTCACGTCATTTGTCTTTCAACTTTTTGTCATATCATTATGAATATGTGCCGACTGCACATTTCATTTGACTGTTTATTGGACAAACATTCATTTTTTAGCTTCATGGTAATGACATTTCATGTTAGCATCAACTAACAGTGGCTATCTTCACGTTCACACACACCTAGGCATAGATATTTGAAGCCTGTAAGACGCTTAATTTAACTTTTAATTTATGCATTACAGGTAGATTTTGCTAGCTCTCACTATAGAAATTTGCACCGTTTAACAGAGGCACATTGACACACATGTCGACCTTCAGCTGTAGTTTTCGAGGTGTTTTTGAGAGCAAATGTTTACTGATCTGAGGCAGCAGTGAGCTGATGATAGGTGTCAGTTTGTCGAAACTGATTCTTCCTCATTATGAGCTTGGTGGCCTGAGCCCTTAGAACAAGCAGCAGACAGTTCGATAGTAACAAACCATCGGCATGATAAGAAACCTTCAGTAACTTGATTGGAAAAGAAAGAAAACACAAGATAAACACAAGATCTGTTATAATGAAAAAAAAATGTACAGCACATCTGCCTTTTCCAAACTGTACTAACTGAACATAAAAATGAGGTTTTCTTATGACAGCTATGGCATTTTAAACTGAACAAAGCAGATATTAAGGTTGAGTGCCCTTACTGTGTGTAATAGGAATCTTCAGTAGGGGATCTAATGGTGGACCATTCACTAATCCTTAAAGATCTGTATGCAGTGACTGTGTGGGGCTGAATGTGGTGAGAGACCTCCTCTGGTCTCCAGCTCAGACTGGAATGTGTTTTTGAGGTCTATGGGGGTCTCTTTGTTCTCTGCTCCGGGGGTTCGGCACTGTCCCCCCCCCCCAAACACCATGAAACGTGTTGCTGTATTACTGTCTGTGGCCTGTGTGTCCTTCTAGCTCCTCCGAGCAGCGCGCAGGCCGGCTCCCCGGTTCAGATAATCCCCCAGTCTATTCGCACGCCGCCCTCCGAAAAGACCAAGAAAGTGCCCCCCCCAACGCCGCCCAAACCCAGGCGACCAAGTTAGTAAGGGCTGCTGGGGCGCGGCACATGCCTGCAGAGGCTCGGCTGCTTTTCCTTCCCCTCCCCTCCCCGTCCCCCCGTTTCCCTCCATTCTACCTCTCCTCGGCCCTCCGCTCCTCATCCCTCAGCTGTCTGGCATGTGCTGCCGCTTGGCTGTATTCAGCAGACCCCGCAGAAAGCTTTCAGCAGGGAGGGATCGGAACGAGTGGGAGTGTGTGCGGAAGAGAGTGTGTGTTAGACCTCTGAAACAGATAACAACTAGAACTTGGCTGCCAGTATCGTCTTAACCTGCGAAAGGAAAGCCATCGGCTGGACGATCACCTTCACACACCTTCACTCCGTAAATTCGGAGAGGTCATCAAGCAGCATGACCTCTGCAATCGGTCTGGGTTTGATAGATTAATACTCTAATACATTCTAATGTTTAACATTTCTCAACTCAAAAGCTGATGTGCTTCAACCCCGACCAGCCTGGAAGAAAATATACTGAGTTGCCAATTTATACCTTCCGAAATGTATTGAGAAATATTATTACTGATCCAGAAATGAACAATTCTAGACATTCTAATGACCATAATGTTCCTGTTTCACTGGGGTATAAATATGAGGAGACACAGTGGGGAAAATTTGTAGAAATGGGAACGATTAGAATTGAAATGCACTGACCTTCACATAAAAGGCAATAGATGTCTAAGTAGAATCTGTAAATACATATATCCTTATCAAGTGTGTTTGTTGGAGGTTTATATATATATGAGTGTATATATGAGGGCCTTTTTAAACATGTGCTGACTACTTTAGGAAAGTTTGCCTAACTTCTAAGTTTAAAGATACATTTACTTCACTGGGGTGCTCCCTTTCAGTTGATGGACAGGGTACAGAGGCTAAAACACCTACAATATAAAATGGCAACTCAGTCTATCAGGTTTAACATACTTTTCCAAAAAAGCCAGATGCATTTTCTGAGCATTTTTGGTATCATGGGGTTGGTGTCAAAGTGACCGTCTAGTTCTGTAAAAAAAAGCCTTTGTTATAAAGCAGCATGACTGTTTCGATGTCGTAGTCGCCGTCATCTTCGTCATCTTCGTCATCATTGTCTCTGCTCCTCGCGCCTCCCAGGACAACTGCTAAGACGGCATTGGTCCTAGGACTGATTTACTACTGACTAACAGAAAAGGTTGATGTTCCGTGTTTGCTCTAACCCGTGGATGATCTGTCTGAAAGAAAAAACATCAATAAGCTGCTACATGACTTACTGAATTAACAGCATTATACTAATGGTCTTACCAGCATATCCACCTTTCTATATACAGTCTTATCTCTCTTTTTGTCCTTTTTTGGAATACATATTTATATAAAAAAATGCATATTTATATGAAAAAATACATAACATTTGTTTTGCTTATTGATATCGTCAAAATGTCCATGTATATTAAGCTTAATAGAAATTCACTTTTTTGTTCTTGTAGGATAAAATGAACCGATAATAAATAGAAATGAACGGAAAATGACAGAAATTGTAAAATGTCAGTGTGATCTTGGTAGAGATGTGTTCATTTATTTTCCAAGGGTCTGTAAACTTTTGCATAGTGTATCCATTGCCAGGTGAGACAGAGATTACAGCTTGACTGCAGTTGCCTCTGGAAAGGACTTTTGATTTGAAGTGCTCTAAGGTGTGATGAGATTTATTCGTTTTTTAATTGCTCTGTGGGAGCTCATTAGCAACTTTATTGCTGAGTAGGAAACCCAAACAACTTGAACTAAAAGGAATTTGTTCTGATTCAGTGGCATTACAGCTTAGTCACTCTTTGGCCACATGTTTTCCTTTGATGATCTCAGGTCAGTGAAGGATTTGGCCTTTTGTTCATCTTTTTTTTTTACTCTGCTGAGAACTTGGAAGCCTTTTCTATGGAATTTTAAATGGAGTTTTAGTGTACAGCTCTCTTCGGCTATTTCATTGTTCTTGTTGTTTTACTCAGTGTTTATTGCCCTGGCTGTGTTAATGTGACAGTCCATGTATAACTCTTCCATATTTAACAACATCTTCATCTGAACTAACTCTCAGTCCCTGCAGCTGTGTAATTTAGTTCGATCAGCCACAACATTAAAACCACTGACAGCTGAAGTGAATACCATTGTTTACAGTGGCACTTGTCAAGGGGTCGGAGATATTATGCAGCAAGTGAACAGTCAGTGTTTGAGGTTGCTGTCCTGGAAGCAGGAAAATGAGGGAGTGTGAGGATCTGAGATGTTTTTACAAAGGGCCAGATTTTGATGGCACAAATTGCTGAAAGGTTAATGCTGGGCATGATAGAAAGGTGTCATTTCACACAGTGCATCACAGTTTGCTGTGTATGTGGCCATGTAGCTGCAGATCAGTCAGAGAGCCCATGCTGTCCCCGGTCCACCACTGAAAGCAGCTAAAATGGGCACATGAACATCAGAACTAGTCATTGAAGTGCCACAAGTGGCCTAGTCTGATAAATAACATTTTCTTTATATTATGTTGGCGACTGGATGTATCTGCGTCACTTCCCTGAGGAGGAGATGGCACCAGTATACGCCATGGGAAGAAGGCGAGTCAGCAGAGGCATTTGGCAGTTTCCTCAACGCCAGTGTTCTCTTTCAGCTGGAGAATGCAAACACTGTCCAGGAATGGTTCAGGGTGCGGATTCAGAGTTTTGGCTTGTCCTCCAAATTCTCCAAACCACAGTTTAATTAGGCATCAGTGGAATGAGCTGGACAAACCAGCCCTATCCTTGGGGACCTCCCCTGGCAACCTACAAGACTTACTGCAAGAATTAGGATCTACTACTAGTCTCTAGCGGCAGAAACCACAGAGGTCTTATGGAGCTCATGCCTCAGCAGGTTACAGCTAATTTGGTGGCACCTACACAACATTGGGCAGGTGGTTTTAATGTTAGGGCTGATCGATGTGTATTGAGTGTATGTCAGTCTGTATGTCTCGTTATGTAGGCATTTTGTGTGTGTGTGTGTGTGTGTGTGTGTGTGTTCAAGTCTAACTTGTTTTCCTGCTCATCAGCGAGTAATCCTAATGTATGCCGGGCCATTGGGCGAGGCCTGCAGTCTAAAGGTGTGCGGGTGAAGGAGGTGGCGGATTTTAAAGTGTACACCAGAGGAGCCGGCAGCGGAGACCTCCGAGTCCTCATCAAAGGCCCAAGTGAGTACAGTCGGAAACTGACGCACCACTTTAAAACTGAAGGAGATTTTACTGCAAATAAAAGCTTTCCATTTTAGTCCAAATGTACATTTTAATGGAGCAACACATAAAACACTTTTACTAAGATCCCTTCTGATGTTGCAGGCCTTCCTAATGCACCATTTACAGATTGGTTATGTAAAATAAATGCAAACTGTGTTTGGTCCTAATGATCCAAAAGTAAAAAACTGACTTAGAAAATCTTAATAGGAAAGTTCTGTTGTCTTTTTATGTGATCAGAGGGTGGAGATGAACCTGTGACCGTTCGGGACTTGGGTGATGGAGTGTATGAGTGTGACTACTACCCGATTTTTCCTGGAAAATACACTGTGGTCATCACCTGGGGGGGCCATGCCATCCCGCGCAGGTGAGCCCCGCCCCCCACACACCCTACATTAGTACAGGCCAGTGATTGTGTGTTAAAAGCAAAACCATGTTCACACATCAGGTTAGGAACAACAAACTCTAGGTTACACTGTGTGTTTGTGTTCAGCCCGTTTGAAGTTGTGGTCAGTGAAGATGCAGGACCACAGAAGGTGAGAGCTTGGGGTCCAGGCCTGGAGACCGGAATGGTGGGCAAGTCCGCTGATTTTGTAGTGGAGGCTATCGGCACGGAGGTGGGAACTCTGGGTAAGGCCACATTTACTGTTTTCTCTCCTTTTTCCACGCGCTCAGCCCAGCCCGGGCCCCGGAGCCAGGGATTAGTGTTTATGGGGTGTGAGTGTGGCAGAGCAGACAGGAAAGCCTATAAACTCCAGCTCCTCTGCCCTGATGTTGGTTAGCTGTATGTATTACTCCAGGGGAGTTTTTCTGCTCTTTTAGAAATAAGCCCCAGATTTTTTTTCTTTTTGTTATTGGGTGTTAGGGATCATCTCAGATTTGCTCTGAGACATGAGAAAAGTTGTATGTGTGTGTGTGTATTTGCCTAGGTTTCTCCATTGAAGGCCCATCGCAGGCCAAGATTGAGTGTGATGATAAGGGGGACGGTTCCTGTGATGTTCTCTACTGGCCCACTGAGCCGGGCGACTATGCAGTTCATGTCATCTGTGATGATGAGGATATTAAGGACAGTCCCTTCATGGCCCACATCCTCCCTGCAGCCAATGATGTTTTCCCTGAGAAGGTAAGCTCCGCCTCTCCGATCAGACCATGAACTTTGTTACCACAGATCACTGTAATCTTGATAAATGCAGTCCACCGAATATTCCTAAATTATAATCACAATCACTGGTTTCTTGCAGCAGCTAATCGGTCTGTTCTGTGTATGGAACTGAGACTGACCTGTTCTGACTCCTCCTTCTTGTTGCAGGTGAAATGTTATGGTCCTGGTTTGGAGCCCACTGGTTGCATTGTGAACAAACCAGCAGAGTTCACTATAGATGCGCATGGAGCAGGCAGGGGCCAGCTGAGGATCTACGCTCAGGTACCGTTTATTATTAACCTTATTTTCATTATTACCTCTCATTTATCCACTGGCCCTTACAGCAAAGGTGAAGGTGGTTCTTCTACTGGCCCTTACAGTGAAGATAATGGTAGTTACAATTATTTGAATTCATTCAAGTTAACACCTGTAGCTTCAAATTGAACCAACCAAATTGCACATAAATATATCACATATATCAGTATTTTAAAAGACAACACTGAGTTCCTGACGTTTGTGTAATTATCAAGCATTTAGCAAGTGTTTGGAGAAAGTAAAGAGCATGCCGGCTCTTCAAAAAACATTCTGGAGAAAAGGAAGAGCATAATGTGCGTCTGCACCTTGATGTTTCAGTTATGTGTGTTAACAGGATTGTCATTTAATCTGTTATGACAGAAAAAGTCTGTAAAAACAAAATCAAACTACATCATGGTGCACATCATGTATAGGCTGCTTCAAATTTGATCACCCCCGCAACCTACATTTTTGGGGGGGGTTTAGTATTACAGTTTTGTATTTCATATATTACAAGTAAAATTGTTATAATTTTACAATGTGAAAATGCTGATAAGCTGTATTATGATGTACTGTTTTTGTTTGCTTTTTGACTTTAGGACTCAGAGGGATTCCCCATTGACATCCAGATCACAGACAATGGTGATAGCACCTTCTTCTGTGTCTACATCCCCACAAAGCCCATCAAACACACCATCATTATCACCTGGGGTGAAGTCAACGTCCCTAACAGCCCATTCAGGGTAAGAGTCAAAGCTACCTGGTAGAGCTAAAGCTATGACTGGTACTTAATACAGCTTCAATGAATTGTATTTATTCCTGTATGTACTGTTTAGTTTTGCGAAGAGTGAGGTGTGTTTGCACAGTTATTCCAAAATAATGCAACATATATGACAAATACCTCAAAATAAATGGCAGCCGTGCTATTTTCCCATGTTTAGTTTTTTATCCTAATTCCAGACAATGTACTGATTGCAATAGCTTAGTGTTAGAAATGTAATGGTGAGTGCTTCCCTTTCACAGTGTTGTCAGTCTCCACACTGTTTTCCTTACATTTGTATCATGCTTTTTATTTAGTCATGCATTTCATAATGATTGACCCTTTACGTAACATCCAGGTGACCATCGGTGAGGGCAGCCACCCTGAGAATGTGAAGGTATATGGGCCAGGAGTGGAGAAGACTGGCCTGAAAGCCAATGAGCCTACCTACTTTACTGTGGACTGCAGTGAGGCCGGACAGGGTGGGCCTGCATGCTTTATTTCCAATGCCACTGTATATAATAATGTGAGATGAGATTAGAAAACATAAAAATGAATTAGTCCCATATGAGTGAAATTTGTATTGTTACAGCAGAAAAGTGGACAGAACAAGAGTAGAAGCAGCATAACCAATAGAAATAAAAATGTAGCTACAGTATGTAACAATAGAATATAAAAAGAACTGTACACTACATACACTATATGCACATATATATAGTGGGTATCTTCATAATTCTATATTTTTAAAACTAAAATGAAACTTCTAGCAGAGCTGTTTTTTGCTCTTTGCTCCTGTAGGAGATGTCAGCATTGGGATCAAGTGTGCTCCTGGAGTTGTAGGTCCTGCAGAGGCCGACATTGACTTTGACATTATTAAAAATGACAATGACACCTTCACAGTCAAATACACGCCCCCAGGCCCCGGAAGATACACTATCATGGTGCTGTTTGCCGATCAGGTTAGCTTTTCTCACTATAGGAGCTGCAGAGTTTGAATCTGTTATATATTTACAACGATGACAATGACCTTCTCACATTCTGTGGACCCCTTTAGGAAATACCCATCAGCCCCTTCCGTATAAAAGTGGACCCCTCCCATGATGCTAATAAAGTTAAAGCAGAAGGTCCTGGACTCTGCAAGACTGGTAAAATAGTATTTGAGATTAAGATTATATTTGAGATTAAGTGCATTATTTAAGAGCTGACACTGGTGATTCATATATCATGTGGATGGTCCGCAGGTGTGGAGGTGGGAAAGCCAACCCACTTCACGGTTTACACTAAAGGAGCGGGCAAGGCCACGCCCGAGGTGCACTTCACCGCGCCGCTCAAAGGAGAGGCTGTCAGTGACTTTGAGATCATTGATAACCACGACTACTCCTACACTGTACGCTACACGGCTCTACAGCAGGTAAAGGGATTTCAGTAAAGCGATGATCTACTGACTTTCTTTAGCACAACCATATTCATCTGTTAGGAAGAAAGATAATACAGTGAGATGCAAGCCTAGCAATTCCCATGCAATTCTAATGAATACAAGGCCTAAATACCCCTAATGTGCTCCAGGCTAATTGAATTAAGTGCTTGTTTTGGCTGAAGGATATTCACAGCTCAGTGTTACTTTGTCATTATATGCATTATCTTATTATGTGTAATAGTCTCACCATGTGCCGTATCATGTACGGTTTGCTTATTGAGAGCTAAATAATTTCATCTTGTGCAATATCTTATTATTATAATGTTAAAAAGTTGTACCCTGTGAAATATCCCTACTTAGGTCAGTATTACTTACACACTATTGATCTCTATTATGCACAATAACATGATGCTGACCACTATTTGTGTTATTAGTAATGTACTTAACTCTAAGTGGCATATGTATAGTATTTAGTATTTTAGTATATAGAATAGGGCATTTCGTGTAGAGTATCTTCTGCAGAGGTTTAATTTAATTTATTTGGACTTTATATTTTAGATTGTTGTTGTCTGTGTGTCTGTGTGTCTCTCTGTGTCTGTGCAGTCATAACATAAGCAATTTCCTTCACGATCAATGAAGGTTTCTGTTTCTGATGACTGAGAGTCATGTTGTATGTGTTACTAATGGAGATGGTTATATGGTGCAGTGTTTTTAGTAATGATGGAATGAAATTAAATTTTTAAAAGTGAATTGATCAGTTTTGGCTTTTCAGAGGTTTAAAATTAGGATTATAAACTGACTTCTGACTTTTTCAGGGCAACGTCAGTATTTCTGTCTGCCATGGAGGCGACCCCATCCCTAAAAGTCCCTTCGTAATCACTGTTGCCCCTCCACTGGACCTCAGTAAGGTCAAAGTGCAAGGACTTAACACCAGTAAGTCTGCACAGATTCCAATTAATGTATGTTTACAATTTAGTCATAATGTCTAAATTCTGCATTGATGTTCTCAGTGGCTCCCTGGTGGCACAGTGGGTAGCTCTGTTGCCCCATACCATCAGGGTTGAGGGTGTTCTGGCCTTGTTTGTGTGGAGTTTGTATGTTGTTGTCCTTGTTTCTCCCACAGTCCAGGTGAATTGGGAATTCCAAATTGGCCTTAGGTGTGAGTGTTTGAGTGTGTTGTGTGTCCGTGTCCTGTGGTCTACTGGCCTTGCGCTCGTAGACCCTGGGATAGGTTCCAGGTACCCACAACCCTATTAAGGATTAAGTGGTTCCAGAAAATCCATGAATGAATGTTCCCAGCTTCATGCATCAAGAATTTAGACATCATGATTTAAAATTTAAACACATTCAGTTCCCAGATGTTCAGTTCCTAATGTCTACACTTATGTTTTTATCGTGATGTCTAAATGCTTTGTTTTATCAGTGACAGCAAAAGAAGTACATGCATGAAGCTGGAAGCATTTAATGCAGGACATTAAAGTCAGTGATCCATGTTGAAGACCTATATTTCTGTTTATTTTGTGTCTGTGTGCAGAAGTTGATGTTGGGAAGGACCAGGAGTTCATCGTTAACACCCGTGGAGCAGGTGGCCAAGGCAAGGTGGATGTGAAGATCACCTCACCATCTCGAAGGCCGATCCCATGCAAGGTTGAGTCTGGGACAGCCAATGAAGTGCACTCTGTGAAGTACATCCCCCCAGAGGAGGGACCCTACAAAGTGGACATCAGCTATGATGGCAACCCTGTGCCAGGAAGCCCCTTCACTGTGGAGGGTGTCATGCCCCCTGACCCCTCTAAAGTAAGTGGTGCAATTATCCAACCAGTCCATCCAAGAATACATCAAGCTGACTTTCAGTACTGGCACTTTTGTTTTATTCCAAAATGTATCAGTAAAATCCGATTTCAACAAAGGAAATTGGTGTAAAACAGTATAAAATCGATGTAAACTCTTCTACACGCTCTGTGTTTGCTGCTCTTTCTCTCAGTGCGCCGCTTTTACTATAAATTCAACTAAGAGTTGAGGTAGAGTAAGATAGAAAGGTAGATAAACAGTGAGGTAGAGAGACAGGTGAGATACAGTGAAGTAGAGAGAGACAGGTGAGATAAAGTGAGGTAGAGAGGCAGGTGAGGTACAGTGAGGTAGAGAAGCAGGTGAGATACAGTGAGGTAGAGAGGCAGGTGAGATAAAATGAGTTTGAGAGACAAGTGAGGTACAGTAAGGTGGAGGGGAGGGTGAGGTACACTGAGGTAGAGAGGCAGGTGAGGTACAGTGAGGAAGAGAGACAGGTGAGGTACAGTGAGGTAGAGAGGCAGGTGAGATACAGTAAAGTAAAGAGACAGTTGAGGTACAGTACGATAAAGATGTATGTGAAGTACAGTGAGGTAGAGAGGAGGGTGAGGTACAGTGAGGTAGAGAGACAGGTGAGCTACAGTGAGGTAAAAAGACAGTTGAGGTACAGTAAGTTAAAGATGCATGTGGGGTACAGTGAGGTAGAGAGGCAGGTAAGGTACAGTGAGGTAGAGAGACAGGTGAGGTACAGTGAGGTAGAGAGGCAGGTGAGGTACAGTGAGGTAGAGAGACA
>JBBMFX010000122.1:17200455-17210588 GCA_037832545.1 Rhabdalestes septentrionalis
TATGTCTATATCTATATCTATATCTATATCTATATCTATATCTATATCTGTCTATCTATCTATCTATCTATCTATCTATCTATCTATCTATAGATAGATAGGCAGATAAATAGGTAGATAGATAGATAGATAGATAGATAGATAGATAGATAGATAAATAGATACAGTTTTCAATTAACCATAATATATAATAATGTATTGTTTGATTGTGATTGTCTTGTAGGCAGTCCTTTCCGAGTTCCAGTCAGAGAGCTAGTGGATCCCAGTAAGGTCAGGTGTTCTGGCCCAGGTCTGGGTAGTGGAGTGCGAGCTCATGTCCCACAGACCTTCACCGTGGACTGCAGCAAGGCTGGCCTGGCGCCATTGGAAGTGCTGCTGTACGGCCCAACCGGTGAGGGGAGAGTGAAAATACACATGCTTACATTTTACCACTTCATTTACAATGTGCTCCAAATGTCTGAGTCCACATTCATTCATTCATTAATTCATTAATTAATTCATTCATTCATTCAGTCATTCAGTCATTCATTCATTTCAGTAACCGCCTAATCCTGACTAGCACCACTGGTACCTGGACCCCATCCCCGGGTCTGTGGGTGCGAGGGAGGGACGCACTCTGAGCGCTGAGACCACAATACATATATACATTTATTTAAGACTAGTCATCTTAAACCTGAAAAACTTTGGCACTATTCCAGGGTCTTGATTAAACTAAAGCAAGATTCTGCACTATTTCTCAGTCAGTAAATTACAACACTGACCAATTTAAGACACTTAATATACCTAAATATTTTCATTTCTATTGCAACACATGTTCAGATGACTCATAGTTGGATTGATTTTACTTATCAGAGGGTTTTATGAGATTTGTGGGGTTCATGCCAGATCGAATCATTAAACCAAAAGTCAGACAGGCCAAAAATTAAGAAATGCATGTAAATATTTAGATTTAAATGTCACTCAGATTTGGGCTGATAAGGTGATTTAAAATGAAAATATCAGGTTCAGTTTGAAAAGAAAGTGAAATGTGAAAAAGAAAATGTCACCCAGAACATGTTTTTTGCAATAGTTTATAGGTTTTCAGACGTGCACTGTTACTGATTCTTATTCTGATGAAGGAAACATGTTTTATTTATTTTCATTTATATTTGTTAACTAATGACTTTCCAGTGCTCATGAAATAAACAGGAGAATGCCTATGGTGTGTGAAAAAGTTTGACTTGTAGTACACATTTATATATTTTTTCTATAGGGGCAACGGAGCCTGTTAGCATCACAGACAATGGTGACGGCACACACACTGTGATATACACACCTGCCAAAGATGGACCGTACACTGTGTGTGTCAAGTATGCAGACCAAGAGGTGCCCCGCAGGTGAGGATACAGTTTATTCACACGGAAATCGGAATTACCAAGTGCTGCTACCAAACATATATTCCGATGTATACCTGTATAAATATACACTGTGTTCATACATAAATATATATATATTTTTTTTTTCCTAAATTGATGCTATTTGTCAGTCTTCACGTGGGTCTGTAAAATGTTGAAATTATTAACCAATGAAAAGTGTTGAAAATATTTATACCAATTTTGATGACACAGTATCCATTTATTTACAATACACATCGTTATTTGAGTTTCCTGAAAAATAGCCATTTTGGACATATGAGGTTTTGGCCGGACAGCAACGATATATGTGTTATGTAGACCTATAGTCGTATACACATAGAAATGTGTATATTTATATTCTTTGTATTAATTGTAAAGTGTACTTTTCTGTCTTGTTATTTTGTATACATTTTAATCTGTTGTTTTGCTGTTCTTTTCTTTATTATGTCAAATTTCTGCCATAGCAATGCACATTTCCCACTTGTGAAACAGATAAAACATTTATTTGATTTTAACTTAAGACTCATATTCCGAGCGTGTCCACACACATGTCCATATTTATATATTTTTAAATTATTTTTACAGTTTACTTTTTATATTTTACTTTTAGGTTGTTTTGTTGCTCTAACCTTTGTACAGTTTCTGCCAAAGCAATGTAAATTTCCCTTGTGTGGGGCTAATAAAGGTTTACCTTCTTGTTTTCTGTTGTGTTCCAGTCCGTTTAAGATAAAGGCCCTGCCTGCTCATGATGCCAGTAAAGTTCGTGCTAGCGGGCCTGGCCTGAACGCCTCAGGTGTGCCTGCCAGCCTTCCTGTGGAGTTCACCATCGATGCCCGGGATGCTGGTGAGGGTCTCCTCACCGTCCAGATCTTGGTGAGTTACACGAATTCCTTTCTCGACAGGTTTTTGACTTTTAGGTGGAATTTGGGAAGCAGTTGTGTGACTCTGGCTTTAATCAGCTGATCTGTTGACTGTTTCTCAAACAGTCCCATGTCGCCCTGCCCCTCCCCTCCCCTGATTTTTGACCCCTCCCCCCTCCCTGCTGTCACTGCAGGATCCAGATGGGTGCAGGCGTGAGGTCTCTGTGCTTGTGGAGGACTGGGGAAGGAGGGTGTGGGACAGCCATATTGTAAAGGGCACCATTCCCTTCTATATTCTTAGGAAAGGCTGTGTAAGGCCACCCCTCCTTTTGGCCCCGTTTTTTTTTGGTCCCCTCATCATGTCTGACGTCTCCCCACCTCCCCCCTACCCTCACCTTCATGCTTCCTGAGCCCTCATACCCTCTTGCACTTTTTGCCCTTGCTCTCCATGCCCTAGTTTTGCCTCTATTTCATCTTCATATAGGGTAAAGCACCTTCTGCTGCTTAAGTATTACAGAGCTCTGCCAGTGCGGCATATTCCAGAAGGTGTTTGTGGAACTGATGCTAATTTAAACACGAACAGAGTTTTATGGGAGATCTTCTGGTATTTGCCTAGTGCCAGACTAGGTCTCTCTCTCTCTCTCTCTCTCTCTCTCTCTCTCTCTCTCTCTCTCTCACTCTGTTATTCTCCCTCTCTCAATCACATACACTCTTTCACTGTTAAATCAATAAATGCAACACTTTCCTCTCAGTCATTTACAGTTCAGATCGGTTAATTATGTGCCAAAGGGGGCCTGAGGGGTGCTGGGAGTTGTAGTTTCTTAAAAAGATCTCATAGCTCTGATCCATGCCTATGCTTTGGTCCATACCTTTGAAACAAAATTGGGACATGTATACTCACAAATGACCCAGAATGTTCTGACCCAATGCACATCCAGAAAGAGCATTGCCATTGCTAGAGGGACAATGGTGTTTATGGATGTGGACTTTGCCTGCACTGTTTGACCATGTCTTAATGTAGAGACGAGCCCTTAATGTTCCATTTTCCTGGTCTCTGTGGACTGACCCTCCCTCATGCTTGGGGTAATCATCCAGTGTCTAACTGACATAGAAAGTTTGCTTAACGCATCTTTTTTCATTTAGTGCTTATTCAGGCTTATACAGTACCGTGCAAAAGTCAGAGACACATGTTTTACACAAACAGCTCAGCAACTGAATATGACACCAAATCAGTATTACGTGTGCAGCCTTTTCTTCTACTACCGCTGCCATTCTGTTTGGGTTTGGATTTCTGTGTTTCTGCAGGAATTTGAGGGGTCCACCATAATCCAGATTTTCACATATTTTATTTTGCATCCCTGTTTCTTACGCATGTAAATGATTTTCTATCTGTTCTCCTCAGAAATAAGTAAATCAAGTAAATGAATATTTGGCGACTTTTGCACTGTATTGTGTGTAACCATATCATGTTTTATTTGTGTTTGATACACACCAAACTAGACACTGACACACACAAACTGACACATACTTGTGCATTACGTCTCTGTTTTATTTCTTAGGATCCGGAGGGAAAGCCAAAAAAAGCGAACATCAGAGATAACAGAGACGGAACTTACACAGTGTCCTATGTACCCGACATGACGGGCCGTTACACCATTACCATCAAATACGGCGGAGATGAGATTCCTTACTCCCCCTACCGAATCCATGCTTTACCCACTGGAGATGCCAGCAAGTGCCTGGTCACAGGTTAGAATCTGTCCAGTTCACTGTTGCCATGTATTCCCAAATTACGTACATTCTTCAATGGATTTTATTTATGACATGAATATTGTTTTTTTCTGTTCTATTGCAGTTTCCATTGGAGGACACGGTCTGGGTGTGTACTAAAAATTTTTCTGCATAGATCCTATATGTTGCTTATTTTCTGTGCAAAGGGGGAAAAAACCTGTTTTGGCATTATAAGTTAACAATAAAATATAAACAAATAATATTAATACAGTAAATTGTGGTTTTATGTGTGTCTATGTGTTTGCTTAATCATTTCCAGACCTTTAATCATGGAAACTCAGTGTTACACTGTAGTTCTCATCAAATACTTCACCTGATTCAGTCCAATCAGTACTTTCACAAATCCAGGCAAAAGCCAGAGGTGAAATCTGGAACTGAACTTGTGTTCTAACCAGCTCACAACCAGCATTGTTGCGTTTTTACAACAACGAAGAAAAACTAATCCTGATATTATTAAATGTTTTCTTGTTTATTCACATTTATTCTAATGTTAATGTATGTTTTTGCTCCGATAAATGGCTATAAGCGGTTTGCACAGGTGCCTAAGGCTTTGCACGGTACTATTATTGTATATTCAGAGATGTCTTTGGCCTCATTGTGTGTGTATTTGCACCAGGCTCAGGACTTGGACCCACCATTCAGATCGGCGAGGAGACCGTCATCACTGTGGATGCGAAAGCTGCTGGAAAAGGAAAAGTCACCTGCAAAGTGTCCACGCCTGACGGAGCTGAGCTGGACGTGGATGTGGTGGAGAACTCGGACGGAACGTTTGACATCTACTACACGGCCCCAGAGCCGGGGAAATATGTCATCACCATCCGCTTCGGAGGAGAGCACATCCCCAACAGCCCCTTCCATGTGGTGGTGAGCACTTTGTCTAACTGGGATTTAACTACATCTAACAGACCTGGCAGATCAGTTCCAGGACCTGCAAACTGTTTTTTAAATACTGAATAAATGCTTCATATATATATATTTTTAAATAGTACTATTTAAATATACACATCATTTCTACATTAATACAATACGATAAATCAACATAGTTTTTTAGCATTTACCAGACATTTTATACAAAGCGACTTCCATTCGCCAACGACAGGGGGCAGTCTCCCTGGAGCAGCTAGGGGTTAAGGGTCTTGCTCAGGAACCCACTAGTGGGGTGTTAAGTGTAGGATTTAAACCCATGACCTCTTGTTAAAAGAAAAAACACACTTAAAAGAAAGTGTTGTTCCTTTATCTCACTTACTTTTGGCAATAATTTTATTTATGTGCAATAATTGGGGCTACTGATGGCCTAGTGGTTAGGGATTTGCCCCCGTGATCAGAAATTTGAATCCCAGGACTTCCAGTTGCACCACTGAGGTACGCTTGAGCAAGGTACCATCCCCACACACTGCTCTCCGCGCAGACCACTGCTTCACTTGATTAATGGGTTAAATACTGAGTATTTATTGAGCTGTGCTGTGGTGTGTTCACATGTGACAAAATGGTTACTTCACTTATGTCATAAATGATTTTCATGGGGAAAAAAAGTTTTTTTGTGTAAAAATACACACAATGGATTTTTTTTGGAATGCTGTCGTGTTGTTCATGCCACAAAACAAACAAACAAGCAAAGATTCTTCATAGCCGTCCTTTGCTCCACAAAGATGGACAAAAGGAGACTTAACCACTTCATTCAATAGCTGAATATGCTTTCAAAAATAGTTCTGATGCCTGTAGCCCAGTCGGAGTTATGCATATTGGAGTTATATATGGAGTATATATATATATATAGGAGATGCTAATGGTAAATGTGAAAAAGAATAAGACAAACTAATCCTTTTGATGCTTGTCAAACATGTTTGTGTTCTTGGGATATCGCTGATCAGTCAGCTGGGTTGTGGCTGTTCCAAACAGCAAGACTTTGGTTGAGTGAGTTCAGGTTGTCTGCTATCATTGAAGTGGTCCACATGAAGTATGGACCTCTGTAATGAAAGCAGAATACCAGTGCATGCAAATATTCCTAATAAATGTTCAAGTTTTTACTGATATCCTGGAGATATTAGAAGTTAATAAAATGCTTGATACAATCCTGGTTATTTTTTTATCAAGCACATGCAAATATGTGTTTGTGTTTGTGTATGTGTGCATGCCTGTGTGTGTGTGTGAGTGTGTGTGTGTGCGAGAGTGTGTGTGAATGTTTGCGATTGTGTGTGTGTGTGTACGAGTGTGTGTGTGTGAGAGTGTGTGTGAGAGTGTGTGTGTGAGAGTGTGTGTGTGTGTGTGTGTGTATGAGTGTGTTCAGTTAAGTAATGGTATGACTCCCTCCATTCCCAGGCGTCTGATACCATTCCTATAATAGAGGAGCCATGTGATAAAGTGCAGTTACAGCAGCCCTACTCCCCCTACCAGGGCTACTCCCCTCACTGGGTACACGTCTCAGGCCTCTCCGATCCTCTTTGCTTCATCCAACCTCATCCATTTCTCCATTTAACCCCTCACCCTTTTCCGCCCTTTTCTGTGCAAAAAGTAACGCTATGAGGGGCTTCGCTGCTGAGGGCTTTCTGGAAACGGTTCCATTTCGGCTGCTTGACCTGAGCTCATTGTCTCCTCTCGTACTTTTGTGTTGCCATTTTGCTCCCTCTTCGTGCATGGCTTGCCCGTTGGTGTATTCACGTAGTGCCCCCTCTCTCTATTGCAGCTTTATTGGTGTGTTGCAGCCTGTGCGGCCTGTCTGCTCTATGTGCCAGAGTCAGCTCCTCTCGTATGGCTGTGATTACATGCCTGTCCCCTTCAACACTGGAGAGTCGGGCTTACTTTAGTCTCTCTCTGTTCCAGGCCACCGAGGAACCAGTCACAGCCATCAATGGCATGGAGCCCATGCTCCGGCCCTTCAACCTGGTCATCCCATTCACAGTGCAGAAAGGAGAGATCACAGGTTTGAAACGAGCTTGATTTCAACCACAATGGACAGAATAATGAATATACCTTTGAGAAGTGGACAGTCCATTCTCTCACATATGTGTTTTTTTCACACATGGCTAAATCCCGAAAGGCTGTATTTTACACATGTTATGCTTTATTTGAGTGAATGGGACACTTGTTTATTCCTGGGTAGTGCACTACATGGCTGGGTGCTAACAGTTCTAGCTTGATGTTAACATAAGACTGGAATTCTCAGGAGGCGATAACGGAGATAAAACATAGACTTCTGCTACAGTGGTGTGCAAAAGTGTTGAACCACCACACATTTCATCATATTTTGCTCCAGAAATCCAGACTTTCTCATATTTTTAATGTGTTTTTAAGAAGAGACTCTCAATTCCAGTCCAGCCCCTGAACCGGACCAGTTTCAGAAGAAGGTTTTTGTCGGTTAAGACACACAGGGACCTAGGTATGAATAATTCAAGCAGAAAAGAGCGTCTAACTGAAGTCCTGAACCAGTGAAGAACCGGGAGCAGATGGTTCCAGATGATGGGGCGGTGATCAGTATACTAGTGGTGCTGAATGTTGAGTGGCTGGAACTCCTTTATCTAGGCTCCATGTAACATTAGGCCCTTTGCAGCCTGTCACAGTAAAACATTTGTTCCCATTTCTATAAATTGATCTGCTCAATGTGCCAAATATAAGACACTTTGCTAAATAAAAAATAGTATTTTGGTGATTCGAAGGTGATTCAAAGCCAAATATGATGAAATGATGAAAAGTCTGGCTCAAGACTTTAGGACAGTACCTTATAATTGTTATTATTATTATAATGATAAAAATGTGAAATCATACAGCAATCAATGGCGGCTTGGCAACAATATTGTGAACAACCTTTACTTATTGTAATACAAACTGTTTATCACCTTTATTTTTTAGCCATCATGATTTATTGTACAGTTCTGAAAGCAATAAGTTTGAGTCAGCTGTGTTACTTTGATTTTATTGCGGGTAAAAGTGTTTTACTCGGCTTCACATCATGCAACGCCCTTTATAACACCTTACAACACCTCACAATAAAGCATGACTTCTTGTGGTTTATGTGGTTTAGTGGTTCATTTGAAACTGTTAAACCAGAAAAGTGACTGTAAGGTTCTGTGTTCCTCAGGTGAGGTGCGGATGCCCTCTGGTAAGACTGCACGGCCTCACATCACTGACAATAAGGACGGGACAGTAACGGTGAAATATGCCCCCACTGAGAAAGGCCTGCATGAGATGGACATTAAATATGATGGCAACCACATACCAGGTGCTAACAGTTACTGAACCCCTGTTTTTAGAATGATTGTACATTTCATTTTTCTTTTTATTATTTTCATTCATTCATTCTTCTTCTTCTTCTTCTTCTTCTTCTTCATCATCATCATCTTTTTCTTCTTCTTCTTCTTCTTCTTCTTCTTCATCATCATCTTTTTCTTCTACTTCTTCTTCTACTTCTTCATCATCTTTTTCTTCTTCTTCTTATACATATTATTCTTTTCTTTTTTTTAAATCTTCTTGTTATTACAATTCTTCTTCATCATCATCATCTTCTTCTTCTTCTTCTTCTTCTTCTTCTTCTTCTTCTTATTATTATTATTATTTTTTTTTAAATTACTATTATAGCTGTAATTTGCAGCTTCTTCTCCTCCTTTGAAATACTGGCATGGTTCCAACACAAAAACATTGGTGGAGTGCACGTGTATTCAGATTTTTTAAATCAGTTGTTCAGGGCTGAGGAGGCATCAGTTAAAAATTCGATTTTTTGTGGCTGAGTCATCTCTGTAATGTAGGAGGAGAGAGAGCAGAGGGGCAAGTTGCCTTAATGTTTGTAGGGGAGTCTGTGAGAAGTGACAAAATGTGGAGCAAACAATCTTACATAGCTAAAGACACTAAAGCTCAGGTCAGTTATAAAAAAAGACCTCACTGTTTGTTGTGGTTCTCTCGGCCTGTTTTAAGCCACACTTGGTAAGAGATTAACATTTTTAGCCATAAAACCAATGTTTGGGTCTCTCCAGCTGTGGCTTTATATATTTGTATCTTATTATAATGTTTCACACCTCAGTATCAGGATAAAGTAGCATACTGATGTGTTTATTTTCTTTTACAGGAAGTCCACTGCAGTTCTATGTTGATGCTATTAACAGTGGTCATGTGACCGCTTACGGGCCAGGACTGAGTCATGGCATGGTCAACAAACCTGCTGTCTTCACCATTGTCACTAAAGACGCTGGGGAAGGTACACATACACTTTTTAAAGGTTCCAAAAATGGGCGTGGGATTATTTTCTGGTTATGACGGTGCATTATTGCACAACCGGCAGTGAGTGGAAGCTAATCAGTCACTGCCAGTTATTAGTGATCAGTTCATCAATCACACAGTCATTGTTGACTCTCTCAAGTCAAGTCAAGGTAAACTTTATCTTCTCAGCCATATACATGTATACAGTGAGACGAGACAAGAGTGTAGCTCCAGGTTTTAAAGTATAAAAGAGACACATTATACACATATAAATTATAAACTAGCAGTAAAAAATGTGCGAGATTTAGTGCTAGGGTCGTTTTTAACATCCAGAAATTGTTGAATCAGCAGTCAAGTGGAAAACTATATTGGACAGAATACTAGAATGTAATTGTGTGTTTCCTATAATTATACAGTCAGTCTATGAAAGTGCGGTATCTCTGAGACAGTACTCTCCGTGTGCTCATTAGTCTGCTGTTGTTTCTTGTTTGCGTTAGGAGGTCTGTCTCTGGCAGTGGAAGGGCCCTCCAAAGCAGAAATCAGCTGTAAAGACAACAAAGATGGGACCTGCACCGTGTCCTATTTACCCACTGCACCAGGAGACTACAACATCATTGTCAAGTTCGACAACAAACACATCCCTGGAAGTCCCTTCACCGCCAAGATTACAGGTCTGTTTGTGTGTGCATGTGTGTGTGTGTGTATGTGTGTGTGTATGCATGTGTAAGTTTGTCAAAACAAAGAGACTCAAAGGCATTGAAGAGCAATAAAATGTTTCTCTGCAAGGTCTAAGAATTATATGTGTGTGTGCGTGTGTGTGTATATATATATGTGTGTGTGTGTGTATGTGTGTGTGTGTGTGTGTGTGTGTGTGTGTGGGGGGGGGGGGGGGCGTGCCTGC
>JBBMFX010000122.1:17229375-17241897 GCA_037832545.1 Rhabdalestes septentrionalis
ACACACACAAACACACACACACACACACACACACACACACACACACACACACACACACACACACACACAGCTACAGGCCTGGAGGGGCACTAGACCTACAGCATGTTGGAGCAGCAGTGAGTAAATTACAGAGATAAAAATAGTCAAATAGGAGCGAGGACATAAGGGACCTGCGGTTTAATCTGCAGTTTATTGACGGGCTTTTTGTCTTTCTGCTACTATTATTTCTCTTGTTCTTTATTTTCATTCTTGTTTTACAAAGGAAACAATACTTTCATTTAAGCCTCTCTATGCTCCTCTGCTTCAGTCATTAGTGAGCAGTAACCTCATTTAATCCCATGTACAGGGGTCCTAAACTGAGACAGCAGGGAGCCCCCTCACATAACTGTGGTGCCAAATTTAAGGTTTAGTATTAGTTCTTAAGATTTGGGGACATGTTGCACAATCTAGTAAATTACATAGCAGTAATTATTTATCTTGGGGCAGCTGGTGGCCTAGTACATAAGGAGTTGCAACCAGCAGGTTGTGGGTTCATATCCCAACACTGCTAGTGGCACCACTGATGTACCCTTGAGCAAGGTACTGTCCCCACACACTGCTCCCTGGTGGCACCTCGTGGGTGACAGCCCACTGAATGGGTTAAATACAGAAAAAGAATTTCACACAGTTCACACTGTGTGATGTGTGTTCATGCGTGACTATAAGGTGTCTCTTTACTTATTTTAGTTACTTTACTCATTTATTCTGCAGCATTTTGTGTATAGCACATAGCGGGCACCGCTTTACAATAAGACAACCCTTACAGAGGGGTTATACATGATTTATAATCAGGCTGCTACTTAGGTTGTCAACAGTTTATAAATCATTATAAAGCAGTTATAAACAAGTTGTCATCCACTAATGCAGGCTCACTATTTGGCAAGATGTGGTGTTTTGATGGTAGTAGTATGTTAAACTCCTGATGAATTTGACAGTTTAACATTCAGACTGAGAAAGGGACAAAATGAGCTCCGCCACTAGCAAGACCAATAATCTCTAAACAGTGAGCCTTAATCAATGTATGGCAATTGTTATAGCCTGTTTATAACTGCTTATGAAGGATTCAGAAACTGTACACTACATAATTAGCTACCGGATTATAAGTCATTGATAAAGCAATTGTGAATGTAGACGTATTGTAAAGTGTTACAACCCAGCGCATTTCATATAGACTATTACATTTGTCTTTATTTTTTTATCTTGTTCTTTCTCTCTGTGTCTGTGCAGTCACATCATAAAAATGTGTTTTTCCAGTACACTTGTATGCACTCCAGACTTTATCTTTTGCCTTGATATTCTATAAATAAACCCTAATATTCTTAAAATAAACCCATTTTTTCTAAAGTCAGAAACGGAAGACCACCGTTGTATATTTTATCGTATAGTTACATCATCTCTACGTTGGTTAATAAAAAATGTATGTGTATGGCACCCGTATCTTCAACGTGAACCTTATCTGCAGTATTTTCTTCTGCCGCCACAAGGTCTTGGAGCCGATTACTCATTTTATATGAAGTCATTTAGAGATCTGACATCACTGATTACTCCCTCTATGAACTTCAAAGACCACTAAAGTTACTCTTCAATGAATAGGTTCATGATTTCAGGACAGTCCACAGTTTTGACTTTGTTCTCCACTGCACCATGTTCGTCCACCTCTGAAGAACACCTGCCCGTGAAATTGCAGACTGCTTTTATCTCACCTCCTCTCATATCTGCATGCTGTGCTCATAGTGAGGAAGGTCTGCAAGGAACAAATCCGAGAGAGCTTTATTAGACAGCTGCCCTTGGCCTTTAGCGAAAAAGAAGACATGGGGAAGGTGTTTGGGCCAGAGAAGGCTGAAATACGTCTCATGAATAATAGGCTGCACTCTGTGATGACATGCTGTCAAACGTGTGAAGAGAATAATCTGGAGAGAAAGATGAGAAAATAGAATGAGAGGAGATTGTTCGGAAAAGATACGGGTTCAATTTCTGTGAGGAATTCAAAAGTTCTTTACCTGATAAAGGTTTTTATTAGAATTATATGTAAAATAAATAAAAAACAATTACGCAGTCATAATTAAAAACAATTTAGGAACCTTTATGGCTGGATGGATGAATGAACAGATGAATGGATGGATGGATAGATAAATAGATAAATAATAGATAAGTACTTTCTCTCTGTCAGTAGAAACTTCCAATGAATCATTTTTTAACCAGATATATGCTGATATATTGTTCAAATAACCTGAATATAATACAAAATTTCTTAACCAGTCGAGGGTATTTCTTAGATCCATACATCCAAATCAAGAATGATTTAAGAATTTCATTTTTATAATAATATACAGCAGGATGGATGAATGGAAGGAAAAACAGATACATGGCTATGTAGATAGTTATATAGATTGTTATACATATAGATGAGAAAAGTAAAGAAAATTGAAGTCCTAAATGAAGTCCAGCATCACCAGCAGCTTAAAAGAAAAAGGACAGTGTTGAGAAACTAATTTGTGTGAGAGTTTCCACAGACAAATCCTTCAAAATGAAAAAAGAATGATGAGATTTTCAGGCTGTTCTCGTCAGCAACGGTCCATAAAGTCTCTTATTCTTCTATTTCAGTTGCTGCGTGTACGGAGATCTAGCTAAATAAATAATATTCATGGTCAAAACATTTCTGTCTGAACTTTGAACTTAAACTCAAACAAAGACATGCTATAAAATAATAGATGATAGATTCTACAACACCTTGTCTTTGCTTTGCATATCAATTTAGCAAAGTATCAGAATGATAATAATGACAATAAAAAATTCAGTAGGGTTCAATGCTTGGACCCTTAATGAAGGAATGAGCGAAAAAGATGAAAAGAGGCTTGCATAAAAAGAGAGAGTACAGTCTGGTACAGCTTTAGCGTTCTCACTGGGACTGCGTGACCTCAGCATCGAGCAAACAAACAACACTCGCTGTAAATGAATCAACCTCAAAATGAACAAGAAAAATCTCATTTACTCTGTTTTCTCCTTTCCTGAAATAGTCTCTCCACAAAGACGTGTTTGGAATCCAGTTTTCTTTAGATTTGCACTGGAGCTACAATGCAATGGAACGGAAGTTCATATGTAAAATGCATGCATTTCATCACACACTTCCCTCAAATCAAGTTGTGAGGAGTCTCACACAGACTTGCTTGTGTTGTTTCTGACACCGTATGCTATACTATTGGTTTTTAAAGGGGAAAAACAGGACAGACTTTACTACCAATAGTTTATATCTGTTCATTACACTCTTGTCCATGACATACAGTGTTAGAATCCACATCAGCAAGTCTGTTTTAAATTACTTAGCAACTTAATGCATCTTGAGGCAAGTGTATACGTGTGTTCATTTTTTAATATACATCCATTCAGGCCTGCAACACGTAAGTTTTAGGGCCAGTAATGAAGTAAAAAAGTAAAAAGAAAGAAAGATGTATGTACACTTTTTGCTTGATAAAAGGAACTTTAGTGCTTTTCTAGCCTGTTTATGTGGTGGATGATTGAAATTTAAGCAGTGCCCTGGTGCCCTCCAGGAAAAATGGGCCAGCCCAGCGGGTAGCCTGATGTTGCAGCTTCTTGTTTGGCCTTAATTTGTGCTTATCGCTTCAAAAAGTACACTTCTGTATAATTTCAAGGAGGATTGGAGCATCACTGGGAATAAATAGAGGAGAAGGAAATAACTGCATTCCACAAAGTGGATGTAACCCCGTCTCTGAAGGGAAATAAATGCTGAGGGGTTTTAAATAGGATTTGCTGGCATTGGACTCAAGCCAAGTGAAGTCAAGTAGGTTTATTGTCATCTCAAACATATATACACACAGTGAGATGAAAAGTACAGTGAACCGGAACAACCTACCTCCAGAACCATGCTGCAACACAAGAAAAGAAACAGAACACCAAAGGACTACAAATGCAGAAAAGACGAAGGAGAATGCAAGACATGAGAGCAACAAAACGACTGGAAAACATTTAGTACAGTCAACCATGAGCGCCGGAACCGTTATAAATACCCCACTTCCCACTCAAACTTTTCAAAATCATCTCGTCCCCCACACCGTTTGTTTCCCAGACAATACGTGAGATGTGCACAGACCGCCACAGCCCCCCCACAGACAATGGCATAGACTTCGCACGTGCACACTGACAACCCCTCACACACACACACACACGGCACATGGTGCCCTTGCAGTCGAAGATAGTTACAGTACAAGTTTTACAGTCTTACGACAGATACTGTAGTCTAGCAGTGGAGAGCTGCATGTGAAAAAATGCAGAATGGAGGCAGACAGCAATAAGTATATATATTTGTGCTAATAATAGCAGCAGCAGTATAGAGAACATGCAGTGTAATAAATAGAAGGGTATTTACAGAGGCTTTTCAAGTTTGAGTTGGGTGTTTAAGGCAGAAAAATAAGTGGCTATCTGTTGTTATAGGAAGAGGAGAGGTAGGTTCAAGAGAGGAGGATTTAGGGTGTGTGTGGGAGGGGACAGTTAATGCATCAGTTCTGAAAATGACTGGAAATCAAGACTATCACTGACCGCTCTGTCAGTTCATTTGAGAAGGAGGCAAAACTCGTTGATGCCTTTCACCTTTTGGCATTTGGAATTAAACAGAAATCACCTGTTACCTGAGCTTATCCCAGTACTCATGCAGAAAAAGGAGAAGGAACATCCATCACATCAGATTAAGATGATGCTGATAACATTTTACATAAAAGCTCATTTAAATAGATATGTGTCTTTTAAAAAGTGTCTACTAAAAGGGTTTTACTGAATTCCATGATAACAATAGAAAGAGGCCTCTCCACCTTTTCTGTAACATTCAGAGGAGATTTGCAGCTCATTTATCCTGATTGAATAATACTACAACAAACGAAAACACCATAAATTCGTGACTTATTTTTATATTTTTCAAGCAAGACATAATGACATTCTGTGACATTGGACCTGCATAGAATTCAAAAGATAACTATGTACATATGCAGTTAAAATATACAAGCAAAATAAAGATAAACTACACACATATACACACAAACAATTTCCTCCAGGATCAATAAAATATTCTGATTCTGATATACCTCTTCTTTCTGTGCATCTGAAGTGAAGTGCATGCAGGCAGCATAAAGCAAATCAATACCAGGAGCCCACTGTTATTTATATATACAGTAGGCCATTAATTGGATCACGCTGTATACAGAACAATCTTACAAACAGTATTGTTTTCTCTCTCAAAGCCCAGCTGGGCCAGCGAAGGAGGTAAACCCAAAATCAGATGAATATGTCTATTTATAGATACTTTTTAAAGGTCAGGTAATACCCACAGCGCTCTCTGCTCATCTCTGAGACTGTATGGCTGTAATGAATAGGTGCGGGCGCCAGACTCCATCTGCGGTTTCTCACCTGGCTTTGGCCACGCACACCCTGTGATAACTTGGTGGACAGGTGAAAAGAAAAAAGGATGTGGAAAAGGAAGATGTATTTATATTAAAGTGTCTGTGAAATGTCAATTCGTCTCTTTATACTGGCTGGTGTGGTTCTTTATTCTCAGTGTAATTCAAGGTTACATTTTCTAGACCTCATACTCCATAACTTTTAGAATCTAGAACAAACTTTGTAATCAATACAAAAGTAATATGCCAAGGCCTATTTGGTGTGTGAAGTTTGTTCCAGTAGTTTTGCCTGAAGAGTTACAAGACTAGTGTAGGTAACAAGAAATAAAATCTACTTGTGAGTATAGTGTTGAGTTGTTGTGTAGTTTCTGACTCTGTGTGACATATTGCTATCTATACATCTGTACAGAGGATAACCAAAATCATAAAAGCAGCACATATACACCTTTACTTTGTATTTTGTCCAGACTGAACTTAGATGGCCTGTTGTTTTTCTATGTTTGTTCTTGTGTTGCTCTGGGATCCTGGAGGAAATTGTTTTGTTTTACTGTGTACAGTGTATATTGCTAAAATGACAATAAACCTCCTTGGCTTGATATTTACTGTACATTTTTATTGGAAACACCTACCATTTTGATTCACCTTGTAAGTTTACAATGGCAAACTCATCAGTTATCCCTCAACTTGCTCATAAATGAGAACACTCCTATAGGACCCAAGCTGAATTGATAATATTTTGGCGGTGCACCAGTTCCAGCCCAGTGGTAAAACTCATATATTGGTGACAGATTGGAGTCTGTGGCACTGGTATGAGTTTAATCATTTCTGTTGGACAGAAAATAGCCCATCAACCAACAGTGGTCCTGTGGTCAGACCCTGCCCTCCTAAAGAGTTCATATCTGACCATTCATCTTAATTAACCACTTAACTGCTGCAAGTTGGGCTAAAGCTGAATGTAGGATGCAGGAATTTAAATGTTTATGGTTGGTGACCACTTGGCTGGAGAATGACTCACAAATTGTGCATAGAGAACAATGACCTGTGCACCTATAAGGTTGACCAAGGTTGAAGTATTTAATTAAGTGGCGAGTAAGTGAATGAAAATGGCCCAATACGCATATAGTGTCTTGACAATGGTGTTTTTATGGAGATCCCTTTCGGTTAATGGCTGGAGTGTGTGGGATGAATTGTGCAGCAACAGATGAGCTACACTCAATAACTGTAAATTAACAAAGTGCATGTATTTTGTATGTGTGCAATACAAATGACCTGCAGATCCTGTGAACATCACATATCACATCTCCCAAAATACTGAGATAATCTGAAATAATCCAGGGAGAACCACGCTGATGTCATTTTAGTCCAACACGTTAAACATACAGTACATTGTGCTTAACTCTGTATGAGTTTCATTGAACCATGTGATCTTACTGTGCGCTAATGAGTGATTTGAGAAGTTCCGACTGATATATTACAGAAAACACCAGAGAACGTTTCAGTAGATGAACTGCAATTATGTAGTGTGAATCTTTTAAAGCCAATTAATTCTTCACTGAGCATTCAGTAGGGTGAGATGTCAGATTTTACTGCTATAATTGGATTGTAACTCTCCTTTGCATCAGAGTTTTTACTCGTTCTCCAGCTTTTCACATCCAGAACAGCAGGTCACAGGTAAATTCATCTCTTTCAAAGGATAGAGGCCTCCTCAGGCGTTTTCTAACTAAATCAACAGCAGGTCACATAGTCCACTTGTACAGAAGTTTCCACAGGGGCTCAGCTTTGAAGCAGAACCTGTATCAGAAGTACAAGAGGCCAGCTACATAGGCCCATATATAGACTCTTTCCAATATATTAGAATATAATGGAAATAATTCCATTCAAAATGTTAAACTTTCATTCAGCGAATCAGGGCCCACAACTTCAAGTACTTAGTTGTTTATTTTACTAAATTTGGGCTTCTAGCTCATAAAACCCACAAAAAAAGTAATAAAAAAATTAAAATACTGTGAAGACATCAGCCAAAATTTTACAGGGCATGAATGTTTTAAACTCATCTACTAAACTCAAAACATCTGCATTCAGTTGTTTCACTTTGGTTCAAATAGGTTCAATACGGTGAAGACTGCAGACTTGACAACTAGCCAGAAGAGCATCATATATATCTGTATAAGCAGACTGTCTTCTGAAAGATGTCATGAAGCCAATGGCCACAGAAATGTGCCGTTTAACATCTTTCAAATAATTCAAACATTTCACACCTCACTTCTAACTTGCTGCCAGCTAATTTTAAAACAGAATGAGCACTAATAGCCCATTTTAGGCTACAATGAGGTAATTGATTATTAATTAAATGTATAATAAACATAATTCATAATTGCTTATACTAATCCTTTAGATATAACTTCCAAATAACAGGACAGGCACTTTTTGTGTATGACTTCAACATTCTAACTTTACTGTTAGCTTCAGATAAAAAAAAGAAATATTGTGGATGATTGCAAGAGCCAGTATGAAACATATTCATTTTCTTCAGGTTGCATTGATTGAACAAACATGATTTTTTTTTTAAATCGGACAGCTCACTGTATGTTATAGTAACTACAGAGGCCCAGGTCTGGTTTCACCATTGGAGGAGATGGAGGCCTCCTCCAACTTCTTCTAACCAAATAAACAGAGTCCCAGAATCCATTTCTGCAGATTTGAAAAAGAGGCAGGAACCGAATCACTGACCATTGATTATGGAACACTGAAAACATCGTTCAAGAATGGCCTGAGGAACATGACAGGAGTTCAAGGAGGTCAAATGTTCATGATAAGGAGTTCAACTTGACCTCTAAATCCTCTAAACCCCCTGATCGAAATTCAAAGCCTCAGAACAGCCTCTGATGAGCAGATCAGACCCACCTGAGAGTTTTTGGAAGACGCCCTTTTTTCGAAATGATCAGACTCAGAAAGCTGGCTTTTTTGTTCAAAGGCTTTCTTTAGGTTTGTGGATCTGAAAATATACTTTCTGTTGTTTATTTTCATTGCTTTTAAATCTATTCTCAGAGTTACAGTCACTCACATTCCTTAATAAAAAAGAGAAAATCAACAGCTGAGACCATTTTTAAATGGATGTCCATTTTGTAACAAGAATCCATTAATGCTTAAAATGCGTCCCGATCGCAGAATAGGGATGCAGAATGTGAATATGGCCCAGAGAATGACAACACTAGTGCCAGTCTTCAGGGCTCATACTAGCCAGAACATTTTAGGATGTTAGCTACGAACCCCCTGTATGTGCAGTAAAGTCGTGATGGATCTGATTCATATCCGAATAATGATACCTGTGTGACAACAACGCACTATTAGAGCTGGAATCGGTTTACAAGAGGAGGCTGTGTAATATCATTGGTCTGAGATTTGACTGGTTGATTGGTGTGGGATAAAGTATTTGTGTAATATTCCAAAATCCCATGAGTGTTTGGTTGAGCCACACCCAGTAACAGTAATCGCATGGCCATGTCTTCACACAGGCTTTGTTATTGCTTCAGCCAATTACAGAAAAGCATTCAACAGACCCACATTGGATTAAAAACAACCCCCGACAATCAAAATCAGACTCTACAAACGATATGCTCTGCATATTCGTATTGGATTAAAATCACTCCACAATTATTTCTGTCAGAGAATAAAAACCATACACACTGAATATTCATATCCGATTAAAATCACTCCACAATTATTACTGCCTGAGTGTAAAAACCACACACTCTGTGGATTCATACTGGATTAAAATATTAATCTTGTCAGTGATCAGGTAAATTACAGTACCTCTTAAGGTAAATCCAGTCCATGCTTAAACTGATCCTTTGTCTTGGATATTGGATGCTTCCACAATAATTAAAGCAGCTTGATTTTCCACACTGTACAGATGCAGGCAATTAAGATGAAGTGTGCTGGCGCCCTCGGAATGGATGTTTATTCTAAACAACCAAAAAATGCTACTTAAAGCATGTAATCTGCACTAATTAAACCACAGCATTAACATGTATGGTTCTACTCATGTGTAACAATTTTCAAGCCGTTAGACATTCAAGTCTTTACATTGTTTAGCGATGTTGGTCACTTGTAAACTGTTTATTATGAAAATCATACGTTTAGCTAAATTTTTGTCAGATATACTCCTACTAGATCATGCAGGCCACCAAAACAACCTGCTGGGTATGATACAAAAACAGCTAAAGTGTGTGTGTGTGTGTGTGTGTGTATGTGCATATGTGTGTAAGTTTGTGTACTTGTGTGTTTGTTGCATGGTTTGGTTAAAATTGTACCATTTTATTACCCAAAAAAGTCCTACCTGTATTTCTATGCATTTTAAAACACATTTACTTCATGTTGCATTGAAAAACTCAGTGCCGTCCTGCAATAATATTTTACTGTCCTTCATTTTCCGGTTATTTTGCTCATTCCATTTTATTCTCTCACTTTCCCTATTTTATTATATACGCCACTTTTTTATATTTCATTGTGTTTTAATTAGGCTTCAGTGCCTCAGTGTTGTGTTTGTTTTAATGACACAATATAAAAGGTTCTATTTAAATACATTTATGACGTGAGGCAGGAAGAGAAGTGCTGTGAAAAGCTCTGCAGGGTTAACACGCTTTCTGCGCTCTGTGCTCTTTACCTGGAGGACACAGAGTAATTAAAAAGAATTATTGCTTCATAAAAAGCAGAGTCCCGGGCCGTGCGATAGTGTGGTGTGTGTGTGGCCGTGTGTGTGTGTGTGTGTGGCTGTGTTTGAGCATGTATGTATGACTATATGTATGCAGAAGTGACTTGTGTAGTGTGAAAAGAGTTTGTAATGATTGCTATAGCTCTTGAGAATACACACCTGTATCCTGGGAAATATTTTTTCTTTTTTAAATTCGGCAGCAGCATGATTTTATAAAAACTTTCAGACAAACTGTCAGGTCACATTGTAATGAATCCAGGTCCACTGGGGCTTCGCTGCAGGGATTTGTAAACTAAGCACAGGGACATCTTCAATCAAGCGCTGTTTGCAAAAATGAAGTGCATGTCCTGACACATTTAAAGACGACCTTCCATTCCCATACAGATCACAATGCACTCAACTTCTGACACACTCGTTGTTCTTCTCTCTTGTGGATTCTATGAAACATTTAACTGAAAGTGTTTGTAGCTTGCAAGCAGCTTACACATACTATGATGAATTACATTATAATTCAGCTAAACTGATGTTTCATTATGCTTTATGGCAAACACAACAGATTATTGCATCCAAATCATTGTACACTATATGGACAAAAGTACTGGCATGGCCATTACATTTTAATGACAAATACATAGACTTTAATACAGAGTACTGGCATGACCATTACATTTTAATGACAAATACATAGACTTTAATACAGAGATGGTCCCCACTTTACAGCTAGAACAGCTTCCACTTTTCTTGAACACTTGACCTGTTGTGAATTTGTGCCCATTCATCCTGCAAAGCATTTATGAGGTCGGGCACTGATGTTGGATAAGAAGTCCTGTCTCGCAATCTCAGTTCCAGTTTATCATAAAGGTGCTGGACGGGGTTGAGGTCAGGACTCTGTGTGGCCTGTCAAGTTCTTCCACACTGAACTCACCCAGCCATGTCTTTCTGGAGCTCGCTTTGTGCACGGGCGCTCAGTCATCCTGAAATAGAAAAGGTTCTTCCCCAAACCGTGTCTACAAGGTTGGAAGGCTGGTGTTATCTGAAATGTTTTGGTCTGCTGAAATATTTTAAGATTTCCCTTCGCTGGATGTAAGGGGCCTAGCCAAAACCCTGAAAAACAGGTGCGTCCCAAAACTTTTGTCCAAATAGTGTATATGGATAGGATATGGCTTGGGCACCTGACTGGGTTTTAGCCTGTTTTCCAAATCTGTTGTGGGTCGAGGTGCCCTAACATAATTGTACCATCCCATCATTTAATTGCAAACATTTAATTTAAATTTAATTAACATTTGTTCCTCATGATGAAAAAGCAGAAACCATACTAAGACAGGAAATTACACTAAAGTCTCAACAACTACATAGAATAATAGTGTTTCAGGGTTTAGTGTATCCACACTTTATCTTAATTATTGTTATTTTTAAAGCACTATCATAGTTTTTGTGTTGAAATCTTTAACCACTAAAATTGGAAGTTGCCTTAGAAGTAAGTCCATAAAACCATCCTTTGGTTCCTGTCTCGGGTGTCCAGTTTGGATGTTCTGGTGCAGATGTACTTAATTGTTATTCAAATCCTTTTCTTAATAATAATTCCACCTTTCTTCTCATGGAGGAAGGAGGGAGATAAACCCCTGTAGATTTCTTTTTAAAGTAATGGCAAAAACTGAAAAAGCAGCTTTTTAACTGGAATTAAAAATAGGAAAACTGTGTTTTCCGATTTTGTTTCACACGTTTGTGGGTGTAAAGTGTAAAGAGGCCCATATAATCAAGCATGAGCAGTTTGAAATTCTTCTGTATTTAACCCACTGACCCAGTGAAGCATTGGGCTACCAACGGGGATGGGGGACGGAGAGCGGTGTGTGTGGGGGGGATCCTTTCTTCAGTGTACTTCAGTGGTGCCACTAGCAGTCCTGAGATTCAAACCCACGACCTTCTGATCGCAGGGGCAAATCTATAACCACCAGACCACCAGCTATCCATAAAACCGTGTATCTGTACACCCTCAGGGTAATGAAAATCAAAATTTGGATTTGTGTGGAAACCAAAAAGGGCATAACTCCACACTCCTCGGGTAATTTTTTTGTGTCCTTATCCATCCAATAGGTGGCAGTGTAGAGAAAGCCAGATAAAGGTAGCACAGGGCACGGCGTTATTTTTTTCCCCACCCATATTCCGGAAGGACACACCTCCAGTAAGTGAAAGGCTGCTTGTAAATTTTAATATCTGATAAAAAATCCATACTGCAACAGATCAATGTATTGGATTGAGCTGTAAATGTACATTACTCATATGATTTTTTTCAGGAACTGTTCGAAAACGGTAGAACTGGATAAAGCGTCCCCTTATGGTCTATCTCTGCATTTAACTAATTCA
>JBBMFX010000122.1:17241997-17257383 GCA_037832545.1 Rhabdalestes septentrionalis
TCTCTCTTCTCTCTATCTCCCCTCTCTCTCTCTCTCTCTCTCATTATTGCTCCTCTCTCTCTCTCTCTTTCTCTCTCTTTCTCTCATTCTCTCATCACTCATTTTCCTTCTTTTCATTCTCTCTCCCCTGTCTCTCTCTATCTTCCTCTCTTTCACCCTCTCTCTCTCCTCAGTCTTGCTCTCTTCCTCTTTTTCTCCATCCCCAGTCTCTCTCTCTTTTTCTCATTCTCTCTCCCCTGTCTCTATCCCTCTGTCACCTCTTCCTGGATGGATGGGTGGAGGAATGGATGGAGGGATGTATGGAAAGAAAAGAGGAAGGCAAGATGGATAGATAATGGATGACTGGGTGGATGGATGGATGGATAGACAGGTGGAAGAATGGACAGATGAAAAGATGGATAGTTATATGTTTTCTTATATGAATGGATGTAGAATTGGATGGATATGTGCATGGATGGATGGATGGATGGGCAGATGGATAGATTGACAGATAGACATATAGATACATATAGTAATGTCTTTTTCAGCTTCTGTTTTCTATTTACTCCAAACCTTCTGTCCCCGATCATGCCATACATCTCCAGTTCCTCCATGTTCTTTTTCCAGTGACAGGGATCATTTAGGATCTCCTGGTGGTTGCGCTGCATGCAGCAACCCCTGTAAAATGGGTGAAATTGATTTTCTTGCCATCTCTTTGTGTTCACTATAGATTTTACAAGCTTTGCTGATGATGGGAGCGCTTAAGCGTGGCCTGCTGGCTCAGGGGGATGGACCAGGTCCAGCAACATCCAGTCATCTCCAGTCAGAGAACAAGTGGTGGAGTTAACCTGAGTGGGTTCCAGCTGAAGTGAAAAGTTGGCCCCTGTGTGCCAGGTTAAGAGACTCTCTTCTATATGGAGACACTTAAAGCCCAGAGGAAGGAATCAGATTTACCAGTAACCATGGTGACACCAGCACGTTTTGGCGCCACTTCACCAATAGCCCAAGGCAGCGCGAAGCTGTAAACACTAGCGCACTGCGTTCCTCTGTTAATCGTATAAATAAGACAGAATGCGTGGTCACGGGTGAGTAGACCAAGGAAGTCATTCATTTGCTTCCAAAAATTTTATCCATTCCAGTGAGATGAATCATCGTGTTGTACCAACGCTTGGGATTCTCAATATTGTGTGAAATGTCAGTGATGCCAGGGAGCAAGTTTATCACTGACTTTTTGCTTCTGGATTCTAAAACAATGCTGCAATGTTGAGGGAGGGCAAGGGGCGCAATTCCTTTTTCTGTTTCGGTTCTTTGACACCCAGTAGTTTACATTTAGGGAAGCTAATTATAATGCAACACTTGGCACACAACTGACCTGGCCATGCCCTACTCACAGCAACATAGATCATTAGCAAAAATCCCATTTAACATAACGAGAAATTGTAGTAGTACCAAACTTATTGCATTTTCACAGAAATTTTTTTTTTTCCTGAAATGTCATATTGCCAGAATAAATAAAACCCTCCCCTTCAGGCACTTATCCACTTAAGTGTTTTTCCTTACTTGTGTATTAACCTTCGACCTGACTGTTTTATTCTTTCAAACAGGGCTTGTTAAGGTGCGTAACTTTGCTAGCAATTGCTTGGTTAAAAGCAGATGTTAATGTGGAATAGCTTTACAGGTATGAAGAACAGATGTGGACTACTTAAGCACAGATATACATCACTCTGGATAAGAATGTCTGTTAATTGTCGAACACCTAAACGGAAATATATAAATTGAATGTATTTTGTTATGCAATTGCTCTAGGCTGAATGGGACCTTCATCAATGTTCTTGGCATCATCATTTGTTATGAAATTGTACATTTGCATGTACAGTCAATTAACAATGGTGGCTCACAAAGGTTCTCAAACAGAAAACATTTGGATCTCTGCCTCTCTCTTTCTCTCTCTGTGTTTGTGTGGGTGTAATTCTGGAGATTCATTAAGGGCGCCCCACACACTTCGCTAGGGGACAGGTGCAGGTGTGGTGAACTCCAGCCCCTTAACCTGTGCTGTGACTCCAGACCCGCATGGGGCTGAGAATCCACATCCTCCTGGGGGACGTGTCTGCACACAAGTCATGCACATCTCCAGTCAGACACACCATGATCATGAAGGCATGTTCACACATCCCTCGTTAGTGCTCATACATATTTAACCCTGCCAGGACATCACTAAAATGCACTGGTGTGGTAAACTCTTAGTGAAAAAGGTTCTGCACGCTACCAGAAGAGCGTCTATGACTTCTATGTATGGAATTGGTTCTTCTGACGCATTTCGATAAATGGCCAATCAACTGAGTTCTTATAGAACCATTGTGCTCAAGAGTTTATTACTATTATCTTCACTAAGAAACACTTGAACAACTACCTTTTAATTGTGTAGACAAGAAACCATGTTTTGTCCTTTAATTAAGCTGAATAATTGCTTTGATGGCTTCACCCCAAAACAACAACCTTTCACTCACAATGGACAATCAGCACAAGTTCATCTTTCCTTATTTCCTTTTTTCTTTCTTTCTGTCTTTCTTTCTTGCTTTCTTCCTCCTTTCTTACATTCTTTCTTTCCCTCTTTCTTTCCCTCACATGATTACTGACATTATGTTTTATGACCTCAATTAAATATCTCCTCCATTTGATATATAAGTAAGACTCCCGTTGTCAGGGGTGCCGCCAGGGGGTGGGGGCCCAGCACTGACATGGGACCCTGTTAGGGGCTAGTAATATTATCTTAATAATAATGTTGCCCAAAATTCTAATTCTAATAGGGCCCAAGATTTCTGCCGGCACACCTGCCCATTGTAATCAACATGTAAAAATGGAGAACCATCAATGTCACTAATACCTAAATTCTCAATTTGCACTGGAATTATTTGTCCCTTAAAAAGGACATAAATAACTTTACCACCATTAGAGTCTATTTATCTCTTCTTTTTCCCATTAACGTCTATTGACCTTTAAATCCATAACATTTGCATTTTTTAATTCACAGTAAAGAGCTCAACCATTTCATGTGTAATAAAGACCAGCTTCGTTTGAGTTATTAGAATGACACCCCCCTCCTGCACCCCATTAGAATAAACCTGCTTGGTGTTTCTATTTCTTACGTGAAGGTCCTTGATTCAGATCTTCAGCAGGTGAACAGATCTTTTTTTTCCGGCTTCCAGCGCGCGAGGCACTGAAAGCTGTCTCCATCTAGCGGCTCCGCATCTGTGCGCGCAACAGCCGCGAAGATGCGCAGGAACACACACACACACACACACACACACACACACACACACACACACACACCAAATCCCCTACACTAGCACCCCAACCACAACTTCTCCACATCTGAAGTCACGCTTCCCTGATTCGCCTTCCCTGATTCGTTTTGCGGAGAGTGCGCAAATATCTTTGCGCGTGGTGCACGCCCCCTACCCACTACCCCCCCACCCCGGGCATTTTTCACGTACACGAGATTACGGTCCCGGAGAGAAAGCGACCACGCCGCCGGTTTCCCGAGTGGGTGGTAGGAGGGATAACGGGGGGAGTGGGACGGAGGTGGTGGTGGTGGGGGGGCTTGGTTTATACGAAGTGTTGTAGCACGTGACACGCCTCGGCCAGGAGCTCGCGCTCTCCGCCGCACACTCACATCTCTCCGCTGGTGGCTCGGGGAGAGGAAGGCGCGCGGAACAAGTTCTGCCGCGCGTGGTGTCTGCGCATAAATAAAAAGAACCTGCCTTCCCACGCCTCGTTCCCAAGGAAAGCAAATGGATTAAGACAAAAGCGAGCCTGGATTCCTTTTTTCCACAAACCCTGAACAGGCGCCCGCGCTCTGGGGAGGGGGCTCTCTCTCTCTCTCGGAATGAACGGACCGCTGCGAGGCTGCGCTCGCGGTTAAAACTGCAGAGGCTGCTCCTCCTGCGCTCCGGCTCCGTGTTCAGAAGTGTCTGACCAGGAGCCCTTCGCCACAGTCACCTCCACAAACTCCCCGAACTTGTTGCTGCTCCTCCTCTCCCACCAGCGCGGACGTGCAGGACACCTGTTTTTCTCCTTGAACCTGTTTCCACTCGCTGCTCAGTTTCAGGAGGAGCGAAGGCGATCGATCGCGCTTTGGGCTCTCTCCTTCCCGAGCACGCGTGGATTTGTGTGGAGGTAAGTTAAACGCGATCAGGAAAAGTGCAGATGCGTGCAGTATGTCCTGTGCCGGTTCATGGCAGGATGAGGAAAGCGTTCGTTTTACGCACGGACCCCCCTCGCGAGCCTCGTTTCCCCTCTGTGTATGGTAGTGGTACATTTTACTCCTGATCTCCACTCTTCCCTATTGTCATATTGTACCGTCCATAAGGCACATGGCTTCCCGTTGGTCCTGCGAAGCTTGCTAGAACGTACAGAGCTTTTGAAAGTGAGTGACTAGCCTTTACTCTTTTTGGTCCCGCAGATGTGTCCTGGCTGCGTGGGAGACCTGTGAGCCCTGTGTGAGTCTTGAGTCAGACCAGCTTGTGCCCAAGAGCCCACCATGGCGGCCGGGGTGGCAGCATGGCTGCCCTTTGCACGCGCTGCGGCCATAGGATGGATGCCAGTGGCAAGTGCACCCATGCCCCCTCCGCCCCGCGAAAAGAGGCGCACCCAGGACGGGCTGATCATCCTGAACGTGAGTGGAACCAAGTTCCAGACGTGGCGAAACACTCTGGAGAGGTACCCGGACACCCTGCTGGGCAGCACAGAGCGCGACTTCTTCTACCACGAGGAAACCAACGAGTACTTCTTCGACCGCGACCCGGACATCTTCCGGCACATCCTCAACTTCTACCGCACGGGCAAGTTGCACTACCCGCGCCATGAGTGCATCGCGGCCTACGATGAGGAGCTGGCGTTTTTTGGCATAATTCCGGAGATCATCGGTGACTGCTGCTATGAAGAGTACAAGGATCGGCGCCGGGAGAATGCAGAGCGCATCCAGGATGACGAGGACAGTGAGACCGCCAACGACGCAGCACTGCCAGAAATGACCTTTCGCCAGTCCATGTGGCGTGCCTTCGAGAATCCACACACCAGCACCATGGCCCTGGTCTTCTACTACGTCACAGGCTTCTTCATCGCTGTGTCTGTCATGGCCAACGTGGTGGAGACGGTACCATGCGGCAACAGGTTTAACAGCAAGGAGATGTCCTGTGGCGAGCGCTATGCGCTGGCCTTCTTCTGCCTGGACACGGCGTGCGTCATGATCTTCACCGTGGAGTACCTGCTGCGTCTGATCGCCGCGCCCAGCCGATACAAATTTGTGAAGAGCGTGATGAGCATCATCGACGTGGTGGCCATCATGCCCTACTACATCGGACTGGTCATGACAGACAATGAAGACGTGAGTGGCGCCTTCGTCACACTCCGAGTCTTCCGCGTCTTCCGCATCTTCAAGTTCTCGCGCCACTCGGCGGGCCTGCGCATCCTGGGCTACACGCTGAAGAGCTGCGCCTCGGAGCTGGGCTTTCTGCTCTTCTCCCTCACCATGGCTATCATCATCTTTGCCACCGTCATGTTCTACGCAGAAAAGAGCTCCAGTGCCAGCAAGTTCACCAGCATCCCCGCCGCCTTCTGGTACACCATCGTCACCATGACAACGCTGGGGTAAGTGACGCAGGGTTCTGGGAGGGGGTGTGTGTTCGTACGTGTGTTCGTGAGGTTTGTTCCTGGTGTTCTTTAGAGACCACAGAGCACTGAATGATTGCTGGAATTTGAATGCAAGAGCAGTGCAGTCAGCAGGTGATGACATATACCACAGTCATCATTTGCTCACACTAATAAAATCTTTACTATAGCTGGTGCTGGGAATAGTGGAAAGCTAAAGATAGAACAAGGGCAAAGAGGAGATCAATGTGATATATTTCTTACACACACACACACACATACACACACACACACACACACACACATATTTGCATCCCCATCTTTCTGATGTATTTCACCAGTAGCCACATTACAGATGGTGTATTGCAAAGAATCCGTGGACACTCCTGTTTGTCAAGGAAGGACAGTTGCTGAAAGTATGCATGTTTGATCATGTGTCTAGAACTGAAAAGCTTCTAAATACACGATCACACATGTACTCATGTGTCTTCTCTCATATCACACACAGCAACAGATGCATTTGCCTCTTTAGCACATTCCTCCAGCAGGGACTTTTTCCTGTGGCAGTTGTAGCAGTTGTGTAAAAGCAATCTCTATGTTGTCAGAGAGCCAAGAGGAAGACCGCCAGTGCAGCTATTATGAGACGGAGCGTTCAAGCCGATTACAGTAATATATCCCCTATTGATGTGTTTTCCCTTTCGCTAATTGGCTGGCTCCCCAGCTCAGTGCGTGGTTCCCGCCTCCCACCTGTGTGAGGGGTGCTCTCCGTGGTGCTGAAGCGGCTGCCCGCGTGCTGCTCTGCCCCGCGGCTCCGCGCGGCTGCTGGGAAGACGGACGCTGCCAGGCCCACGCAGGGGCTTGAGTCACACTCCAGGGCAAGAACCGAGCCGCGCGCTCCGGCACACAAGTGCCGCTTTGATCAGCCCGCTTTTGAAGTGCTGCACACTTTCTGTCATAACACAGAACTATGAATGGCAGCGCGCCCGGACTGAGCTGATAGACTACACGGAGCGGGTCAACGGGCTGCAATTCTCATTTAAAGCCTCCGCCTTTTAAGTCCTCAGAGGGACGTTTGAGCAGATTTTATACATGGCTTTGGGGATGTGCTGACTGATTTTTCTCCTCCTTCATGCCAGCTTTAACATCTGTCCAGTATTTCCTGGTGTGTATTATGACCATTCCATTGATTTACCTTCTTAAAATCAACTGATGGATGGTTCATGAAAGGAACCTGTTACGGAGATGAGCTGTGAAATTTGAGGGCTATTTGTTAAAAAGTTGGTTCTCTGAGGAACACTCTCTTTGGCACAGAACCTTTACTATACACTCTAAAGGCTCTTTAGTAAAGACGATGGTTTTGTTTTGAATCATTTGAATGCATAAATTATTATTTTGCCTGGTAAATCAATTCTGGCCAATAAAGATAAACATGTTGTAAATGGTTCTATAAAGGAATTTCATGCACCAAAAAGTTTAAGGACATACTTTTCATAACTATGAAGAATTTTTGCTGTTCATCATGCCATCCGTGTAAGCAAATTTAAGATATTTTTTTCCTGGAAGCTTAGTTTCAATTCAAGAATCATTTCGAAACCTTGAAATATGGGATTAAGAGAAAGATTGATTGAGTTATTCTAAGATATTTTTTTCAACCGATTGTTTGTGTTTAGTTTGCATTGAAACCCTTTTTGGTTGTCAGATTGGATAACAATATTTTAGGAAAATGCAATTGGGGTCCGGCACTCAGCACTTAGCGAATGGTGGGAACCTGCATGTGCTTCAACATTCTTCACTCAGGGAAGAGGAACTGATTCATAAGTGCTGGCTAATCATGAACTGTGTCTTCCAAACAGCTCCACAGCTGCAAGGCCTTAGTGCTGTAAACCTCTTCTCTCATCTCTTCTCCACTCAGCCGAGGAACCCTGTGCCATCCCTGTCTTTCCAACATCCAATTTCTTGCAGTGGAGGCAGGAGGATCCCTCTTTAAGATATAGCTAGCAGACTTTATCCTGGATCAAACCTACAGTACAGGCCAAAGGTTTGGACACACCTTCTCATTCAATGTGTTTTCTCCATTTTTATGACCATTTACATTGGTAGATTCTCACTGAAGTCATCCAAACTATGAATGAAAACTTGTGGAGTTCTGTACTTAACAAAAAAAGGTGAAATAACTGAAAACATGTTTTATATTCTAGTTTCTTCACCCTCTTCTTTGCTCTGATTAGTGATTTGCACACTCTTGGCATTCTCTCGAATAGCTGTAAGTGGTCGTCACCTGAAGGAGTTCCCAGAGGAGTTTAGCAGTAAACACCTGTGTGCAAAACAGTAATCAGAGCAAAGGGTGAAGAAACTAGAATTTAAAACATGTTTTCAGTTATTTCACCTTTTTTTGTTAAGTACAGACCTCCACATGTGTTCATTCATAGTGTTGATGCCTTCAGTGAGAATCTACCAATGTAAATGGTCTTGAAAATAAAGAAAACACAAAATGAGAAGATGTGTCCAAACTTTTGGCCTGTACTGTAGATTTCCAGAGGAGTTGAAACTTCAACCTTACTCTTTAAGAGGTTCCATACATGTGCACATTTAATTTACAAAACACTTTTTAAGAGGCATCTATTGAAAGGTTGTCTATGGCAGTGGTTCTCCAATCAGTCCTCAGAGTACCACGCATGGTCCAACCCAACACAAAGGGATGGATTAAAATGTGCGTCTGAGCATCCTGACCTGAGAGCTGCTGCCTTTAGGACTCTTTAAATTGAACCTTTATTCAAATGTAATCAAAAGTGTGCTCCAAAAATCCTTGACGTCTTCATTTGTAAGACTGAGGAGCAGGGGCGGAGTGGCCCGTTTGAATGAGCACCTGGGCCCATAGAGTGGAAAATTATGAAGCAAAACATCTGGAGGCATCACCAAATGCTTATTTTTTAAAGCTCTCAGGCATTTCGTTTAGTGTTTGAAAACAGGCCATGGTGTTCTAGCAGCACTGTACACTGGCCCTTCATTTCTCACCACTTGAATCTGTTTTCAGATTGCTGGTCGTGGGCTGTTTAGAAGGGAATTTGATCCTGAGCTGTTGAAAGGCATTGCATTCTTAATGGTAATACAGCAGACCCTTAGCGTCCCCTTCTCAGAGTTAATCCATGACACGACAGAGTCGTGTGCGAGCTTTCAGTCTAATCCTAGTCCTCCTTTACAGTAACATGAAGAACCCCAGCAAGTGGCCAGAGCTGCAGCTACTAAGCGATTTTGCCCTCCTCTGGATCCAAGAGACCTCTCTAAATCTCCATATCACTTTTTAATGTCATGTTGAGTCAGCCTGGTGGGTAGGGGGACAGGGATGGATGTGTGGTTGGGGAGGGAGGGGCCTGAGTAGGTGGTTAGAGAAGATGAATCTATGACTCAGCCTTCTAGTCTTGCCGACGTATAATGGTCCCCAGAGCTTCCATTAAGTAGAGCGGAGCAGAAGATACGCAACATGACATTTGGGTTGAGATTAAGCTCAGAGAGGATCTAATTACTTGGTAATAAGTCTGTTATTTAGCTTTAGTCTTTGCATGTTCTCAGCCATTTGGCGTGCGTTGGTATGTACTGCAGTAGCTGAGGATCTGCCCTCTTGAACAGTTTAGCTATAAACATAATCTGCCACCTGCTAAAGCTAATGAACTCTGTAGGAAAGTTTCACCAAAATGAACTTTCTCTCTAGAACGGGTTCTTCGCATGATACTATTTTTGGTTCCATTGAGAAACCATTTTTGTAACTGAGATGTGTGAATGTGAAAAATCTTTTTAAAGAATGTTTAAGAGTCTCAGCATAATGGAAGGGTTCTTGGAATAAACATGACCCTTTACATTACACCCTAAAACGCTTCTTCCAAGGTACTTTAGTAAATACTGTGGTTCTTAATGAACACCCAAAAATGTCTTTATAGCACCAAGACAGTTTGTGTTATTGTTTGAAAACAAAAACATTTTTTTCATAAAACCATTTATGTTCAGATATTTGTCAAGGTTGTTTATACCTTTTTTCTCAAATAGTGGTTCTGTAGGGAACAAATGTGTTTCACTCAAACAGCAATTTGGTTTCACTATGGGTATTTTGTGGTCATGCTTGTACAAGAATACCCTTGGGTTCTATAAATACAAGAGTACTCTTGGGTTCCATAAAGCACATTTCAATGGATGGTTGTGTTAGGACATGGTTTTGTAATTGAGTTTGAATGTTAATTACCTTTGTAGACTTTAAAGTACCTACACATAATGTCAAAGCACTGCAGGGCACAGTGTGTTTAGGGTGGGTGGAGGTTTTTAGGGACTTGGATTGAGAGCTATTGCACAGACTTGATGGGAGAGAGATACACCACTGCAGTGTTCATTGTCCTGCGGGGCACTTTAATATGACTGACTCTATGGCTATACCCACCTGTGTGCTGCTGGTCCGCTTAGTCATTTCCCCATCTAGATAAAGCCAAACCTTTATCTGCGCCTGTCCAGCATCCTGTAGCTCGAGCCACAGCTCGTGTGAGATAGCTACCACAATGCTTTGGGTCTGACCGTATTATTGTTGCTACAAGATAGGACAGGACAGCAGCAAACTGTGACCATGTTCATTCTTTTAAGCTGTTTAGGACTATCCTCTTCTTTTCAAATGCAGTGTGTAGTATATTTCACTCTACAAGTAACACATATGCTGCTGTTTTTGGCTAAACGTGTGTCCACAGTGTTATACAAAGTCATAAACCACATACAATACCGGCCGAAGGTTTTACATACCTCAGGTTTATTTCATAAACTGCAGGTTTTTATTCCTGTTAAGCAAAGATGTAAGGCAAGCATCTATACATGTAAATAAAACCAGTATATTTTATGAGATGAAAAGAATATACATCAGTGTATGTCTGACATCCTATTACCTGACTGTAAATAGAGTCAAATTCTAGGCTGTCCCAGACAGGTATTAGATATTTTACTCACCTGTTAAATATCTAATACCTGTCTGGTGATCCACATTATAATTACAGTAAATATTTGGTGGGTTTTTGTAGGTTGGTAGTCATAAATTAGAAATTTGACATTTACTGGCTAGGAAATGGTGAACTTTCTGTAAATGTATTTATATTTCAATGTGCAAAAACGTTTGCCTTGTAGTGTGTGTAGGTTATTATTATTTTAATGCAGTTTGAGCTAAGTTTTAGACATGAAAATTGTATGAAGCTAAGTGGCAGAGTTTTAACCACAGTTGCTTGCTACAAATATACCTTATGTGATCATATAAGATGGAAATGAAATGTAAGATATAAGTATATAGAATGCGCTGTATATAAAAAAGTAAGAAAATGACAATTTTTTTCATAAAGCCATTCATTCAAAGTGTATTCAGGCATGATTCCAGGCCTTGCAGCAGTTTAGGTTCTGCTCTGCTCAATCGGGAACCCTTTAAGGTCAGGGCGAATAACTTGGAACTGTGGCCTGCATGTCCCATGCTGAGCCCAAAGCTTCCTAATGGACTAATTTCTGCGCTCGGCCAACTCAGCCCAGCTCAATTAAATCAGCAGTATTTTAATTGGCTTATTCACTGTCAAATGGCATCTATTAAGTGAGCAGCTGTTAGAGTGAAAGACGTGCGGATGAGAGAGAGAACGACAGAGTGGAAGACAGAGTGAGAGAGAGAGAGAGGGAGAGTGAAAAGGTGAAAGTGAAGCATGCATTTAGTGTAAGTGTTATGTGTTATAAATTAAAAGCCACTTGGTTTTGTCCTGTACCCATCAGTTTCTGAAGAGACATGCCATTCTGTCTCCCTATTTCCTTCTCCAGCCTTGCTCTCATTATTGGTCTCTCCTCATAGTCTTTTACTATCTCTCTCCTGCAGGGTTCATAAAGTGACATAATGAAGGTAGATTATAGCAGGACCTATAAAGGGCATAATGGAGTAAAGTGGAGAGTTCATCCAACCCTTATTAACTGTCTGCTGGGTCAGCTTAGGCCGAGTATGTCTCGGGCCAACTCTTCATTACAATCTGGCTTGGAGTAACAGGGGATTTTTCCTGGGGATTAGAAAGGGACGTAATGCACCGAAACACAGTACATTTCGGCCCCGCTGCTTGTCCTGGCCGCGGGAGAGCGGGGGATTTTGGCAGGGCATGCCCGGCCAGTTCAGAGACAGGTGAGCGGGTCCCAAGAGGTAAGGGGCTGGGGTTAGGACATAGGCAGAGACCTGAAAGGGGTTCGTTGGAGTGTCTGCCAAGGCACTTTGGTGTGGAGTTACCCTCATTAGTGCAGCTCTGATCGGAAGACGCATGCAGGCACGAGTGGTTCCTAGAAACGCAATGATGCCACCTGTATTATTGATGAGATCTTCTTCAGTGCCCTACACACACACACATTCACCGAGACTTTGGCTGGATGTTTGTTTCTTTAGAAACCCGTACAATAAGGGACTTTAACAGACCTAATTACCCTTTTGTAGACTTTCAATACTGGTTTAACCTCCTGAGGAGGTATTCCACCCATTTTTCTGCATTATTAAATGATAAGGATGTAAACAACACCATACAGAGCGGCAGAACTCCATTCTAGAGGATCACACAGTTGAAGTGATAGGAACCAAGTGTACAGAGAGATCAACAGGACATCAGTAGGGGGCTACCCACTTTCCACCACCCCTCCTAATTATTTTGACAAACACCCACCCACCCCGGCATTCATCATAAATCACCAATTACACAAATGTATCTAAAGGGAATTACTGTTTCAGAACTGAAGCTGATGAACATGTTATTACATGAACTACACTCCAGTGACTGAATCCTGAATCCATCAACAATAGTAACACTGCTATTACTACTGAAGATAGTAACACTGCATGTACAGTTATGCTCGTAAGTTTACATCCCCTGGCAGGAATTGTTATTTCTTATCCATTCTTAACATTTTTCAGAGAATATAAATGAAAACACTAATACTTTTCTTTCACTCGTGGTTAGTGGTTGGCTGAAGCCATTTATGGTGAAACAACTAGGTTTACTCTTTTAAAATCATAATCAGAACACAAACTTCCCAAATGACCCTGATCAAAAGTTTACACTCCCTGGTGATTTGGCCTAATAACATGCACACAGCTTGACACAAATGGGTTTGAGTGGTTATTAAAGGTAACCTTCTTCACCTCTGATGTTTGCTTGTAATTAGTGGGTTTGTATAAAAGGTCAATGAGTTTCTCGTCTCCAGACAGACTCTTTCATCCAGTGCTGCGCTGACATTTTTTGGATTCTAAGTCATGGGGAAAGCATAAGAATTGTCAAGGATTCTGTGGAAAAGGAAGTTGAACTCTGTAAAACAGGAAAGGGGAAAAACAGGAAACTTATGGGCACAGCAGTGTTACTGCGTAAGAGACATACTCAACATAAAATTGGGACACTTGATGACTAGGTTACCATTAACTGACCTCACTTATTTATTTATCTAATCAACGCCCCAAAAATCTGTAGCTGTTTTTTCTCTATGAACCATTTCACACCAAACCATATAGACAAATACGTATATTTAAGTATTTGGGAAATGTTGGAATTAAATATACATGTTTGAATTAAATCAGCAGCTTTTGTAATGTTTAATGTTTCTGCAGAATGTTTAAATATCTGTAGCTTTTGTAACATTGAATGTTTCTGCAGAACATGACCACAGACCCAACATAACATTCAGTAAATTCCAATTATAATAAATGATCTCCGCTTCTCCTGATGTAATTTGATGGAAAGCTCAAAATCCACCCTTTCCATCAAACTTTTTCAAGGTGCTTTGAGTCATAAAGAAAAATCCAGCCACGGCCCACTTTTGTTACTGCCTCCAATCATCGCAACTTGCGTGATTCTACGCATGTTTTCTGAGAGGCATTTGATTTCGTGCTGGGCTTTAATATCATGTTGTAAAAATGAGTGGGATAGAAATTGCGCATGCCTCCTGAATGCGACATATCTGTCGTCGCTCATGGGAGTAGATGAGTCCATCTGAATGGCGGACGCATTAGCTCAGCCGCGGTGACACAAAGGGCACATAATGAAGTAATTAAAGTCTCTTTGTCATGTGGAATTACCCCTGTGGCGCTCCTGTGTAACTGCAGGCGCCTTCCACCGTCCATATCGCTCCCTCACCATCATCCCACGCTGAGAGGCTAAATTGGACTCCTTTCTCTCTCTCCCTTTCTTTCTCTTTCTCACTTTATCTCTCACTACCTTATCACTTAAAGTGACTTAAGTGAGTCTAAAGTGGAGAACACATGATCACAGGCTCAAATGAACTCCGCGGCCACTTGATTTAGTGAACAGAACTAAAAGGGAAGTTTGTTGTCTTTTAATTTATTTTGTCCCTTTTGTTTTGTGGTCAGAATGTATCTTTCTTTGACAGTTCTCTTACATTTACAAAGGCTGTATTATACAGCCACAAAACCTTTAAGTGCCTTTAAGAATTTAAGCCTGGGATTGAAGGACAGTTAAATTTAAAATACTACCATTAGTGGACTGTGATCGTCCATTTGCCTCCCGACAGGCAGGAACAGCACAATGTTAAATCCCTTTCTCACTAACTCTGAAGTAACAACACTTTGTACTGCTTTGTTGTGATTGGGTGGTCTACAATGATGCAGGTAAACGTGTTCATAGTTGTGACATCATAACCACCCCCATGCATGGTTGTGAGCTCACAAATGTGGGGGATTCAAAACCGGCTGTTCCTGCAGCTTGCCTCCCATATCAAGACCAAGCTACATTTTCTGTGAGTTTTCCAAGCCTCTAAGTTTCCCACTTACAGTGCTGTTGCTGTATTTTCCTAACATATTCCAAACAAGGGTTTTATATCTAGCAGATGACCAAAACATCTGCTGAAATGTAATTAGCAAACATGTTGGACATGTTGGCTCATAATGCTGATAATTATACATAATTGGAAATAGTTTGCTGTTATTCTAAGTGGTTTTTTTTGCTGTTGCCTTAAATTGTGTCCAAGCAACGCAGTAATCCAGCCCTGAATTTAATCCAAGACTAAGCTTAATCTTTGTCAGGGAAACAGGCGCCGCAGGTCAAATCTTTAATCCATACAATAGTTCTATACAAGGACAGTTTATGAATATTGTGGAGATTTCAACAATTTGGAAGACATGACATCATTGCCATGGCGGCTGATTTGAAAGAAAAATACTGTTATTAAACAAGTGTTATTATAGGAATGTCATTAAAAGCTTTACTAAACAGAGTAGTAATGTTTACAGACTAGATCTACCAAGATGAGTGCCTTCTGTAGCTGTATGCCCTTCCACCTGCTGTCAGTTATTTTCACTTTTGATACTATTAATGTTGTTACTGTTTTACTTTATATTTTGCAGATGTTTTCTCCCTAATCTTTATCAAAAGGACCAATAATTCTGGAGATCACTGTATGAGACACGTTCAATGGCATATCAATTATAAGAACCAGTTGTTTGCCATATAAATACACATCTGGGGGAAAAAGGCACAAACAATTTTGGTTGGATTTCTTTAAACTTGCACCATCCTCTAATTTATAATCCACGATAACCAACTGCTCAGAGGGTCTCCAAGAAATATTAACCCACAAGTGCAGCATTCCTCACCATCTCCTTTTTTCTCAGGCTGATGTGTCTTGTATACTTTATCAGTAGAAACCCCACATTTCTCTCTCTCTCTCTCTCTCTCTCTCTCTCTCTCTCTCTCTCTCTCTCTCTCTCTCTCTCTCTCTCTCTC
>JBBMFX010000122.1:17272961-17283550 GCA_037832545.1 Rhabdalestes septentrionalis
ACACATACACACACACACACACACACACACACACAATCTTTCTTTCTCTTAAAAAATCGATGCTGGTGCCAAAAGTGTTTTGTTTGACTATTTGTGTATATTTATGTGTGTGTGTGTGTGTGTGTGTGTGTGTGTGTGTGTGCACTCATGCTTTACAAATGCTGTTTATTTATCAGACAAAACTCCCCCAGTGTGATCCATCATCATCATCATCATCATCATTGCCGTTGTAGTAATGTTATTGTTTATAGCGATGCTCTTCGCTTTCATATATTAAAGCCAAAAGCTCGATGATACATCGGCCAAACTTCACTCCTCACGGGGTAATTACATTCCTCTCCGCGCTCCATAACTCATGCTGATAGAGCCGCTGAAAGGGCCTCTCATTTGCTGCTGGTTTGAGGAGGGGCGGGAGTCGAAAGGATTGAATAACGCGGCCGAATCCAGAGCCCGTCTTTAATCAGTGTGAAGCCTCTCAGAAAAGCAGAGAAAGAGAGAGAGAGATCACTGAAGAAGGCAATGAGGCTTTAAAACACAAGCTTTGTCATGGTCTTTTATCTTAAGACACCCAGAGAGGGGTATTTAAAGTGGGTGCCAAGCACACACACACACATACACACACACACATATAGCTTCTGAAGATTTGTAAGTGGAAAATAAGGGACAGAGAGATCAGAAAGCAAAAAAGCGAGAGAGCCAGGCCAGAAAGATGAATGTACCAACGCTGTTCAAAAGTTTGAACACACTTATCATATTAATTATTTTTGCATCAGAACCGTGTACAAGTGGCTTCATGTGAAAGTCTTTGATGTAAAACAGCCAATCCATGCAGAACAGCTGGTCCAGCTAAAGTTGTAGGACTTTTCAAAGGAATATGGGCTGTAACATACTAAAAGTTTTGCTAGGTTAGCTAACAACTGAGCACTAGCTAGCATGTTTGCTATCCAAAAGTGATGCTTGCCAAGCTTTTCAAGTTGCTTCTGTTCACTCTGTCCACCAGGCAGAAGCTTTTATCTGTATAGAGCTGCAGTTTTGTAATGGCTGTGCATCAGCATGTCACTCGCTCTTAATTTCATTAGATTTCTTCGAATTCTTGATTCTCAGGCTGATATTTTGGAAGTCTTAGGTTCTTAGTCAGTAAAGCCTGGGTTTCTGAATAGACACAATAATAACGTATACACTGTGGGTTAAAACTGTAAACCTGACTCTAATTTTTCATTCATATGCCATATAGTGTCTGTCCATTTTTTTTTCTTCCTATTTTGAGTTTATTATACTTAGATTCCACCGGTCCACATGAAACTTGGCGTGTTTTTAGCTCCAAATGACTGATGCGGAATAAGAGGTGTTGTCCCCATGTGGGTGTGTCCCTTCATGCTAGCCCATCCTGAAATATGGTTGGCATAAAGCACTTTCTGGGCAGTAGTTTGATGCTTCGGCAAATATCACAGCATTTTTGTAGCAAGCAAAAATCTAAAGCTTCGCTAATCAAAGTTTTGTGACATAAATCTATTGGGTTGTGGCAGTTTAGAAATTTTAGCTTAACTGGTTTTCTCACACCTCTCACACAGGTCTGTTTGTTCAATAAATTGACAACCATAGCCAATTAAAATTGATGATTTAATGTTGTACTCTCATTTGAAATGGAATATAGATGCTATTTGCCCAGTTTCACATAAATCAGGCATCAAAGACAACAAACTACAACATGCTTACCTTAGATCCTCTGACATGTTGTGGTCTGTGTTCAAAATTCCCTTTGCCTTTAAATCTTAAAGTATCATTTAGACTTCTTGTTATATTATTATGATGAAGCTTTTTCATTCTTGTGAATGAAAAAGCTCATTCTGGACATATATTAAGATACATTTTCAGATTCTTAACAGTTATTAATATTTAATATCATATTTGAATATTTTGTACATATTTAGTGGAACTGGTTAAATAATGTTTCTAAGACAGAATGGTAACGTACTTTGTAATCTCAAAGAGATCTTTTCGTGTATCTGAACTGAAGTGTAGCCAGTTGGAAACTATTCCTTTGGCCATTTTTCCATTCCAAATCTCATGAGAGGCAATAATCATGCTGTGTTTGCTGCAGTTTCCTTGTTAGGGGAATTACAAACTGGATCCACCGACAGAACAGGCTATCTTGTGAAATTCATGGCTGGTGTTTGCTCATGTGTCTGCTAATATATCTGCAGCTCTGTGAAGAGAAGAAAACATCCAGATTCGTTTTAGAGACATTCACAAACCCCCTCTAACCTTCTTATTTTGTTTCTAATGTACCTCTATTGCTCTGAGCCTCTACAGGACCTAAACTATATTTGAATTGTTTAATATTGCTAAAGAACCGCTGACCACTTTTTGTGCAGATATGAAATATGTGGTTGTGTATTGCGAATTAAAACTATTAAAACTAATTCTTATGTATAGAGCCATTTGAATGTTAAATGGTCCTTCTCATATTTGAAGGGTTCTTCATTATGATAACTTTTTGTGCTCAACTGTTGTGCACAACTTTAGATACCCTGTTTACAAAATTGGCCCTACATGGGACCAAAATATTTCCAATGTGTTTACAAATCACAGAACCTATTTTGAGCACTATATAGACAAGAGCATAGAGCGTTGTGTAAGTCATTTCTGAACAATATGTGCAACACAGTGAAATGCACCCAATAATGCAACAATCAAAATACATTATTTTGAGATTATTCATTTCAATTTGAAATTTTTGTTTGATTTTAATTATATTTCCGGACACCGGTTGGAAACTTTTTTTGCTTTATATAGTAGAGCTGACGGATGTTATTTTGTGGTCTGTCGGGGATTGATTAATGACCTTGTCCTGCATGGTACTGTAGGTTTTAGAATCTGAATTTTTTTTAGACTGAGTGCAATTTTTGACCAAATTCTAGAGAGAGACATTTTCACAGTAGTGGTGATAAGAACAAGACATTTGAAGAGCTGAGTGCCCCTAAAAGCCCCCTCACAGAAAAGAAGTGCTTATGAATACACTGTGTGATGTCAGAATTTTTTTTTTTTATGGTAGTTTGGAAAAGGCTTTGAATCAAAAATAAAGAGAAGTAAGTCAAAATTGTCCTCAAAGAAAACTCTTCTTGTGATTTTGACATTGTTAACATTTTATATGGTGGCTGTCAGAGCAAAAGCTTTTTCCTCAAATCACTTTTTTTTCCCTACATGCACTCCCATTATAAGAGCCTTTATTCCTTCTTCTAAAAAGTTGTTCGTTACATAAATGTTTTGGAGACCTGAGGTTTTATTCTGACGATATTAAAGACATTTAAATTCACTGATGATTTTGTAAAGTAAATTACATTTTGAAGGCTGGGCAACAATATTTTTTTTTAATCCTGATTAATCATGTGACTGTTATATGCAAAATTCAACAATGAATTCAAAAGTAGTGTATTGTGCACTTTTATTTTTAAAGTACTGCTATAAGAACAAAACTGCAATAACATTTTGTTTGCAAACACTTTAATCAAATAAGCAGCGTTTTAAAAGTAGAGTTTCTTTAACACTGGCTGCTGTTTATTGTAAATCTTAAACATTATTGAATCAAATCAAATAAAAAACCAAAGCTATTAGCCTCTGCAGGGCATTCACATTTTATGTATAGATGAGTCCAGAGCATGGGTGCCAGAAAAATTATAGTTATAGAACCATAGAACTGGTAGAAGCATACTATTAATTATGTATATTATTTGCCTATTTCTCATCATTATCAGTGTTATAAACAGACTGTATAATGGAATATGCTTCAAGGTACCATAAAGGCAGCATAAATAAAGACACTGCTTAAGTAAATACTTAAAATACAATAAATATTTCCCTGATTGTTCATATTATCTGTCTATTTTGCATAATTATCCATGTTATAAACTGACTATAAACTGTATGAACTGTACAAACCTAAAGGGAGCATTTTCGGCTAGGTAGCATGAATCGATACGCGCTGCTGTTGATTTGCGCTACAGTAGCATTTTTCGACAAGGCAGCATAAAGCATCAGAACACCAGCACCCGCGGTCCAGAGCCACAATCATAATAGCATATCAGGCACCTTCTGAGGAACAGCAAGTTAAAATTAAATCTGTTGTTTTCTAAACAGATACCAGGATAAACATTTTTTTTAAATCAGGGAGCAGCTGAAGCAATCAGTATGTTCAGTAGCGAGTGTCCCTGTTAAGTTTGGTGAAATGATTGAGCACAGAAAATCGAAATATCCAAATAAGAATAATTAAAAAAAACTGCGTTACCCGATAAAATAATTGTCAGCATTAGGTCAAATAATGCATTAATGCGATAACACATTAATGTGCCCAGCACTAAAAAAAAATCTCTATCATGATCACCACCAGTCTGAAAAAGGTCAGTGAGTTTCTATTGAGCTAGGCTTTTCTCAATAAACCCCTCTTAATGACATTTTTTAAATCTGAATTATCCGGAAATATAAAAAAATATTTTCCCACTCAGTGCTATTGTCAAGTGCAGGGCCAAAAATGTGTGTGTTCTTAAATGGGCTGTTCTTTATCTCTGTGTACCATGAGGTCGGGGTCAAACTAGTTCAGTTTGGGAACACAAGCGATGTACAAGACGTGGGTCCATTTGTGTGTCACTCACCTGTTTTGTAACCTGCCTTTATTACCCACCTGTGAGGAGACGGATCAAATTTTACTGGGACACAAACCTCACCCTGACGCATGCCCTCAGCACGGGGCTTGAATGACTGCTATCTGGTGTTAAGATCTAGAAGAAGTTACTGTCTGGCGCTCAGATTCTGGTATGTGACGCAATGTGTCAGCGTGCCCGGCGAGAGGAAGGTGACCAGCAGTAACGTTAGAAGGTTGCTCTTTGACACATTCCACACGTCTAACGACACATAATCACATGCATGAACACACACGTTAGTGCCACTACACAGGCCAAAAGCTTAATCATCTGTTGGAGTTAATGCGCTGTTCGTTAATTCACTTCTCATTGCTAAATGTACTTGCTGTAATTTAGTAGCTGAGAGAAAAAAAAGGAGGATTTTGCATTTTCACAATAAGCTCAGCAAAGCATCCCACAAATGTTGTTTTGAAGATATACACTGTACAAATGTCTGGAATTAGCTGCAAATGCTAATCAGCCTTAAGCCGCATTTAACAGCCCTCGGTCGTAGCATATTGCTACAAAAACAGATCACGTACGGCATGCATGCGGATTAATGCATTATTCATCATGTGCCTGCTCGTATGTTGTGCAGCATTATTGGGTTTGTTAATAAATGTTTAGCTTGCCCCTGGAGAGACTGTGTGTGTGAGTGTGTGTTTGTTATTATACATTTTCAAGCCCAAAAATGTAAACTAGAGAAACCCACAAAATGTGTTTCAAAATGAGCATTTCAATTTGTTTAGATTAGAGTTGAGGTTAGTTTTATGTTGGGATTAAAAACAAATTACACCATTACACCCTGCCCTTTACAAATAAATGTGGTCACTTTTTGAAAACAAACCTTGTATTTTTTTCTGTTTTTTAACAACATTTGAGAACAAAAACTACTGGGTGGACATTTTATGATGAATGGATTGACAGAAATTGTAAAAAATTGAATAAAATGAAGAGCATACACCCTTCTGCTGTAAATTTACAGCTTGGAGATATAAGATTTTGGTCTGACACACCTGATCAGATGTCCTTACAGTGTACAGAAACCAACATAAGTGTGTGTGTGTGTGTGTGTGTGTGTGTGTGTGTGTGTTTAGTCCCAGCCCTGGCGCCCTGTTCTGACGGGCTGTTAAAAGATGGAATAAATGCAGGCTGATTTCTTCCCTAAAGTCTCTCTGTCATTGGTGGAGGATGAGAGGCTGCGCTCATCTCCTCTCCAACAGCTGCCGGGGTATTTTTAGCAGCCATTGTATGTGTCTGGCCTGCGCTCAGCCTCAGATAAACATCTACACACACAGACACACACACACACACAAACACACACACACACACACAAACAGGGAGAGAGAGAGATCAGATGAGAAAGAAAGAAAATGAAAAGAGAGGAAAAGTGGTAGTTTGGGAAAGAAAGAAAGAAAAAAGAAAGAAAGAAAGAAAGAAAGGGAAAGAAAGAAAGAGTTGGAGTCAAGAGAGAGAAGGAAACGTGAGCGAGATGAAGAGAGAGGGAGATTAGGGGAGAGAGATGTGTAGAGAGAAGGAGATGAGGAGAGAGTGGGAGAAAAAGAAGAAAAGGGAGAAGAAAGAGATGAAGGGATCATTTGAGAGAAAGGAAGATAGAAGCGAGAGAGAGAGAGAGAGAGAGAGAGAGAAAGAAAGCGAAAGATGGAGAGAGAAGAAGCTTGTGGCTCCGAACCAAATAACTTAACTTCCTGGCATGGTGTGCGCGTGTGTGCGTGTGTGCGCGCGTGTGTGTGTGTGTGTGTGTGTGTGTGTGTGAGTGAGAACATGTGCTTCCACCACAAACTGGCAGATTTAGATGAGTATTCGACCATAAAAGCCCACATCTTCGCCCGTGAGGTGTCACATAAGCCTCCCTCGGTAAAGCGATCGCTCCCCAGACAGCACATTTCCATGTAACCCTGTGTGTTCCGCTTGTGCGCTCGTGTGTGTGCATGTGGATTTGTGGCTGTACGTGTGTGTATGACACCATAAAGCAACCCTGCGAAAGATATTTCATGACACTTGGGAATGTTTGGTAAACAGCTGAATCTGATACAAGAAAGCAGGAGGAAGCACAGTCGAGTTTCTGAAGACTCTGCGCCTTCCTGATTGACGTAATGACACATTTAGTGAATGGAGAAAGTAACAGGTGATGAACACCATGACGTTATGCCAGTCGGTGATCTGAGGCCCTTATGTCAGGATTATTATGTGATTCAAGTTGACAACCATTCGTTACTGACAGTGGTAACATGATTACGTCAGTGAGTCATAATCGCTGCCGTCACACTTGACATTGGCGCTAGCCGGTAAGATGGGGGGGGAGTGGCTGTGCTGTTATGTCAGTCTGGGTCAGGCAGGGGTTTTAAGCCAGTTAACGTGAGGAATGACAGATGTTACAGACTGATGTTAGGTACCATTACTGCTAGGTCTGAGCAATTTATAGGCCTTTGGAGTTCTGAAATCTTAACCTTCATCTTAACCTGCCATCCTAACCATTCCAGACCGGGCACAGAGGATCTAGAAATGTCCTTCATGATACTTTCAAAGAATGCTAATTTGTGCATTTCCTCAAACGGTGCAGAAGATGTTTTTTATACTGTTTTTCTTAGAAGACCAGATTCTTCAAGAACAAAGACACTTTAGTTCTACATGTCACCAGCAACTGTCCTTTGACTGCTTGTTGCATCAAAATGTGCTTGTTGCACTTGTTTAATCACAGATTTAAAAAGGTAAATGTATTCTCTGAAAAGGCGTAACTGTTTTTTTTTAGAAACAGTACCATAGAAAAGGCACTAATGGGTTAATCCCAACTACCAAGCTAAGACTTACGATATGTCGGAACAACCTCTCCTCCAGATATACGTAAATGTAGTTTACTGTACTGTCTTGATGTGCTTTGCTAGGTCAAAAATGTCCATTATCCCTCCTGTTATGCTTCAAACATGCTGTGATTGGCTGGGATTAGTAGGTTAATTAGCTCGTTATCAGTCATTACTGCCCATTTACTTTCATTTTGACAAAATGTATTAATTACATATTCAAATAACCAGGTCTGAGGGCCCCGAAAGCAAACAACACTATAATTATCAATTATGGAGCTTTTTAGCTACCTTCCACACTCACGGACACACTGCTGCAGACAGGCTTAACGAGGACCGAGAGTTTCCGTCGGCTGAAGGGGCTGTATGTGGTACTTGGGGTTTGATCAACACCACCTTGGTTCCCACACTTGCTTTAGAAATAATACACTTTCTATAACCTTTCCATAATAACTTTTACTCCTGGAACAGTGTGAATGCTGCAAGGCACTAATGACTACTCGTGATTAGACTTCTCGTGATTAGAAGGAACAAAAAAGCAAGGAGAAAGTGTTATGTCACGCTCATATGCGGGGAGGTTCATGCGAAGTGCTATAAAAACTTTTTTATTTAAACTGTGGATGACTCCTCTGTAATCTAATTGGGTTCTGCTTGGCAGAAGCTTTGTACTATAAGCTTTATACACACCCACTAGTAAATGACAGTGAAAAGTAGGACAGTCAAAGAGGAACCTTTGGGAAAGACACTGTCAGGCTCATGAACTGACACACACCTTCACACACACTCCTTCACACACACACACACACACACACACACCTTCAGACATACACACACACCTTCAAACACACACACACTCACACACACACCTTCAGACAGACACACACACCTTCACACACACTCCTTCACACACACTGACCCACCTTCGCACACACACACACACACACACACACTCACACAAAATATTCACAAGCAAACCTTTAGCAGCCCTATTTAACAAGGACTGTCCATTTACAGTGTTCAGCGTCAACTCAGAATCATGCATGATTGTCAGAAGCCAAAGCACTTAGCACATGTCAAACGACTCCCATACACAAGTTACTGTCCCAACACACACACACACACACATCCATCATCGTAGCCCCCCACATTTCAATGCTAAATAGCCTTATATAAAAAAAAAACTGGTGTGGAAACAGAGCTCTGTGTGAATAACGTCCTGCTTTTATACTGTAAGGAACTATTGATAATGTGCATTAAGCTGAGTTGGGGGGTGGGGGCTGTAACCATGGCAACATGACCTTAAGGTCGGATGTGTAATTGCGGGGCCTTGAGGATCTGCATATAAAAAGCTCATTTAGAGAGCCAGAGTTTGTCAACACTCTGCAGCCTTACACCAAAGGGGAGAGTAAAGTAACACTTCACACACACACACACACACACACACACACACACACACACACACACATAAACACCAACACACATAACCAAGTAGAATTTTGTAACGCTATCGCTTCAGCCATACCATTTTTTTTTTCAGATTTATGCTTCACAACTAAGTACATAAATGAGAACATACAGAAATGTTTGTTTTCAGTGTGTTTTAAGGACATATGAGGTCCAAGAAGTGTGAGTATATGTGTGACTAACAGTATATAATAAGAGGAGCCATCATAACCATTGTATTGATGTGGTCTATTATTAACATATCTCATTGTTTGATGACATTAATGCAATTTCGAATTGTTTGTAGTGATTCAGAGCTGACGTCCTGCACTCTCACACAATGTATGTTGCTGCAACAGATTCCCTGATTATAGACCCATTCACTTTTTATGTGCATTTGAAAGAAATAGCACCAGACTATACTGGACTTTGTTTGTAGCGTAACTATGGGTAAATAAAGGTGTTTTCACACATAGTCCTCTTTAAAGGAACCAAACTCAGGCCTCTAGACGTGGTCCCAAAAGTAGACCACCAGAACAGGAGCAGTGTGAGTTTGTTTGAAAGGGACTCTGTTCTCTCTCTGCTCCTCTTCAGCTCAGATCCTCCAGAGCCTCAGTTCTTTCTCTGTTCACACTTTAGTTCCTTATCCAGCCTGCCGTGCTGTTCCTTCACATTCGCCATGCTTAAGATTTTTTCCACACATTTATTAATGAATGTATTTATTTATTTGTATTTTTTCAGTTGTTTCCCTCTTAGACATATATGGTTTAACACGTGATCTACCAATGGAAAGCCTAGTGGGCGAAAACAGTTAAAGCCAACTCGGAGGAAGAAAAGTTGCAATTTTTTTGAGGATATGCGTATACCAAAAGTTCATGAAACTGCGCACACACACAGCCGGCCCACGCAACACCTGGCATTACAGTACCCAGTGTGTGTGTGTGTGTGTGTGTGTGTGCACGCACATGTTGAAGTACACTGCTATGCCCAAAAGAGACAGCTCATTGTGTTAATGGTGCCAGAGGTGATGTATAATAGATGGGGATCAAAGTGTAATTAGCTAGTGTTGTGAGCTCAGGGTGTACTTCACTCAAACAATGAGAACAGAGAAGACACTCACTGCTATATTCGATGTGCTAGATACTGTTACCTCGGCAGCTGTGAAGCAAATACAGTAAGCGTGGCCAAGCAGGAAAAAAACATTCTATAAATACAACGTACTCAATCATTTTTACAATATCTGATATGTTTAGCCATATAACGTTTTTTTGAAATTTGGGCAAACTGATTTCATTGTTTGATATTTAAGCTGGACAACATGTGTATTCTTTACTCTAACAATATCATTATAATGTAAACTCAGCCTTATACTTATTACCACAAATATATTCAATGTTTTAAACAAAACAAATTATAATTCACCTTTTCACTGAAAAAAAAACCCCAATACAAATATGCAAATGTAACAATCTTCACTAAGAAAGGACTCAAGGCCTAGGAACTTCTCACTGTGAGGCGACAGCACCAACCACAGTGCAACCACATCGCTCATAGAAAATAATATTATTATTGATGGGAACAACTTGCCTGTCTCTGTGGTCCTGTTGTCCAAAAGACTTCAGTGATGTCACTTCCTGATGTATATCGA
>JBBMFX010000122.1:17332500-17345825 GCA_037832545.1 Rhabdalestes septentrionalis
AGTTAGTGTGTGTGTGTGTGTGTGTGTGTGTGTGTGTGGGTGACAGAGAGAAAGAGAGAGAGGGAAGGCAGGAGTGTATGAGAGAACATGTGTGAGAGTGACTGAGTGTGAGCGAACATGAAAGAGAGAGAGGGGGAGCGAGAGTGAGAGAGAATGAGAGTGAGTATGAAAGAGAGGGGGGGAGCGAGAGTGAGAGAGTTAGAGAATGAGAGTGAGTATGAAGGGGGGGTGAGATTGAGAGAGTCAGAGATAAAGGGAGTGAATGAAAATGAAAGTGAGACACTGAGAATGAGAGAGAATGAGCATAGAAAAGAGTGAGCAAGAGAGAAAATGAAATAGAGTAAGTGAGCGAGAGAATGTGAAACAGTATTATAGGGTAAAAATGAAGAGAATAAGAGAGACAACAGAAGTATGGAAGAATAATAGAGTGAGTGAGCGAGAGAGAATGAGTTAGAGAGATTGAGGCAGGGGGTCAGGAGGTCAAATCTGATGTGTGTATTACGGTCTGTAGAGCCTAATTGAATCTGTCGTTGGAAGGGAAAGTGTAATGGCGTGACTGACCTTTATATTACTTACAATCAGGGAGTTGGAGATAAATTAACGATGGAGATCATGTTTCACTTTCTTAGTGAAGGTGTTAAGGTGTTATGGTAGAGGGAACTGGGCAGAGCAGGCTGTTCCTGGGGCTGGTTTTAGACTGTACTTGGTAGAAAGCTTATCTATATTTTCATCATAGTGATATCAATTTTCATCAAAATAGATACAATTAGTAGCAAAAGACCAATAGTTGAAATTACTGATAATAACAAACAGCTGCATCATAACCACACAGTCTAGGCCACTGTCCACAATAAAAAGGATTCAATCTTAAGTGCTGTTCATGGAACAATACTCGAAGATGCCAGTATTTCCGATAATGGGTCTTGATATTAGAGATTTACTGTTGTATTTTTGAAAAAGGGAATAAAAATGAAAAGGCTGATTTTATGAAGAGGCAGTGCATTTTGAAGAAAAACATTTCAGGACTTCTTTGAAGAACATGCTTACAGGATGCAACAACACAATAGAAATGACATATGCTTGGTAATTGAATTAAAGAGTCCAAGAATGACGATTTTTCAGACTTTGATGTACTACTCTGCTTCAAAACAAACCACTCCACATAGAAACGGCACTGACGAAACAGGTGGTATTGAATTCATTGTTTTATGTTTTGTTTATCACATTTACATGTAACCTCCTGTTCAGGTTGTAGAGCAATCAGCCACAACATAAAAACCGCCTGCCTTACCAGAACAAATTTCCCTGACTTCATAAGACCCCTAATGATGTGCTGGGGTGTCGGGCTGTAAGTTGAGAGATGAGGCCTCCATAGATTGGACTAGTTTGCTAGTTTTTCCAGCATATCCCACAAATGCTTGATCAGAATGAGATCTGTGGAATTTGGGGGCCAGGTCAACAATTCTTTTTTCATGTTCCTCAAACCATTCCTGAGTCAATTTTCCAGAGTGCCTTATCCCACTGAAAGATGAATCCCAATGAAAAGGGGGGGGGGGTCCTTGGTCTACAACAATGTCTAAGTAGGTGGTCCATGCCAAAGTAACATCAATGTGACCCAAGGTGTCCTAGCGGAACATTGCCCAGAGCATCACACTGCCTCACCGGCTTCATTCTTTTCCATAATGCATCCTGTTTCCATCTCTTGCCCAAGAAAGTGACAAACAAAGAAAACGTGATTAATCAGACCAAGCCTCATTTAATCCATGGTCTCGTTCTGATGCTCACATGCCAATTGTAGGCATTAATATGTAAATAAGATCTGTTCGTATTGGCTGCCCACTATGGTGCCTCATCATATCAACAAGAAGTGGTTCATGGAAGGACAACTAATGAACTGGCGATAGGTTCATCAGTACCCAATAAGAATGGAGCTCATTTACATATATGAGTTTTAAAGGCACAGTAAGAGAAACTTAATTCTAAGGGATAAAGAGAGACTGGAAATAGTCATAAAACACAAATTATGATTGTTCTGGTACATAAACCTTCAAAGGCATCATAAGTGGATATCAGGAGGAATCCATGTTCAAATGATTTGTCTTTGTCGTACACGCCCACTAAATGCACAGTAAAACTACCAGTGTGTCTCTGAGCTTAGTCCAGCTTGCACACTTGATATTAGTTTAACATTGTTGCCGATTTTGCTGCTCAGAGTTTTCATCTATAAATACACACAGAAAATCATTAGAGAATCGTGTTCTTTCTCAGAAGCCACCAGGGAGAGTTCAACAGCGTGCGATACACTGAGGCCAAAGTCATTACTGTCCAGTAAAAGACAGCGAAATACTACCGGACTGTCTTGAATCTTATAGTAAGATGAGGGCAATTACGGAGCAACACATTACAAAGAAATGCTTGTCACACTGGCTCCAAAGCATGCATGGCTCATTCATCATCATCATACACTTTGGCTTCTATTGCTGGAGTTCTGGTATTTGTACCTTGAAGTAAGTCAAGATCACACCGTTCCTCCTGTGCTGTACAAGGCTGGTGTTTGTGTAGGTGACCAAGATTAGGAAAAGAGTTTCTTGTTGCTGCAACTACAAATATAAACCCTGGCAGGCGATGTGAGGATGCTTGGGAACAAAATGTCATTCCCTGCTGCCCTCTTCAGGACACTCATGGACACGTCCATCCAAGGCCCACCTTCCTTTTCCTTTATATGGAAACGTTTTTGGTTTCTTTTGCTTAGCTTGGCCTTGATATTTCTATAGAGAGCCAATTTGGCCTTTGTGTTCTTCAGGGATATTGATCGGTGACATCGCTGTGAATGAAGCCATGTTATTAGGATTGACCCTGGAGGAGACAGCTTCTTCATTTCTCAGTCATGTGCAAAAATACACAACTGCAAAGCTTTATGTGTCTTAAGAATCTATAACACCACCTCTGCTGGTTTTCCTGAATCTTGTCAGAAAGATGATTCTTAAATGGCAGAGCGAGCAATGCTATTACAAAAGACGTTAACACTACAATGCTTTCAGGAAACGGTCTTGCTTTGCTCGCTGTGCAGCTTTGCTCCTTCACAGATGTAGTCACAAAATACACGTACCAAATTAAAGACAGTATAGCAGTAATGTTTTTATTCTACTTTATTTTATTCTTCTTTATTGTAGAAAGTATTTCCTTTCCCTTCACACGTGAGCCCTGCCAGAAATTTCCAGGGTACTGTATTAGGTCAACACCAGGTAAATTGCTTTGTCATTTTTACCAAGATTTTGATTCAAATGTAATTATCATTAAATACTGTTAAATTACCATGTAAAAGGAGATGTGTTTAAGGATCTTTACAGAGGTTTTAAAATGTAAACTCTGCTTTGTTCTGTAGCATATTCTGAAACAAAATGTGCTTAAAATGTGCTTAACCCTGCCCATTTACCCCTGAAAATACACTAAACCATTTCATTTGAATTACGTTGCCATTCACTTGTGAACAAATCCCTTCGTTTTAACCCAAAAGTGGATTTAAGGCATGAGTGTGAAACCCCTTTATGTTAAATTCAAGGCGATATTTCAGGGGGTTCTATTATTTAAGGGGAAACTTTTTAAAAGTACAGAAAAAATTCAGTAGTTTTACCCCTTAATGGGCCTTAATCTCTACACATTTCCTTATGTTGGGTCAACAGCTAAGGATGTCAGTGCCAGAAAATGCCACACCAACTATCAAATTCAAAATGCGACAGTGAGATAATCGGATGCTCACATGAAAATGTGCTCAACAGATTATATGCGAACTCATAAGAGAACATAAGCTAAAATTAATTGGACACAGTCTCCGAATGGACAAAGAAGAACCTGAACAGCAAAATACATGCACTCTACAAATCAGAGGTTGGGCAGAGCTCAGTGGAAAGACCAAGAGAGACATATCAATATCAAGATATGTGAGTGCAGACAAATAGATGAAATGATGATGATGATGATGATGATGATGATGATGATGATATGATTCTTTGCTGTAAGGATGCCAGAATTAGTCAGGGTTGTGAATTTGAAGGTAATAGCAAACTATGTACTGTATGTTTCATAAATCATCACAGTAGTATTCAGTATTGTATCTAACTCTTTCTGCACAGGTGGGCAATGCAAGACTGACAGATAAAAATAAGGAAGGTAAGACAGAAGCTAGGCTTACCTGAAAACAGTAGGAACAAGAGTCATGCAGTGACAATATGGCACAAATTGATGCAACCCACACAAAACACATAAAATATTTACACACAAACATATCAGACAAATTAGAGCTCTTTTGGAAAAAGATATTATGGTAAGAGCAGAATAGAACTCATTGATGTTTGTAGAATGGAGTTTGTTTGTATTATACCCCTGATGTGGAATGGAGGTGAATGCTTCTCGGCAAACAGTACTGGGTTATGAAATATCATCTGTGTGTTATAGGAGCATGTACTCTTATCAGGCAAGAAATTGAATCTGGGGAGAAGACGGACATTTCAACGAAACAACAACCCAAACAAATAATTAATGTTATTAATTCATACTTTTGCATTTTTCACTCTCCAAAATGAATGGAAATACAGTGAATGTACAGTATGAACGGGAAGTGGATTAAATTACAAAAGCAAATATTACCTCTCACTGTATATTAAAAAGACAGCGGGGTTGAGCGAATGCTGGAATATTTAATCAGAATAGTGTATTAATACTGCTTAATACTACTAGGTGCAAAATATTCCATTACTCACCACACCTTAGAGAATGAGCAGCCAACTGTAATGAAGAGGAACAGAAGGAATGCACTTTAAACTGTGTCATTTTCCAGAGTCATACTGACATTGTTTTATTCAGTAGCTTGTAGTATCAAATCCCAATACATTGACTTAAATCCCAAAAAGGTTAGTGATAATTGTTTTATTAAAACATTGGTTCTTCAAGGGTTCCTTTCAAATGATACTTTTTAAGCAGCTTGATATTTGGTTCTTTGTTTATTAATTCCTTACAATGTATTTTTTAATTGTTCTTTATAGCACCAGACATGTTTCTTCTATTGCAGTAAGTGAAATAACATTTTTAGTCCTGTACAGAACCCTTACAGTAAGAGTCTACTCACCTCTGACATGGGTGATTCCACAATTGGAGCATGTTCTTTCAATTTTGCCCTAGTAAAACATAAAAATGAAACATTATTCTTTATTAAATTAAACATTTCAAAATGTGTTCTTAAAAACACTTAACCCTTTTTTACATTGTAGTTTTGCTGTCAGTGGCTTAAACATAGTTTGAAAGGGCTGAGTTTTTTGTAGCATAGAATTAATAAATACACAAAATGTGCTTAACTAGCATCCATGAAAATGGTATGGGTATGGAGACATTGAGGAACGTTTAATGACTGACTGACGTTTGTTAATAGTAAAAATACCTGCTTTCAGTCTATAATTTGTACGGCAGGAACAAACTGTCAAAGTGACCTTGTCCCTCAGTCTCACAATATGAATTAAGAAAAAATGAGAGTGCACGATAAATTCCTCTTGAACATGTAACCAAATGTTCAGACAACAGGGCTAATGGTCATCAGTTATAAAGGATGACTAATAAAAAATACATTTCCAGGCATATGTTAAATCGGTTGCATTTTACTGAAAAAAAAAACTATAATTTTGAAGGTTTTGAATACAATATTCAGATGGCTGAGACATGGTGTGATGTTGTAGAAAAGTTTTATTAACGTTTTTATTCAAAAGTACTAAAGATGGTTTTCTGATGCAATGTATGTTGCACTCTTTTCTTGAGACCAAATGTTCAGGTAACGGCACAGAGTGAATGTGACACCAAAAATGTTAAATTGCTGTGTCTATTGATGAAAATGAATGTTTTAGCATATATGTGCTTATCATAAGTAGTATAACTATTTTAATGATTATATACGTGTATGTATGGGAATTTTTTTCTTAACGTTCTCTGTCTTTATGTTGTATGTCGATACAGATAGCACCATGTACTTCCCAAAGTGGACTACATTAAAAGAACTACAAATCCCATGGGGCATTGCCAATGTGGGTGGATGTCGCGTAACTCAGTCTTTGGCCTATCACGGCGCTCGTCCTTGTCGTTCGGCCTCGCCCCTTTCGCATCGCCTTTTTTTCCCTCGACGTTCAGTGAGGCGAGGCGCCATATTGAACAGTCGTCAGATTTCAGCAAAACACGCAAAAACACAGCCGCAGCCGCCATGCTCTACCTGGAGGACTACCTCGAAAGTGAGTACAGGCATTCTTCTCCCCACTGGGGCGGGAGCTGGTGGGTTTTGCTCTCCTTGTGGCCCGGGAGGAGCCGAAATAGCCGCGCGGATGTTAGCCGGTAGGCTAGCTGCTAACGGGTTTTTGTCCTCTCTCCAACAGTGATCGAGCAGCTACCCATGGACCTCCGCGACAGGTTTACGGAAATGAGAGAGATGGACCTGCAGGTTCAGAGTAGGAGCTGCAGAGACACTGCTCTCACACACTTCACAGGACATCACTCTCACTCAGATCAGGACAAACTATAAACAAACAGAAAGATATGATTATTTACTCATAACACACGATTATACTCATACAACTTAAACTAAAAAAAGTGTAGGATACGGGGGTTGAATTAAAAACTAAGACAGATACTCTGTCATTCAAACGCTTTGCACATTACAGGTTTTGTTTTGATGTAGATTATGCAGAAGCAAGCTTATTCCCATACAACCTAACCTTAACTTTCCTAGAACTTTGTGTATAAGCTGTCAGATAAATTAAGAATGACTTTAACATAAAATTGGTAGATATATACACTTTCAGTAAAAAAGTTTTTGCACACCACAGGGTTTTTTTCCCTTCTCCTTTACCTAAAGTGCAGATTATGCAGAAACAAGCTTGTTCTTATTAAATGTAAGCATGACGTTCTGTATAGTGTGTGTGCTGAAGCAAAAATGACTGAGGATAGATGTTCATGTACAATACCTGTCAGAAGTTTTTCCACGTAGCTGGCTCTTATCCATGTGTTTTAATTTATTTTGGGGAAGTTGTTGAGTGACCAGCTATATATTAAAATATGTCAAATAAAATACGTTTCTTCTACAACATGGAAAGAATCTGAAACCGCACATGTCTGACTCCTATTAACTGGTTGTGTGGTGAAGTAGAGTCAAACTCTAGACTATAGTTTAAAATATACTTCTTACCTGTTTAATCTGATCACCTGTCACTTAATTGCTCATAGAATATTTAACACTTGTCTGGAGATTTACATTATCATTATAGTTATGTTTGTATTAGGTGGATTTTTATAGGCAATTAGTGATCAATAAAAACAGGTGAGTTTCTGGCTAACAAAAGCACTCAAGTGATGAACACACAGTATATTTTTACTTGTTAGCAAAATATATGAAGTGTATCTTTAGTGAATATTAAATGAGTCACCTGCAATTGCAGTCAAATTTTTTACTAGTAGCATACATAGTTAGGTCCCAGTGTAAATGATACAGTGCACACGGGCTCTCAGTACATGTATTATTACAAAACATACTAGGCTATAAACTATTTTGAACATAATCTGTACTGCACAAAAATTTACAGTACATAAATTATGCGTAAAATGCAAGATGTGAGATGCCAGGAGAGAGTGCATGGAGCAGGTGGTTATGATTTCATGTAAATGTTGTACAGTTTAAGCTAATATTCTGATTCTCATTTATTGTTAATTTACCTGGTAGGTGTATGTTTCATTTGACACTTGGCCCATCAGTTTTCTAAGAGCATGCAGTTTTTCATTGATTGAGTTTGGCTTATTGTCCTTACATGCTATTAACTGTTAAATGAAAGGTATGAACATAAAGAGTCTTTTGCACTAAAACAGCTGTCTTGATGAAAACAGTGTTCAGGTAAGTGTTTGACAGCTATGGCATAACAAAAGCTGAGGAAAACACAGCTTTCCTGTAGCAATACAGCTACTACACGTATAGCATTACAGCAGTTGACCACAGCACAGGTTTCTTGTCGTGCTGTAATTCAATAGCATTTCAACAACTGACCAGAGCACCACTTGCACCAAGACAGCTGTTTCTGTGTAAAGACTCTCATCAAGTTTAGAGCTGCTAGCCATGCATAAAGCTGTACATGCTCACTCCTGCACCCTCATTGCCTTGCGAGTAATGACACTCCTCCTGCCTTTCAGATGCAATGGACCAGCTGGAGCAAAGAGTTAATGAGTTCTTTGTCAACGCTAAGAAGAACAAACCAGAATGGAGGGAAGAGCAGATGGAGGTTATTAAGAAGGTACAGAAAAAAAGATGCAATTTTTGTTGCTCTCAATTGGGGCATCTGCTAGAAACAACTAATTAATCTGAATTTATGCTTTCAGAATCACTATTCACCTTCAGTAAATGTGCACATAACAGTTTTGATTTTGTACCCTGTAATGAATCATATCTTCTTAGATTGCTTGCGTTTTTCTTTCACAAACCTAGCTGTGTACATTTAGATTTTTTAGAATTTATGAGCCATGCTTTTTCATACTTCAGTGTAATGTTGTGTTTTAATTCATATCTGTGACTAAAAGGGTAGAAGTGAAATGAATACATTAAAAAGCACTGTTAAATGAATAACTCCTGGTTTTGCCCCCTCCCCCTCCCTCAGGATTATTATAAGGCCTTGGAAGATGCTGATGAAAAAGTTCAATTAGCCAATCAAATCTATGATCTGGTAAGTACGGAGTGGTGCATTACGCATTAAATTACACTAGGTGGCAGCACTGCAACGCATTTTTATTAGACTGTAATTCTCTAATTAATTGAATAGGGACCACATGCTGCAGTTTGTTTGCACATCGTCAGTTCATGATGAAAGTATGTGCTTTTATGTCAAAATCAGCAATGAGGAAAATGTTTCAGTGCTGCCTGTTTTTTGTGGGTTTTTTCCTCGTTCAGGTGGATCGACATTTGAGGAAACTGGATCAGGAGTTGGCGAAGTTCAAAATGGAGCTGGAGGCTGACAACGCCGGGATCACGGAGATCCTGGAGAGACGTAAGTTGCAGCTGTCAGCCAGACATGCAGAGACCAACATAAATGAAAGCATTGCATAAATTGGGGTTGGGCCACATGATGACACTTATTGCTATAATCATAAATTACCGCATTGCTTCACAATACACATCTGAGCATATTGCTGATTACTTACAGAATTCAGAACATCTTTGAGTTACATAACAAAGCACAAGTAGACTGGTTTAAATGAATTCAGTGTTGAATAAAAGTAGAGTTTATTTTTTAGTGTTGCAGCACTAGTTGTATTTTGTTGCTTACAACATCCACGAAGTAATAAATATTATAAAATGTTATAATGTTAGATTTTTTCCATATCTCCCACAAGTGTGATTCCTTTGGTAAGTCAAGTAGGTTTTACTTGTCATGTAAACCATTAATACTGTACAGATGTAATCAAAACAGTGTTATTCCAGGGACATAATGTGATAGAGTGGAAAAATGTGCACAAGTAACACACTGGACAGTATAGAGTGTAGCAGACCAAAAACAGAAAGAGTGATGAGTATGATGAGTCAGACAATGTATTTTTGCTCCTGAATAATTAAAAAATGTATGAGATGAGGAATAACTAAACTTGAAACATTACCTCAATGTGAATGATTTCAATACTCTTGGAAAAAGTCAGACCAGTACAGTTTGTGCCCAGAGTGGCTACAATTTGCCAGTGCTTCACTATTTGTTTTTTTTTGTTTGTTTTTTTGAGAACGACAGGAATTAAATGTGAATGTCTAATGTGGTGTCAGGGATTGTAATGTAGTGAAAATATAATCATTCTATTTGCATGTATAGACGTTTTCATTTTCTCTACACTTACTTTTCCCCTACAGGGTCACTGGAAATGGATAGCCCTTCTCAACCTGTCAATAACCACCACGTCCACTCGCACACCACAACAGAAAGTGAGACCCACTTCCATCTCTGCCCTGCTGTGAATGAAATACAGTCTTGCTTCCTTTTTGCAATCTTTCAGCCTCTCTCTCTCTCAAATGTTCTCTCTATCAGACTTGTTCTCATGCCTTTTTTCTTTCTTTTTTCTCTTCGTGTGTTTGTGTGTGCGCACTTATTAGAGAGGAAGTACAGTGCACCAACACACCACACTACTGAGCATGTGCCAGAGAAGAAGTTTAAATCTGAAGCCCTGCTCTCTACACTCACATCAGATGCATCAAAAGAGAACACACCGAGTAAGTGCGGCACTTTTACACACATACACTCTGTTCCTGAGTCATTCATTTGCAATTATTCAGTTAAATGGTCCTCGATTCTAGTCTTGGATTGCACTACATGTTGTGTCCTCTACTGCTCCCAGTTCACCTCAGCAAGGACTTTTGATTAGTTCATTCATTGCATCAGGTGTGCTGGGAACAGAGGAAACTATGCATGATATTGAACCAGTTAATTCCAAATCAATTTTTTTGTACTGTATCTTTTATTCTTCTGAGCTAAAAGATGTTGCTAAGCTGTCCATCTGTGTAAATTGTTGATCTAAAGTGGGGGTAGTTTTTCAGATGGAAGAATGTGTGATGTTTAATAGTGTGGGTGGGGTTTTGACACATTCAGGCCTGGCTCTTCCTGGTGTGCCGTATTCAGAGTCACCCAGGGAGGAAGAATGTGCACTACAATAAACCAAAAATTTAGCTGGGTGCCGGTAAGGCAGCTGAATGCGAGCCTGGTTCTTGGGTTCTTTAACATGGTCTGCCAGGAGGAAAGCTGTGGGCTCAGGTTTTTGAAACGCCCCCCTCTGGCCCTTGTCTGTATCGCTGGCTGCGAAAGCCACTGTCTTCAACCCTCAGGATCGCTCTTGAAGATGGTGGTGGCTAGAAAACCTTTAGAAAACCCACAACCGGAATAGTTTTTACTTTGTTGCTTCAGAGGGCATTGACCTGACTTTTGTTTGAAAAGGGCAAGAGAATCTGACTTGTACACTGACTTCTCCGAGTTTTACTCATGGAATTCTAAGCCACTGCTCACTGACGACTTCTAAAATGAGATTAAATTATATTAAATTATTTGAGCCCATCTGATATCAGACTGCTGTAAAATGATAATTGGGCATTGTTTGTGTGAAACAGGCTGCAGAGTGAACAGCACCTCCTCATCTTCAAACAATGTGTACAGTGTGAACAATTCCCAGTCTCTTTCCACCTACAACCTCGGGTCTTTGACTGCGGGCCCAGCCGCAGGAGCTGGTGCCATAACTATGGCAGCAGCCCAGGCAGTGCAGGCAACAGCACAGGTAAAACCAGAATATTTTACTTTCTTTCCCCTCCCGTAATTTCTCTTCATTATTTTCCTTATTGTGATCTTGATGATGATGATGATGATGATGATGATGATAAAAGCAGTAATAATACTGTTTTATTATTATGTTATTGTTTGTCATTTGAGATTTTTGTGTAAATGTCAGCATTTTATTCTCTGTTAAGCATTGGCTAGAGATCTCTATAGCAAGTGTTTGTGTCTTTATCTCTCACTGTCTTAGATGATAATGCTGCTTTTTTTAATCTGAGCCTTTTCAAAATGGTTAATCTTTTGTTCTGCATGTTTATGTTGTGTAGAAATGACAACTGTTATCTTTCATACCTTCTAACTGTGAACAGATGCAGTACAACAATTGACTCTTCATGTAATAACATGAAACATGATATTAAAAAAAAACATGATGAAAGATGTGTAATTTTGTGTGTGTATTACAGATGAAGGAGGGCAGGAGGACGTCCAGTCTGAAGGCGAGTTACGAGGCCATTAAGAACAACGATTTTCTCGTGAACCGTGAGTTTGCCCTGAGTAGAGACTCCTCTGGCTACTCTTCCTCCGCGCTGGCCTCCACTCTCACACAGACCCTCGCGCCCAGTAACAGCTCTGACTCCCGCACAGGACGCAAGAACAAGTAAGAAATAACACACACACACATCAAGGAGGTCATGGTTAGTCAGTATAACTGTTAGTCAGTTTTTTAACGTGTTTAAAAGTGTTTTTAACCATAATTTTAGTATGTTTGTTTTTGTTGTATTTATTTTTTTTGTTTTTGGTAATTGAACATACACTTCCCATTTAATAAGCAGGAAAATATTTATGCTGAAGTTTAACATTCACTGCATAATAAAGGAGCCAGATTTGAGATTCATTGTTATGTTAGAGATACTGGTTTGTTGTAGAGGTGTAATTTCAGGTTCAACTTCACTCCTTGCTCAGGGCACAATTTTGGGCCACGTTCAGATAGGAAAATAAAGTTTCTGTTTCAATTGACACAGAAAATGAGAAACCCTTTAAACCTCTTTAAAAATCAGGTACATATCAACAGTGCAATGAATGAACGAGTAGAACTACTGTACAATTGTTCTTTTCAGTTGATAGCTTACTAAACAGAATTTTAAACCTTACTTGTCATTGTTCCTTTAAGTATATTTAAAAATATTTATTATGTTCCCTCTTGTTTCTGATAACCAATTCCGATTATTCAAATAGTGGTCAAAATGATTGGTTAGTTCCTCATTAGTAGCATCTGGTGTAGACAATATTCCCATGCATTCTTACATGGTCCTTTTCTAACTTAAAGCTCCAGAAAAAATAAGACAACTTTTTTACATCATACTTGACAACCATTCCCTGCCAGTGTCTGTTAAATTCCTATACAAGCACCTCATTCTGTTTAATGAGGTACTGATTACTGATCACCTGAATCTTATATGAGGATTAAAATATAAAAAATACACGCCAGTATTCAACACTTTTCCCTCACAATGTGACCAGTTATTCAAGTTCTGTAAGCACTGCATCAATTTGCTTATTTTCATGTTATTCTTTAAAGAACAATATTTTATTTGGAAATTAGGAGAAATCTTGTCAAAGTGGGTCAGTTCAATACTTGCGTCTATAAAAGAAGTCTCTTATTTATTCCAGAGCTGTATTGAGTCCTTCCTTGGTTTTATGGTCCTGTTTTGAGTCTTTTAAGCATAGAAACTCCATTGAGTTAGCAGGCCTTCAAGTTTTGGTAAAAAAAAAAAAAAAAGTTGCTAATATTTTATATACGTTGGCAGGCTAATCTACTGTATCGAAACCTCAGGAAGTGTGTGTTTCCGCACCTGCAAGATATAAAAACGTGCGGGCTAAATACCCTGCCCCCTCCCCTCTTTTTCTCTGTGACTGTATTTATCTGACAATCTCCCTCTGTGTGTGTCTGTGTGTGTCTGTGTGTGTCTGTGTGTGTCTGTGTGTGTCTGTGTGTGTCTGTGTGTGTCTGTG
>JBBMFX010000122.1:17355990-17373112 GCA_037832545.1 Rhabdalestes septentrionalis
AATAGGTATTTTTCCTTTTTGTTTCGACATTTTTGGTTGTGTGTGAGGGAGTGTGGCTTTTTCTGGTACGCACATTAGCAGTTTGTTGCTAGTGGCCGTGTCAGTCATGGGGAAGTGCAAATTTAATGTTAACTGAATGGAAAATCCTACATTTGCCAGTTGGTTAAAACCAGTTCCTGGAAATAGCTATGAGTTGCGCTGTATGCTGTGCAAGAAGCTTTTTAAACTTGGAAGCCTCGCTTCTGCACTAATTTTCAAAATTTAATTTAAAATTCAGTCAGATCCAGCTCTGACTTCAGCGCTGCTGTCACTGTGTGCCTCATCCACCCCCTCGACATTACGGCCCGCCCCCTCAGAGTGGTGCCCTTCCACTCAATGTATCTGTGCGAGACCGCTATTTTTTAACTGACAGTAGAGTTTACATTCTCTGCCCGAACCCAAAAACATTTCCTGCCACTAACCTCGGGCCGGGCCGTGATCAAGCGTTTGAGTGGCTTTATGAATGCACCCACAGTAGAGAACATGTGTGTTATAACGGCGCACATATTTAAAAATGGTCGGGTTTAAATCGGGCTCGGGCCAAAAATTGCAGTTAATGTGTCGGGCCGGGCTGAGCTCGGAATCAAGGTGCTCGGCTCGGGTCGGGTTTCATTTTTTGGGCCCGATCTATCACTTTAAAACATTCTGTACATACATGTAATTGGAATGTGCTTATTTTATTCCCTGTATTCACTTAACAGGACTTGTTAGTCTTTAATGTTTTGTTGTGAAATACAGGCTCTTTCATGCTCTGTAGTTATTTTTCAGTATTTTCAGTTGCAATAAGTGTTCCAGAACTATTCGTAAGGTGGTCACGTGCTGTTCGCCGTTTTGTGAATGTAGGGTCTTAAGTTTGATCAAAGTGGTCTTAAAAAACGTCTTAAAAAGTCTTAAATTTGGCTTCCTTAAGCCTGCAGATACCCTGAGTTCTTTTGATACAGTTCTTTTAAACTGGTTGTTTACCTGGCACGAGCCTTCCATAGGGTTGAGTTATCCATTCCAAAACCTCGTTGCTGTGTGTTTGGGAAGATTCACTTGTTGGAACACCCAATTTCAACTGTCTAGCTGTTGATTTTAGGTGAAGTTGAAGAATTTGAAGGATGTTCATTGTTCCATCCACTTTGTGCAATGCACCTGTGCCCCTGGCAGTGAAACAGCCCCAGAGCATGATATTACCACCATGTTTGAAAGTCGGTACAGTGTTCTTAAGTTTGAAAGCCTCACCTTGACTCCTGCAAACATATTTAATGTCATTGTGGCCAAATAGCTCAATCTTTGTCTCATCTGACCAAAAAATTGTTCTCTTTTTGGCTTGTCTGTGTAGACAGCTGCAAATCTCAGACGCTTGAAGGTGTGGATTTTGGAGCAGGGGCTTCTTTCTTGTTCGGCACCCACTCAGTCCACTGCGATGTAAAATTTGCTTCACTGTGGACAGTGACACTGATGTTCCAGCAGCATCTAGTTCATGGCAGGCTTCAGACTTGATGGTCCTTTGCTTTCTCTTGAACAACTGAACCAATTTCCCTTCATCTGAGGGTGACAGGTTGGGTCTATTTCCTGCTCTTGACAAAGTGGTGACACATACGAATAACTTGTACTTACATACAATTGTTTGGACTGGTGATCTTGAAGTCTGCACTTGTGACTTTCCCAACTTGTGTAAATCTATAATTCTCATTCTTAGATCTTCCTGGGACTATGCCATTGTTCTGAGTATCTAATGAAATGTCAGACACACCTTTTTATGCTGGCATAGAGAAACTACCAGCTGCAGTAAATCGTGATCACTAACGAGAAGTTAATAGGCCTTGGCCTTGTCAAGTTGAGACATTCTAGAATCAGAATCACTTAATGAAGGATTTAGTTGGGATTAGAGTTAAGATCGGGCCTAAAAATGAGACCCGACCCGACACGAGCCCGTGCACCTTGTGCCCGAGCCCGGCCCGACACATTAACTGTAATTATCGGCCCGAGCCCGATTTAAACCTGACAGTTTTTCAAAATACGTGTGATGATATAAAAAATCAAATGCTTGATCACGGCCTGACCCGGCCCGGCCCAAGGACAGTGGCAGGAAATATCGGCGCGACCCAACCCGCGGGCCGGGCTCGGGCCGTGTCGGGTTCAGGCAGAGAATCTAAACTCTAGTTGGGATGGATGTATATATTTGAGCCTGTAAATATAACTTTAACCCTGTTTTGATTGGAGACCATCCTAATCCCAATCATTCTACCCTGGAAAAGGAACTGTTCAAACAAATAATTAAAAGCCCAAAATGAATATGACATTCATACCGTTGATGAGTGTAATGTAAACATATTCGACTGTATGTGTATGCATACAGATTATTCACACAAGATTTGCATAGTTTGTGACAAGAAATACACCCTTTACTTAGACAGACTCAATTTTACATAGCTTACAACATTCCAATAAATGTTTAGGTCACTTACACAGCTTCCCTTCATCCCATCATCAGCCCAGGACCAGAGAGCAAGCTCACAGACGCACCCTCTCTTGAACTTGAAACTTGTGTCAATCCGAATGCAAGTTGAGTCTCTGACCACAGGTTAGTCTTTAGTCTTATTTCGGTCTTGTTAATAGCTGGTCCGGTATTCTACAGATTAAAATAATGAAACTTTTATTGCAGAAAGGACAGAACTGAAGCAGAGCTTGTTGTGCCTAAAAGGGGAAAACAGTTTGCTAGCCTGTAGTTCGAATGTATGCTAACAAGCAAGAAAAGCAGAGTTTTAAATGAATATGATCTATGAATTTCAGATAGATTAGCGGACAACTTTATCTAAATTAGTTATTAGTTTTGCCTCTTTTTTTAAACACAGTTAAATTACTGCACTTTTTGACTGAATATGTTTCATTAGTAAAGAAGTTATTTTCCCACTGTCCCAAAATGTTGTGGACTGGGTTCACATTCAGGTGCTGTTGTGTAAATGTTCTATTTCTCATACGTGCACAGAGGGTTACACATACTGCACACTTACACACCTTTTCCCAAAGACCATATCAATGTCGGATTTGGTCAAGTATGTCTCTGCTCTGGTTCAGAAAAACTGTTAATATCGCAAAAACTTCAACAAAAAATGTGTTTCATTTAAGGAATTAAGAGTGGTTAATTCAGTTAGTTGTGTTTTGTTTGTTCAGTCTAGCTGAAACTGTACGAATATGAAATCCAGGATATGAGTTCTCACGAGTCAATGAACATGCAACTTAAGTTCAGCAGGGATTTTGCTTTCCATATCATCATACATATGATCACACATACATGGAGACACATGTGGAGGAGCAGAAAACCCGCCCCCCTTCTAAACGTGCCATAATTACAAACATTTTTCTTTGACGGGAAGGTGCGAGGTTTCTGAGCGATGCAAAGCGGCGACCGTTTCTTCGGCCTGATTTATGCGGCCCCCGCGCCGAATCAAAAGGTCCGCCCGTGTTTGCGCGGATGCGCGGTCCGCAGGTACGAACAAGAAAATCCCTGTTAAGTTGTCTTGTGGCACTTTGTCGACAGCAGTGGCGGGCTGATGGGGAATGTGGAGTGTCTGTGCGAAGCCCCTGTGCAAAGCGTGGAGAGGGATGAGGGGGGTGGAGGAGGGAGGCTGGAGCAGAGCAGAGCTCTCTCTGAAGTGGAGCCAGACCTGGTGGCTCCCACCAGCGCCTGCCGAGGGCTGTGCGGCCTCCTCGCCGCTGTTAGGTTAGTTTGATCTCTGACCCCTGCACGTTGGCACGTCTATAGCAGGACTGACGGCACGTCCCACTTTAATTTGGCCAAAGAAAAAGCAGGGTGGACACCACCACATGAAAGAGGACACAGAATACAGGAGAGTATGTAAGGCAAAATCTACCTTTTTTACCACCAATTTCGAGGCAACATGAGACTTATTTGCGTGTTTGGCTCATTTCAATGTTACCGTTATCTCAAACCAAACGTCAAGGAGAGTTCGGAATAAGATATAAATCAAATGTAATCCCCTCTGTTTGTCAGGGGTGTGGAGCTCCAGTCCTGGAGGGTCATGTTCCAGAATGGCTTTGTGATTTCCCTGCTCAGAAACACCTGGCTCTCCTTACCAGCTAATTGTCAGGTTTACTGAATGTGTTTGCAGAGAAGAATCATCAAACTTTGCTAGATTTTGACACCCCTGCACTATGTAATCAATTAGATAATTGCTTCTGATACTTAGGCTATCAGCAGAACAATTATCACCCTTTGTTTTTTAACTTCTGTATTCCATGGGCTTGAAATCTCTTGTGTGTGTACATACAGGACTGTGGCCTGGTGGTCAGACCTGACCAGCCCTGTGGTCTGGAGCCCATTGCAGGCCATAAGACATCCAGGAAGACCCAAGCTGCAGCACAGCCTTGCCCTTCGGGAGATGAACCCGGTGAGTTCATCCCCTCTCTTCCACTCCAGTGCAAATCTCTGCTCTCCTCAGTGCTACTCCCCTCACTATCATCCACTTAATATACAGCCCTTTCTCATAGCTATGTTCATGGTTATAACTCACTTTAGGACAAAACATGTGCTGCGGATTCTTTCATGATCATATGATCTATTTTCCCCTCTCAATAATGATGAATGATTTCGACCCACAGGCACCCTTAAGAGTAATGTCTGTGTTTGTGTTTTTGGCGGGAACACCTACGCCCTGTCTTAAAAGGAGGAGTCTGGAAGTGCAGCTTTTTCGGTGCTTACATTCTTCTCAAGGCTCTTCAGTGTCCTGTTGAGCACGAGATTTCATCTACGGTTTTAGAACAAATTAATTTAGAACTGGTTGGCTTACAAACACTATTGAAATGTCTGTGACATGCCAGATTTTACAGTTTCATTGTATCATAAACATCAATACAACATTAGCGTAGTGTCAGTCAGTACATTTATATCCACGTATCTCCACAGTTTAATCTTGGCCAAGTCCCTGCTATTATCTGGGCCTCACTGTTCTATCAGATTAGTAGAAGGCTTACACGTGCTTCCCTCTACATCTTTTTGAACTTGCTAATACAAAGTCATTAAAAAGCTCACCATGCTGAGAGAAGAATGAAAACTGTCTGTTTAGTTATGTTAGTCCTGTTGCCTTTTCTGGATCCCAGCAATCATTGGAAGAGGAGCAGTGTCATTCTACCCTCCCATAGCGGGACCAGTTATGCTCTTTCAGTCTGAATACTATGGAGGGGAATTGAATCACACAGTTTCAAAATCCAGCTAGTGCTTAGACTGTTGCTTCAATTTCAGTACATTTCTTTAGTATTAACACAGTCTTTAGTGTTTTTATTTTTCCTTTCACTACATCAACAAACTGTCCTTATCTTCTCGGTTGAGAGTTTCATTTTCAAGGTTCCCCAACCAGAATGTGTTCCATCACTATAATAAAAGATAAGTTCCTCCCACCAAAGTGAGTGTCAATACAAAGCTTGACATTCTGAGCGATAGTGAGTAGCTTTTTCCTCACATCTGCCTCCAGCTTAATGAAATATTGCTCACATAACAAAACTCAAGTTTCTGTGGACAGTTAATTCAGGCTGGGTTTAAGGGCATAGTGCTGGTCTCTCTTGAGATCTCATCTGCATCATTCCAACGTCAGTACATCAGAGATAGCAGGATTATGAGCCGGGAAAGTATGGGCAATATTAAGAAAGGACCTGGAGTTCAAATGTCCGTGGACTGAATGAAGTGACCTTGAGTGAGCTGAAAGGGTGTAATGATATTGTTAATCTTTTTAAATGTCTGTTTACAGGGCGCTGGGTGGTGCCATGCTTGAGCTGTTCTGACAATAGGACCTGTGACTGGAGGGAAGTTGTGTGGCAGCCAGACAGCTGTTATCACCCCGTGCTGGAGCAGCCGCAGTTGCAAAGATGCATGTTGGACAAGAAGGTAAGACCATGATGCTGACTACTAAATGTTCAGAACATTTACAACCATAAATAAACTTAAATCATTTTTCAACGTACATTCTTTTTTCCATGTAATGCCATTTGAGTGTATTAAACACTTTAATGAAGATAAATGAACAAAATGAATGATGGATGACATTGTGATTGCGGTATTGTGATTAGTTTTCTACCTGAAACCCACTTGCTGGATTCTTTTCATTGTAATGTGTTGTGTTGAAAGTATATGTACAACCTCACTGTTGACAGTTGCAGAGGAAATAAGTTAGGACGTTTAAACATAAGCTTTTAAATTATAATTTTGTCATAATTGTGAAAGGTGTGGATTCATGTTTTTTTTTTACTTTTGCCTCCCACATTTTAGCTTAGGAACTCTCCTGTTGAAATGTATCAGCTGAGTACAGAGCTATGACCTTTAGCTTTGTCACACTGAGTTAAAAACCAGCTCAGATGAATGGCCCTTCCCCAAATGACTGCAAAATTATCTTGTTGGACTGCAGCTGTGTCCTCACAGCCAGACAGTAAAGCTGTCCGTTTAGGCAGAGCAGTGTGATTCAGATCCTCTGCTGAACTTCTGAACTAGCTGCTTCAGTAATGCTGTACATATGCTGCATATGTTAAAGGGAGAAGAGAGTAGGAGGAAATCATGACAGCAACAAAGACCAAGGTGATCAGTGGGGAGGAAGAAAGGAGAATGATGAGCCACGTTGAGGGACTGCATACCTCACTAATGTCTTCTGTGAAAGTGGAAGTGCACACTAATTCACACTAATTCACTAATTCATCAAATTATTGTTTCGATTCTTCTTTTCCCTCCTCTTCTTTTAATGTCCCTCAGATTAGGCAAGGAAGTGCTTTGCTGCCTTCCATTTTGCAAAGGTAAATTACAGATGGAGCGTGGAAGTGGGATCCAATCACAACTGGTCACTCGAAATGCCTGTACTGTAGAGACCCATTCCAATATCATGTGTAAACCGACAGAACCAAGAACAAAGACCATTTCATTTTTAACACTTAGAGTAATTTTCTCAAGGAGCATGAGCATTCCAGGTATAAACAGGGTTGAAACATCACTGGCTGTTCCTCCCATCTTCCACCTCTGCTGCTTGCAGTTGATATTGGTGTCTCAGTATCTTGAACAAGTTCATCTTTTCTGCAGATCAGCTGCACATGGATAAATGAGACATTTACTCTTCATTAATCTTTTAGAACGATCACATTTAAGACAGTGTGGGTGCAGATTTTCGAGCCAGAACTTGTAGCCTGATGGTGTACATCCATTTTGCAAGCACTCAAACTCCCAGTGGGCTTCCCCTCTTCAATTTCAAATTAAGGAGGTTGTAAGATCAGCTATAACACACACACACACACACACACACACACACACATACCAGATCCCTTGTGCCCTCTGAGGCAGAACGTCCTCCTCCATACCCTTAAACTCAGAGGATTAAAAACTGTTAACTGTTCTCAATTTAACTTGTTTTCATACTGATAAAAAGAATTTAACATAAAATCGTGAGGCATCCTTGATTTTTGGGGGCAGCTGGAGGCTAAGTACTTAGGGAGTTGCCCCTGTAATTTGTGGGTTCAAAGCCCCACAGTGCTAGTGGCACAACTGAGGTACCCTTGAGCAAGGCACCCTCCCCACACACTGGTGGCAGTCCACCGTTTTGCTTGGTTTGTGGGCTTAATACACAGAAAGGATTTCACACATGAGCAATAATAATACAGACACAGAAAACTGAATATTTAATCTTTAGTCTTAAGAATATAACATTACAAGTGAAGTACATTTAGCTTGAATCAAAGCCTGTCTGATATGCTGTTAAACTTGCTTATATGTAGAGTTATATATTATTCAGTATATATTTTATAACATATTTTTTCATCATTTCCAAGTTTTTGTACAATCTAGAATCTCCCTGTGCTCCCTGTGATGTTTTATGATAATAACATTTTTATCATTAATATTAAACATGACTTTGCCCTAATGATTTGGCTGAGTAACTACATCGTTAATTACGAGGAAAACGACTTCAATTAGATGTTTAAGTTTTTTGGGTGTGAGATGGGCAGTTTATTAGCAGCCCCTCTTGTGTATTGCTGCCAGTCTGGTAAAGTCTAAAGTCTGGTTTATCAGTGCAGTCTTGTTAAACCTGGGCATGGATCATGGCACGAACTCGTGATCTATGCTGGCAATCTTGGTGCCAACTTATCCTCCCCCAACACACACACTCGTGATTTAGCTTGGCATTCTTGTCCTTCCCCTGAAAAACCATGCGCGCGCACACACACACACACTCACATACACACACATACACACACCGGACTTCTTGTCCAGCTTATCAAACCCTTGTGAACTGCCGCTCTGAGGCTGTGATCTCTCCTGGCTCATAGCCGCCCTCACAATGCTATGCTTGTTTACTCCATCAGTTTTTTTTTTCATTCATCCTTCATTTCCCCCATCCATGACAGCACACTGAGAGAGGGGGGCTGGGGAGAGGGTAGCGAGGCAGCAGACATGTGTGTCTGACTGAGTTTTAGAGTTTCATTTGTGCTGTTTATGTCTGATGTCATGGCGACATTCTGTGTGTGTGTGTGTGTGTGTATGTGTGTGTGTGTGTGTGTGTGGTCTGACACGTTCTGCGGCTTCTGAGGTGATTTATGTTCAGAGTGTAAATGGGTCCTTGACCATCGAACCATCACCATGCATGCCTTCCTCTCTAGGGTCAGTTATAGTTGATCGGTTTTACAGTTTGCTTTTAAATATCCCTATCATATAAAGGACCAGTCATTTTGTGTCAAAAACACTATGAAAGTCCGTCTTGGGATGGTGAAATACCGCTGTACTCAGAGGCGGGAGGTTTGAAAGTAGCCAGTCCAAAAACTTTATGTATTTCTCCTTGCTGCTGATTGGCTGCTGCCCTGTAACACATGTGTAGTGTATGTATCTGTTTATACCAAAGAAAAAACCTATGCATGAATTACAGTGCAGTCTATAAAGGGGTACAATTACACTAAATTGTTTTGGGAGCATATTTGGGGGCATATTTATGGTTTAAACTAAATACTAGGCATTTTTACCACATCACAAAAACTCAGTTATAGCGGGTGTTCTTGGAATGTAACCCCCATTAAAAGCGATGACCTACAATTGTTGTTCCTCAGGTGTTGTTCATTGGTGACTCTACTAACCGGGGGATGATGTACTATCTGATGGAGCGAGTGAACACTACACTGGAGGACTGGGACAAGGCTCACGACACCATTGTCTACCACAACCTGAACCAGGGCAGGACACTCATCAGCTACTCCTACTACCCGCAGTTCTGGCTACCCAAGAGTCAGAGACCCACCTTCCAGAGGGCCCTGCAGCAGCTCATAGAGAGGTTGGTGTTCATTGTGCACTGGGTGTTTGAAAAAGAACCAAAAAAGGGACTATTATTAAAACATGAATATTCGTCATACTTACAGTTGTTAGTTTGAACTTTCGAACCAAGGTAGTACAGTTTGTTAAATAGTGGTTGGGAGTCTGTTAATTTTGTATTCCATGCCTGCAAAGATTAAGGTGTGGCAGGGTACCATAGAAAATATTTCCTGTGGAATAACTACAGTAATATTTAATGCTCTATTTAATATTTCAAACATTTTAGAAACAACTAGTTAATATGCTGTATTTATAATCACATGCAAAGTTTGAATGTGCCTGGGCGAATTACATGTTGATGTTCTTAATGAAAATAAGTGCAAATCCTCTATGTAGTGCACATTTTGTTCTTTATTTTCCACTATATTAAATTCTGTATATAAACGGTAATATGCAGAAGTGTGTTCCCTGTATAGCCTGTGTGCAATGTACAAAACTAAACTTTTGTATACAGTATATATTTACAGTTATTATTCTTTTGCCTCCAAGAGTTTACCTTCATTTTTTATTTTATTATTTTTTTTAACCTGTCGTGTCCGGCATCTTAGCAAGCAGAATGTGAGTCTGGGTGCCTTGATGTGTCAGACACCTTGACTTTGCCAAGTGGGGCTTACAGTATAAAAAAAAAATCTGGCATTCTGTGTGTTCGTTTTACCATTATTCAGAAACATCCAAAACTATGCTCCACTAGCATATCAGACATATTTAATATGTTTCTACAAAACAACTTATTTGGGTTATTAAAAAACAAGAGTCCCAGCCTGGTATTGTATGACAAAATTTCTTAAATAATGTAGCAGTTGCCAAGAGCTTGACTGTTTGAGGTGTAAATTAACTGAGGGGTCTATGAATATGAAGTCAGCGTATTTCCCTGGCTTGCAAGCTGGGAATGGTTTGGTGACTGGCTGAAGTGGCAAAAGCTTTGTTCACAGGCACCATTACTGAGGCTGTATGTGGGCAAGCATGTGTCATTATGATGTGGGCAGTGGCCAGGCACTTGTTTGAGTGTGTGTGTGTGTGTGTGTGTGTGTGTGTGTGTGTGTGTGTGTGTGTGTGTGTGTGTTTGTGTTTGTTTGAGGGAAGGATCAGTGTGGCTCAGAAAAGGATAAGTTCTGCTGGCTCAGTGCCTGCCTGAGCTCACCCAGCCACTGATGTGGGCATCAAGAGAGGAAAGATATGCATCACAGATGCTGCATGTGTGTGTGTGTGAGGGGGGGGTGTTTTCTCTGCTTAAGGAACCCATCAGTGTAGCTAGTTTGTTTTTTCTGATAAGATGCTTGACTGAAATGAAGAGCATAAATGAGCACACAATGAAGACATTTTAAACTGTGGTAAAATAATTGATGAAGAGTAAAATCATGTAAGTTATTTGGCATGTGCACATGTAGAGTAAACCACAGACAATAGTGGGTGTTACTTTCCAAAAGCACCAGTGGACAGTGAAAATCTGTGCATTTATGATTTGTTAAAAATTATGCATAAAAATTCCTTTTTTATAGTGTAAAAATAGGCCTAAATATGATATGCCCCCAAAAAGAACAAAACACAAGAACACTCAAGAAGCTCCACAGGGGAATTTCTGGACTGCATCTGCCAGAGATAGTAGCCAATCAGCAGCAAGGAGAAATAATGATCTCAGACTGGCTACCTTTAAACTTCCTGCCTCTGAGTACAGTGGTATTTCTCCATCCCAAGATGCACATTCTTTGTTTCCCTCCACAGTGCCAAAAAATGTATATTTTAAATGAAAATGTAGCTGATTTTACAGTGTTCATGTTACAAAACACTTATACATTATATTTTTCTTAATAATTTAGCACTAAAATGCCCTAAGATGCAAATATTAAATATTTCTATGGAAAAGCTGTGACGTTCGGGCCTCGTCCGCCTCGCCCCCTCATCTATTGAGGTGTATCTTATTGCCTTGGTAACCGATGTGCCCAAACATAAACAACTAGCACAAGGATGAGGGTGCGTGGCAGACAAGGCATGGATGGCACAAAAGCAAAAAAATGTGCCGGGGTGTCTGTAAACAACTAGTATTTTGATTCTCAAAAAATCCAGGAGAGACTGAAGCAGCGATTGCTGAACCATGTTCACTGTACCATAGATACTTTGAGCCCCTACCCTTTTACTCTCAGAATGGACCCTCCTCTTCAGTGTATATGAAGATCTCTTTAAGAAAGCACAACATTCCATAATGTGGTTCATTTGTACCATGACCAAACACACTATATGAAGTGAGCGACTCTAATAACTTACTAAATTTAATTTTTACAAGAATGACAAGAATATAGGTTTAGTGCGGACTCTGTGACACTTTTAAATGTGGTTATGTCGTTTGAGCCCAGTTAGTCAGTGTAGTGAATAATGTGACAATACATTGAAAGATGTAATGTATTTGCTTTAAGCGAAAAAATACAAACATTATTTTAGGTTTCCTTTGAAACTTGATTACACACTTTAAATTGATAGGAGTATTTCGAATTTGGTGTAAATTTCAGTACAGTTATACACTCTAGCTCAGACTGTGAGTGTGTATGTTTGTGTGCATTTTTACTTGTGGACACACTTCCTTTTGCATTATGGCTCATTACCATGCCTGGGCGGATTAACACTGCTGACAGATGTGAATATGACCTTTAATCTCTGACGCTCTGGCTTCTGACCCATGGCAGGTCGCAACCTCTGGAGAACTCCCCACAGACAGTGCTGGTCGTTGGAGGGGTCCAGTGGCTCAACCTGGACCATCTGAAGACCATACAGCAGGTCCTAGAGAGGTAACACAAACACACATGCACACACATACACTCGACACACACCACTCACATTCTTCCTTTAAAAACTGTTGTTGTATTTGTTGTCATTTATATGAAAAGTGTAAGTGTAAAGTCATTGGAAAGAGATTTGTTATTTGTGAGCACACCACAGCACAGTTTTTTTTAAGTGATAAGGAGCTCTGAAAACTCTGCAGTACTGAACTGACAGAAATGCTGTGATTCCACGAAAAGCAAAAATTATATTCTGGCAAACTAAAAAGGAAAAGAGAACTGATGAAATGTTCCATGAATGCAAAGTAATTTATGGAAGATTTGAACTGGAACGCAGAGCCGTGTTTTGCAAAATGAACCAGAATGAATTAGAATAAGTAATTCAAACCGCATGCATGAGAAAGTGCTGCTATTTAATACTATCAAGCACAAACACATAAATTCACAAAAAAACTAAATGTTAAGAGAATGAACCATATCAGTCTCTCACAGCATTTTTCACAGTAGCCCTTTATGTTATTTGTGAGGCTTAAACCCCTGCTGTGTTTTCTGTAGTCAACTTTTTATAATAAAAAGCTTCCACCATCGCCTGCTGAGTGAAAGGTTGATTACAAGCATATGGCTGTTTTCATCTCGGTCATGAAACATAACTTCTTCTTTTTTTTTCAATTATTTGTCAGAGCGAAGCTGCAGCACATTATGGTGGTGGTGAAGACTTTAGGAATGGGGTTCCACCTCCCAGTGGATGGCATTCGCTCGCTTTCTCTGGTGAGTGGTGCAGATGTTTAACAATTCTGAAAGGAATACGTCACCCTAAAAATGCTAATATGACTGCAAATGAAGCAATGGTTTAAGGCGTGGTGTTAGCACTCCTGCAAGTATGAATGTGCTGACTAGTTTCAATTTTTTGGGGGGGAATTGGGCATGAACTGTCGTTGTTGGGACTAGGATGCCCTGCAGATACATAATTCATTTCCTTGATTACATTCACAATGGAAACTTTCAGATGTTCAGTGGCTTCATGTTTAATTGAACTACTGATCGTTAATCTGCTTGATATCCCCTCCACAAATTTTAGGCAGGAGTGCAGAAGCTGGATGGCGTGAACAAGGAGATTCTGAAAAGTGCAAAAAGCCTTGGATATGAAGTGATCGACACTTTCAGCATCACCATGGGTCGCTACAAGGAGTTCCTGCAGGGGCGCTGTGCTTGCCATTTTCACGAGGTAATAAACCCTCCCAGCAGAGCAGTGGTGCACCAAACAATTATGATGCTGCACTAAATTCGTAGAATGAGAAACCACATTTCCCACATGCTGCATGGATAGGCATGATTGGCTATATTATGGCTTTATAATTTTATACTGATCAACAGAACAGGGTTTGTATGCATGACTGCGCATTGTCTGTGTTTTAGGAGACTGTTCCTAAATTTGAGGCTACTAAATTTGAGGCTCTTTTGAAATATCAAGTCTATCATAAATCTTGCACCTCAAAAGCTTCATTAATAATGACAAACACACACTCACAGCCTTACAGAAACATCGTCTATGTCGTTATGTTAATTCCTACTACTATTCTTGCTTGCAGAGCATGTCTGTGTCCGGTGGTTGGGAACCTCTCGAGTAGAACATTGACCTTAAAATACATTGTAATTTACGGTGGGGTTTTAAGCAGTTGAATGTCAGACATCAGTTTATGAACGAAGCTCCGTCACATTGACTGTGGCATGAAAGATCAATATACCACACACAGCATTCAGGTCATAATGTCACATAAACAAACCAAACGGTTATTGCGACTAATTGGCTCATATAAGCTAATAGGCTAAGTTAGTAAGAGACTTTACATCAGAGCGGTAATGCCGCAGTGTGGGACTGGTCTGTTGGTGGCGTTTCTGGAGTTATTATATTAATCTCTTCCAGTGGTGTGCGAGACGGGGGCAGCCAAAATACACAGCGGCAGCAGAGAAGCATGGTCTCTGTGCTAATGCTGTGAATTTGTTTCTGCAATTATAGAATTATGGGATGCATTTACCACCCAGTCGACACACTCGCTGACTCACCATTTTTCAGCCTGAATCCAACTTTCCTGGAATATGGGACCAGGCGCCGTTCCAGTCCACACTGTTTTGTGTGTGCATAAGAGTACGCATGACGCTGTTCCTCCAATCGGCCAGTCAAACCCTTCACTTCTTACACACGGATCCTTCTAGAAACACATTTTGCCTTTCCATCCCAATAAATCTCTGCGTAAAGGGCCTGCTGTCTTTTTATTTGACCATAAATTGGCCCTCGGATCAGGTAATGAGTAATTAGAAATTAGGCAGCCTTTCACGAGCTAGTAAAGAGCAGGCTGGGTGCAGATGATGGAGGCGCGACTGTGTGAAGTGGTGGCATTTTGCTTCCATATGAATCTGTAAAAAACTGCAAACTGGCTTAATACTGCAGATGAACACGCTGCTCTGCCTGGAGACCAGCACAGTTAGATGGGGTTTGACACATCTAACACTACCACATGTTTTATATTGGGACTTTAAAGGAGCTGCTCTGGAACCATCCTGGGGCCCCCATTGTATATTTTATTGAACTATTTTGTTGAGCTCACTTGTAGCTCACTGAATCAGGCAAAGAGAAAAATATCCTAAACAACATAATTCCAAAGTTTTATAGTTACCCATCTTCATTCAGGTCTGTAAAGCAGAAAAAGAGGTTAATTCGTTCATTTTATTCAAGCATTTACATATACTGAATATGAAAGAAATATGCTGAAATAAAATTCATCCATTTGATATTTCCATATTATGACATTACAGATAAGCAGTTACATAGTGGGAATCAATGGTGTAGTAAAATGACAACGCTGGACGTCTAAGGTTTTAAAGGAAGCTATTTTGCCTGAAGGAACATAATAAAAATGGGATCTTTAGCTTGGTTACATAAAAAGAACCCTTACATTTTGAATAGCCTGGAAATGCAGCACTTCCAGATAAAAGAAGTTTTACTTTCTGGGGAGGTGGGGTCGTAAATGAACACCACCTCTGCATACTTAAATATGACATTTCTGTCATTTACAGTTCTTTTTATGTGCTGAATGTAATATAAATGAACTGTGGTGTGTGCCTTATTTTCAGTCAGTATTTAGTAAGCGACTTTAGCCAGCGAACAGGAGGGTTTCAGTCCCTGATTAAGGATTTATCCACTTTCCATCTATTTCTGAAATATTGACATCTCTCCTTCTAATCCAGTTTTTAAGTAGCTTGAAAATGCTGGAGGTCGATGTTGATGTACATTTTGGGAATCACAGTCTTTACTATGAAAACACTTCCTGTGTTTTTTACACTGAATCCGGGACATCGGCTGCCGGGACTTGTTCATATTTAGAAGAATCCTTTCATTTATAGACCCATTCCCATGATTTAAGGATGTTACTATTCTTTTAGAACCACTCCTCAGAATAAGGCATAATCAGTCAAATAAACCTTTATGCTTGTGAAGTGACAAAAGCATGTTTATTTTATCAATAAAGTGAATATTTACCTGTTCATTAAATTTTGTTTAAATATGTCACATTTAATTTTATTCCATACACTTGTTTTATTAACAGCGACACATATTTTACAGGTTTGCCAGAGCAAGACATGTACATTTACTTTTATAACCAGAGGCTCTTATCCAAAGCCAAACTGAAAGAAAGTATTCTGTGAATTCGCAAGGATTTATGATTAAACTAATTTATGACCTAAAAAGCATATTTGCACTTTAGTCTCTTAGAATGAGGCTTAAAGATGTCAGAGTAGAACTCACAGAGCCAGTGATAAAGGAAGTCTTAATGCTGTCAAAGAAGCGTGATCTCTGAATGGAAATAAATCATAAATCTGTATGATGGGCTTCATTTCAATATACGGTATATCCAGTGGTACCCAATTTAGATATAACATGTTTTTTGAAAATAATAACTCCTGATATGTAACAGAATAGTATTTATATGTCTTGTAATTAAAGGCCACTCCTAACAATGAATTCTTTTCATTATGTTGCACTATTGTTTATTGGGTTTTTTCTACTTTTGTCTATTGTCTTTTTGTCTTTTTTCTCTGTTGTTGCACTGAACATGCTAGGGACACAAGAATTTCCCTCAGTATAAATAAAGTTATATTTCTTATATGATCTCATAAAATCTACCGTTTGTGGTTTATTGTGCAGTTTATTGTCTAGTTGTTCCCAGAAGTACACCTCAACCCTCCAAATGTGTAAGCTCACCGGAAAAGGAAACATCTCCTTAAATTTCAGTGTAGATTTAACTTAATGTCAATTTAGTTTATTTTTCTTGTCGAGCCCCAATCAGTTTTTCTTTTTTTCAACTTACCTAAAGTAAAAGGACGAAAAGCCTTTGTTCTGACATTGCGTGTTCATTACGAAGATTTAATAAATCTTAAGTTAGCAGCGACTACACTGCTCTATTGACACCGAATCATCAGGTCTCGATGCCTGTATGGACCAGTTACTTCCTTTAATTCCGATACATTGCTGTTGTTGTGTATTTTCACAGGTCAGAAGACCGGCACATCCCACGGCTCCGGCCCCCAGGCGGCTGCAGATTTTGAGGCGTGCTGGAGAGAGCGTGAGCGGGACGAGCACACAGCCGGCATACGTGCAGCAGGAGAGGCTGTGGTCTTCATCCTACCATGTGAAAGGAGCAGTAAACCAAGTGTACTCCGAGATCTTGCTTAGCCGAGTGTGTGTGCCTTCTGTCCAAAATGGGACCATACGTCAGCAGTAGAGCCTGAGCTGTCCGTGCTGAATTGTGAATGTTTGAGTGTGTGGGTGTCCATCTGGTGAGAAAGTGCACATCAAGCATGTACATAATTGTATGAAATGAAGTAATGCTGTATATATATACATATATATGTGTATGTGTGTGTGTGTGTGTGTGTGTGTGTGTGTGTGTGTGTGTGTGTGTGTGTGTGTGTGTGTGTG
>JBBMFX010000122.1:17374075-17396262 GCA_037832545.1 Rhabdalestes septentrionalis
GTGTGTGTGTGTGTGTGTGTGTGTGTGTGTGTGTGTGTGTGTGTGTGTGTGTGTGTGTGTGTGTGTGTGCTGAGGGGTCCAAAACAACTTCAGCAGCTGCAGTGTAAAAGCAGCCAGCGGCTGGAGTGTGACACTCATCAACTTTAAATGAGTCGACTACCAAGCCCACGGAAACAGCCGAGCCCAAACCTTTCCACAGCATTCCCTCAACGTTTTCACAACGCTGCCATGTGTCGCAGGACACGGCATTCCCAGGGCGGTTTTGGAGAATTTTCATGCTTGTTGTAGAGTGCCTTTGATGTCACATTGTCACTTTTATGGAAGCTCGGGTGACTGAAGTTGAGCTTTTAACCCCCAGCCTTGGTCCGCCCCCTCCCCACCCCTCCCAAGTGCCGAGATCATTTTATACCAAAGGTCTTATGAAGGTTATGCCACGTTTTATACGATTGTCTTAAGTGTGCCTCATGTTTCTACAGCCCATATATTTTTCTACAGATGTGATTTATTTCCATGCCTTTGATGGGCAGTGTAAAATATTTTGCACATGCTGTTTACAAAAAATGCAGTTTTCTGTTACTGATGTTGAATTCTGATCATCTGGTGTTGTTTCCTTTGGGACGCTGGAATACAGAACCTGAATGAAAGATGTATATGTAAAAGCGGTTATGGTGAGATTATGTAAAATTATAAAAAATTACAAAAATATATATATTCTTATTTTATCCAGCTGGTAAGCTAGGTATCATGAAGGCTGTTTGTAGCTGTGGTGAAATCCTGTGCTGTTTCCTCCACCTCTCACTCCTCGTCCAGGTGGCTCTAAGAGCTGTGGGATCTGGGACAACACTCAAAAGAACCGTAAACAGTGTTAAAGATATTTAAAAGTGGATAAGTATGATTCAGTGCCAAACTGTCTTTTAAAAAGTTTTTATATTCAATATAGCAATATTAAATGAAGAGCAACTAATCTCTGTTTCTCTCTCTATATATATGGTAGTTGCTTTTTATATATGTATTTGTGTGTGTGTATGTATGTATATATATATATATATATATAAATATAAACTATATTTTCTTATTGTAAAACAGAATGTCTTTTATCTCTTCTTTGGTAAATAAGAATTAAAGGGCTGATGTAATAAATCAAAAAAGAAATCACGTGTTATTCTGTTTGCACTTAACATTTACAACATGAAAATGCCTCACTTGAACTGAATGTGGTTCACGTCAATTATTTCTCATTGTCTTCTTTTATTTTTTTTATACTTCATACTCTTAATGAATTTATTTTCATTTTATAGACTATAAACCACGTTATTTTATCCTGATAATATTGTCTACACATTGAAATTTAGGAAAAACATTTTTCATTTTTTATTACTCTGAAAGGACTTTTATTAAATGTATATATCTGAAAGGACCGCAAAGAATATTAATGACACTTGATTATTCGTTTGCACGATTTGCAGTGTTTATTTAGTTTGGTTAATATTCCCATGTCAGATTATGTTTATTCTGAAGTGTTTGTCAGTTCACGCATCTATAACAACTAGACAATCCCTAGTTTTACAAGATAAAAATTATGACTAAAATGTATTTATTAATTAAGCAATTTTAAATCACAACTATCCCTCTTATCTGCCTTTTATTTCGTTCCCGTTTGAATAGTTTTTGAGCCTGCCGTCCCGCTTTTGTTTTTTCCCACTCGTTTTCTGACAGGCCGGGCGAACGCAGGCTATTAGCCAATTAGAATCAGAGCCAGACTGGCGTCAGCCAATCAGCATAGGGCTAACTAAAAGCCTATCCCAGCGCAGGAGGTGCAAATCGTCGGAATACGGGTGGAGAACGAAGCTGACTTGTCGCCAAAACTCTGTCCAATGGCAATGAGTAACGGACCCGTTTGTTTAAATATTAATGAAGCTTCCGACCAATCTGGGCGCGGCAGAAGTAGTTCAAAGCGAGATGAGCAGGTTTAATTTAGTACAAGGGCCCTAATGAGGGGAGGGAAGGAGGGAGTGTAATAAAGAGGGAGGGAGGATAGAGGGAAGGGAGGTTAAACTAAATTTGCTTGCCCTCATGACAAGACTCTCAGAAGCCAAGAAGAGAGACAGACAGAGCTCGGATGGACGAGAAAAATAAAAAGTTCAGCCGTGTTTTGTTGGATTACGGCGGTAAGAGCAGATGTGGACCTCGGCAATGATTCGGGTGGTCTCGGAGAGCTCGCGCCCTCCCTGCACTCTTCAATGAGGAGGACATGGAGAAGAGAAGCAGTGACTGCACGCTCCTCTTCCTCCTCTTCCTCTCCTCCCTCCCTCTCTGCTGCCAGGGGAGCTGGATGTAAGTAGAGACACTTTTAGTCTTTTCTGTTTGACATGTTTTTTCATGTCTCCTCTCCTCCTGGTCATATTTATCCAGGTGGAGAATGTAGAGGAGCTGAGGGGTGAGGAGGTGAGTTTGAGAGTGTAGAAGAGTTGATGAGGTGGTGAGCAGATGGGGATGTGGAGGAGGAGGTGACTAGAAGGTGAGGAGGAGGTGAAGGTGACGGGTGAGGTGGAGAAAGTGAGAGTGAGGGCGTGAGGGTGGAAAGTGAGAAGGAGAAGTTGAGGGTGTGGAGGAGAAGGTGAGGGTGTGGAGGAGGAGGTGAGGGTGAGCTGGAGAAGGTGAAGTGGAGAGGGTGAGGAGGTGACGGTGTCTCTCCTGACGGCTGTCCGTGCTGTGCCCGCAGGTGGCTGGGGGTCTCCTCCTCGGGGGTCTCTGAGAGGACCGGCTGCCCCGACCTGCCCTTGTCCGCCAAGCAGAAAGACCTGTGCCGCCGGAAGCCCCACCTGCTCTCGAGCGTGGTGGAGGGCGCGCGTCTCGGAGTCTCCGAGTGCAGAACCCAGTTCAGGCACGAGCGCTGGAACTGCAGCACCACCCGCGAGGCCCCCGGGTTCGGGCACGAGCTCACGAGCGGTAAGAGAACAGACATGCACACGTGCAATTTTCTCTCCTTTCTTTCTTTTTTCCCTTTGTTTCGTTCGGTCTCCTTTCTTTCTTTCTTTGCATCTGTCACCCTTTCTGTTATTTCTTTCATTCTAATTTTCTCTCTTTCTTTCTTTCTTTCTTTCTTTCTTTTTTCTTTACTTCTTTCTTTCTTTTTTATTTCTTTTCTTATTTTTTGTTTCTCCCACTCTCTCTTTCTCTTTTCCTTTTCGTTCTCCCACTTCAACCTCTTGCTCTTTATTATTTCTTTCGTTTCTTTATTCTCCCTTTTATTTCTTTCTCCACTGCTCTCTCCGCATTCTCCTCATCTTTCTTTCCCTCCCCCTTCTCCTCATCTGTATTTCTCCATTCTTTCTTTTTTTCATTTTTTAAATGTGTGCCCTTCTTTCTTTAACAAAACTGAATAAACCCCTCATCCACCAGCTCGACCTGAACTGGTGACACTGACTAACATCTCAGAAAGCTTTAGAACACATTTCCTCAGTGTGTGTGTGTGTGTGTGTGTGTGTGTTTGTGTGTGTGTGTGTACTTTATTTATATGAGTGGGTGTGTACTTTTCAGTTGTTTTCAGTTTTTTCAGTTTTAATGTATTCCATATCTCCCCTTGTTTTCTGGTCAGGTGATATTCATTTGCATTACATAAAAAAACAGCTCATTTGAGTCTGTGCAGGATCTGATCGTGCTGTTTTGCGCCGAGAGCCCAGTTGGGGTTCAGTGGGGAGGTTTCACAGGAAGCCGTGCACACGCATAGATAGATGTTGCATTCGCTCAAAGTGGACGGCCAGTGGACGAGCAGCTGGACGGCACATCTGCTTCACTTTAAGCAGAGTTCAGCATGAACCGGCTCCACGGTTCGGTGCTGGACAGAAGCACGAGTGTTCTCCTAGCTTTAATCTGAGGGTTTTATGGGCTTTACTTTTACAATCTATCTCTATAAATCAGACAAAAAAGAAAGAAAAAATTAGAAGAAACTCAACATTTTCAGGCTTCAGGCTGAGGATGTAGAACAGCTGCTCTATCAGTGATTACACACTAAAAGCTCAGTAAAAACTTGAGGTGTGAACAGCAGGCTTTTCTCTCCGTAAGTTTCATTTTCAGGCACACATGGGTATGTGTGCCTGAATCTGGGGGGTCTCCCTGTTTCACCGTCAGGCCATTTATCTGGTCTTCACCACCAGATTACTGTCGGTCTGCTTCACTGGCAATCCCACATGCTCACTGAAGGCGTGAGACTTTAAACACCACTATAAACAGGTCTAAAATAGCATGGACCTTTGGTTAGAGCTGATTCAATCACCGTTAATTTGGCTAATTTCAGACTTTCTGCCCAATTCTTTTTTTTAGACCCATGAAACGGATGCAATATCAATTACGGCCACATGGCCGCCTTAACCTCCCCTCCTTTATAGGCTTAGCCAGCCTGTACTGCAATTTTTCCAGTGTAATATTATACGCTCTGGCAGCTCGGGGTATAATTACCTATCCAGGTGCAATCCAGGCATATGTATGCATATGTAATATCTCAGTGTGTTTCTCCATATGTGGGTATGATCCCATATGCTTACAGTTCAGTCGTGCCAATATGCTGAACCAGCCCTTCACAAGCAGCCCTCTCAATTTGCTGCGGTAGAGGCTTAGATTCTCCAAAGACCCGGTTTTGATTTCAGTAACTACATGACTACTATCACTTGTTTACTGCTATGAATTACTTGTGTACTCACACGTACCCACATGTGTCCACATATATTCCCTTTGAACCTTGAAAATGTTTTGTTGTTACTCGAGCTCAGAAATATGTGCACATGTGACATTGCTTCTCTCTTAAGGGCTGTTGCGGTTTAACTAGCATCCAGTTATCCTGATGTGATTCCTCTGTCTGTGCTTCCAGGAACGAAGGAGACGGCGTTTATCTACGCTATAATGGCCGCGGGCCTGGTGCACGCGGTCACCCGCTCCTGCAGCGCGGGGAACATGACGGAGTGTTCGTGCGACACCACCCTGAGCGGCAGCGGCTCCCCCACTGAGGGCTGGCATTGGGGCGGCTGCTCGGACGACATCGCCTACGGGACCTGGTTCAGCCGCCGCTTCATCGACAACGTGCCCAAAAACGCCTCGGCCCGCAGAGACGACAGCCTGCTCGTCATGAACCAGCACAACAGCGAGGCAGGGAGACAGGTCAGAGACCCCTCACACACTCTGGACTCTGTCCCGAACACCATGCTTCACCATGCAACAGCCTTTACAAAGAGTTTCTGACACAACCTAAGACTTAATAAGCAGTTAATAAGCCTTAGTAAGTATAAAGAAAAAAGGAAACTCGTTTTGTGTTGGTTTTTAAAATTAAATCTAATTGGGATTGTAAATTGTTTCAGATTGTTTTGAATTTGTGTTTGTCGAATTGGTCACACCTTCAGGTCATTCATGAGCAGTTAATAAGCCTTAATAAGTATAAAGAGAAAAGGACGCCTATTTGTTATTGGTTGGTTTTTTAAATGAAATTAAGTTCAAATCAGGATTTTAAATAGTTTCAGTTTGTTTTGAATTTGTGTTTGTTAAATAGGTCACACCATCGAATCGTTCGTGAGCAGTTAATAAGCCTTACCGTGCATGACATTTGTTTTCAAAATTGAAAAATAAATACAAATCATATATAAAGAAATTTTAAAAAATGCATTTTGCTGCAAATTGTTATTGGAATAAAACACTGCCAGGTTTTGCATTTTCCCTAATAGGTTACACTCTGTAAATATACAGATAAATGTGCATTCAAGTGTGCAAAGCATGCGTACTTATTTACACTTTGAAAAAGTCATTTTGACGTATAACTTTATAAATATATAAACAGAAAAAATGTAAAAGTATACGTTTAGTTAGAGTTACTGAATGAATTATAGTAGTAATTAAATAATATGACTCCACATTATGGAAAGCCTGGAGTTTAAGATGTGGAAAACAAATGGCAGTAATTTACAGAATGAAGAATTTGACGCATAGCAATGGCATCTTAATTTAGCACTTCTAGTTGCAGCATAAATATGGAGTGATGGAGTGGTGTGCCTTGCATTAATATATTCTAAATGTTCAAAATATTTACCTTATATTGTCCCAGTCTAACCCTGGAGCTATAAGATAAATCGGGAGCCCTGAGTAAAGATAAAGATGTTTTACTGTATGACACTATTAACTAGTTTTGGGCAAAATGTAAAATTTTTACTACAAGATTTTTGTTGACGAGTTGGAACAGACGAAAAGAGGCAAGAAAGAAATACTGTGAAAAAACATCCAACAGAAATTATTTATTCAAGTAATACATGGTTGATATGAGTCACAGGCTCCTCTGCACCAGATTTTATTTAGAAGGTCTAGTGATGTTTTGTTTCTCGTGAAACTGACATGAATCAAAAAAGGCGGAATTTATCAGGACAGCTGACTGATAAAGATTTAAAATTTAATCAGAGCTGATGTGAGTGAGGAGAAGAAGATAAGATTAGACTGGCCATTAGTGTCTGGATGTATCTGTCCAAAAAGATAGAGAGAGTATGTGTGTGTGTGTGTGTGTGTGTGTGTGGCCAAAACTAATTCACACTAATATGAGTAAATATGTAAGGCATGACAGTGTGGAAAATTTCTGTCCCATTTCACACTAACAAATTCCTGACATACACACACATTATACACACACTAGCCCTACTCAGCAGTGGCAGCTTTGCTCCTGTCCGCCGTCTCAGTCAGCTTATTGTGTCGTCTCATAAATCGAGCCCAGCTAATGAGCCCTGAGCTGCCGAACACCTCCAGCTCCTCCTGCGCTCCTGGGTTCCTCCTCCCCAGAAAAACACAGTCCAACACTAACCCTCTGGTATGCGCAGTTGCATGTGCCACTGCGAGACCCCATGAAAGCAGATATCGCCTTGACGGCGAAACCCGTTACAGAATGACAGAATGAGGACAATAAAAAAAAACAAAAACAACTAATAATGAGAAAAAAAATAACTAAGTGACAAGAGCAACAGAATAAGGACGATCAGAAAATAGCTCAAAATAATTGAAAAATGACAAAACAACAACAATAACCCCAGCAATTTGTCTGTGAAATGAGTTACACCCCTCCTTCCGAGTCTGTTCTCCATTAATGTGAGAGGTTCACATTTGCCAGTTGGAAATTAGAGGGCAGATTTGCACCGAATTCCTCAGGCTTGCCTGTGAATCGCTAAAGAGAGTTTACAGACACTCGACACCGCGGCGTTGGTTTGGAACCGCAGAACGCCGCTCAGAGAGACTTTCAGAGCAGAATGCACGTCCTCGTCAGCGCATCCGCCAAAACAGGCCCACCAGCTCCTCGCAGGGTTAGGTTCTCACAAATTCACAGCCACCCCCCCGTCCAGCGACCCCCGCAGGGCTCGCGGTCAGGACACAGAGGGCTCGAGGTAAATTCTCCCGCTAACTGATATGTGTTCCACTTCAGGATGTCTGCTGGAGAGCGTTGTGTAAGATCTGGCGTGCTGGGCCTTCTTCCTTGAGGGCGTGTTTGTATCGTTATTCACACGGTCGGGTTCAGCTTTCTTAACACAGACAATCATGCGCCGTCCCTCCAAAGTTTGGGAACACCTCGCTTTTCACAACGTTTCTAACAAATTTGATTTCCTGCCTTGCCACGAGACGACATTGCACTGTGTGGTCATGCGTAACGGTAAGAATTCGGTTGTCAGTTCATTCGTTCATTTGCACGTTCTATAAATCAGGCCGTTTTTTTTATTTTCTGCAGGACGTTCTCTGATTGTCAATTTGTTTTTCCTTCAAATGCACGATTTATTCAAATTGAGAATGAAATTATTACTGATACATTTACAGTGAAGACCAAACAAGCACTCAGAACATCGAAAAAAGAAAGCAGGAGGCCCATGAACTTTTGACCTACAGCACGTATCAATTATGTAAATATTCTGAGCGAACTTGTCCAAACATTCTCTATAGAACCAAAATAATGTTTCGGCTTGTCACAGTCGTGGAAGTGTTTTTGCTGCTATTGACTGTAGGACTTTTTCAAATAATATTATAAACAGTGAAGAAAAAGCCCTGTAAACATTAATTTTGTTGCTTTGAGTTGCCACTGTTCTGTACATAATCAACTCTTTACTTATACCAATGAATAAGCTTTTAAATGGTGCAGGGGTACAGACGGGTAGCATTTAGTCAATATCACGACAGTGGGATGTACATATTCTCATACTGCTTGGTTTAAACAATATTCATAACATTTTACGAATATTTTTGGCTTTTCATTCTGTTTTCTGGATTTTTCCCATGATATCCAGGACCTGGCAGAGTATTAGATCACATTTGTCCTGGGTGCAATCATTTGTTTTGAAAGAATAATTCAGAGCAGATGAAAACTCAACAAATAGAGATCGTAAAATAGTAAAACTCATTTTATTTTCTAAAATGTGCTCTCTTTATGGACATTTAGTATTATAGTTCATTTTAGGGTAGTTTGAAGTAGTTTTTGATACCAAAAATTATTTGTAGCGTTGCAGTTTTAGGGTAACTGTTGGCCAGTATATCCAATATTTTTAATTTGTACACAGCAACACATAAACATTTATGAAAATGGAGATATTGAACCTACATCTATATTCGACTAACCATAGAAGGTTTTTTTCTAGGCCTACAAATGCATTCCATCCATTAAAATGGATAGAATGCAGGTATTTATTATTGATCCAATTCCAAAAATGCATGAAGAAGAAGCAGTTATCTGCGGACACCGCTGCGAGTTTATTTAATCATGATACTGTGCTCTATTTGGAACATGTCAGAATATTGAATTTGATCAGAATTGCACAGCACTGAGTACAAGGTTTATAACAGATTGGCCTGTTGAAGTATTTCCTCTCTCTCTGTTCCGTCACAGCATGAGCACCGGTTGAAATTCCGTGGGTGCGATTAGTTGAGCCATATTTCTCCGTGACTTCCTTTAATGTAATGCAAGCTGTCAGATTAGGACTCTGTTGCAATAACGTTTCCCACGTTCGCTCCTGCAGGCCGTGGCCAAGACGATGTCGACAGACTGCCGCTGCCACGGCGTGTCGGGCTCGTGTGCCGTGAAGACCTGCTGGCGGACCATGGCTTCCTTCGAGCGCGTGGGGATCTACCTGAAGGAGCGGTACGAGAACAGCGTGCAGGTGCTGGACCGATCCAAGCGCAAGTTCCGGCGCAAGGAGAAGGAGCAGCGGCACCAGCCCGTCGCCCGGGAGGACCTGGTCTTCCTCAACAAGTCACCCAATTACTGCCTGGAGGACCGGCGGCTGGGCGTACCAGGGACCCGCGGGCGCCGCTGCAACCGCACCTCGGCCGGCCCGGACGGCTGCAACCTGCTCTGCTGTGGCCGCGGCTACAACACGCATGTGGTGCGGCACGTGGAGCGCTGCGAGTGCAAGTTCGTCTGGTGCTGCTACGTGCGCTGCCGGCGATGTGAGACCATGAACGACATCCACACGTGCAAATAGAAGGGAGAGGACTGGGGACAAAGACACAGACACTACTGAAGGAGTCCCCCAGCTTTCGCAGTCAATCAATCAAGACTCATTTGTTCGGTTTCCATCAGGAAACCTTCCATTTTGGACAGCAAAGAGACTGCCAAGGATCCTCAGGAAATTGATGAAGTATTAACTGATAGTACTGAGACGTCACGAGTGCTTCTCCGTAATGAGAGAGCGGTGTTCGGATCTTCTTCTATTGAATGATCTGTTTCCTCTTCCCAGACTGGCTGCTGATGTAAAGAAGACTGTGGATAAAACAGCCAAGCTCTTGAATCCGTGAGACTTTAGTGTAGATGTGGAATTCCATTTCTATGGACATTAACTTTCAATCAGCTCACCCTGGTTCAGACTTCAATGTGGAATCAAAGTCAGGCAGCAACAGATCATAACAACCTGTTGGTATAATTTTGAGTTGAGTTGGTTCAACATATTTTACCGTCCTCAGACAGGAACACAAAGGGAATGGACATGCTAGACCTAACAAACCAATTCAATGTGTGTAAATAGAAGTGTTTGGTAAAAAAAAGCTAATAAGTTTTCCACGGACTCTGCATGTAGTTGGTCAGCCAAGACATTTCAAGTCTAAAATGTTGCTAACAAACACTACAAGTCACCAAATCTCCATAAACACATCTCTAAACATCTCTTAATCCACTGCAGATGTGGTTTAGGACACACTGAGACTGACAGTGACTTATAAAAGTGAACAAAACTTCACTGTGAACAGCCTTTTTAGACAACAGGGTCTGTTTTCAAAACCTCAGGAGTAGGAGTGTTGATCTAAATTTAGCTTTTGTGGCAACATCTTCAAATCTGGTGTCAGAAATCAAATCAATCCTTTCTAGGTTTGGTGTATTCTTAAAATAGTTGTCCGTAACTGTGAGGTTTTGTTCAGTTTATATGACATTTACATTAGCAGACGCTTTTATCCAAAGCGATTTCCATTCCCTAACTACAGGGGGGCAGTCTCTCTGGAGCAACTCGGGGTTAAGGGTCTTGCTCAGGGACCCAGTGGCGGTCTGCTGAAGGTAGGATTCGAACCCATGACCTCTTGGTCCAGAGTATTCAACACACTAGGGCACAGCTTCTCTTTGAGAGAAGTTCGTGGCTGTCTTTAGTAAAATATAGAGGTGAGTCTTGGCTGTTTGTAGGATAAGTGGAAACTGTCTAAATTGGTTTCGCTTTGATGTAGAGGTGCCCAATCCTGGGCATGGTTGGCTACTTCCCTGCTGAGTTTTGCTCCAACCTTGATCTAAAACACTTAATTGGGATAATTTAGGCCTTCGGGGGCATCTAAATATTACAGGCAGGTGTTGAATCGGAGCTCTCCAGGGTGGTAGATCGTTTTGGTAGGGCCAGGATTGGGCGCATCTGATTTAAGGACTGAAAAAAGGAAGCTTCTCTTCTTGGCAGGAGCCAGCTGCCTACATCTGGAATGTATTATTACTCATCATTTAGCTCCTTTAATTGCTGTTAGAAAAATATTAGGAGATAATTTAACAAGAAAAACAAATTATATGCTTATGATACGTTGTGTGTTTTAGATAATTGTAAACTCTTAGACAGAATGTGTTAAACTTCCTTACTGGCCAGACCACTTCCAGACCACAGATTAGTGGTTTTCCCATTCCTGACAGTCTGAATTCGACCCAGTTTGACACACATGTGGACGCTGCAATAAATTATGTATTGGCAAGTGAAGTAATCTTGAACTTGGTATATATATTTCTAATGTTTGTCATTTAGAAATGAACAAATTAGATTTTTGCTATGTTTTAAATCATTTTATCTTAAAAAAGGGCATTATTCCTTGTATGGAGCCATATTATCTACATTATGTCGTGGTAAAAACATTAATAAGGCGGATTGTCTATATGAAATGAACCAAAACTAGTAATAATAATCCTTATTATATTCTTAAAGCAATCATAATGATGAGAAACCTTTGATATATTAACCGGATTTAAGATGTTTTCACTTGCCCACTGTGTTTTGCAGTGAACACAGTGAAGTAGCTTTCCCAAAGGCATTTTTTTATTCTAAATGTGAATTGCATTGTCTGAAAGGTTGTATATATTAAATTATGTATTAAGTATCAAGCATCAGATGTACGGTGAAATGTAAGACGTTTCTGATGACATCACAGACTTTGCGCCCTTCCCTCGCTGTATGTGCTCCCTCTCCTTTTCTGTGAGGAGTAGTGATGTGCTAGAAGTCACAGACTTGTGCCAAATACCACAAGTGCTTTCTCTTAAAATGAGCCCTTAAAAGCTAACGCAAGGGACCCTCTGCCACAGTCCCAGTCCCTGAGCAAGTAAGAGGAGCGCAGTCATTTAGAGCTGGAGCTAAACTGCCGTCTGTATATCATCTTCTCCGAATTAGCAGGAGGTCGGCATCTGTTTGTCCAGTCTGACAGTTACAGTTGGAGAGCATAGACCCTCTCATTTTAGGTTTTAGTGCTCCATTTAGAGCGGTTCAGGCTCGGGCTGTCACTGTCAATTACATCAACAATCATAATCACAGTCTACTGTTCATTTTGATGATTAGGGAATTATAGAATCAAATTTTAAAAAAAGCCAAACACACTGAAGAACCACAAACTGCTCCTGATCTTCCAAGTTGTTTCTCACTGTTCTTCAGCTCGTTATGAACTAAAATATGATTTATCGTCATGCAAGTTGGAAACTGATGATTGACAGTCTAGATTGTGAACGTAAATCTCAATTTTTATGATCACTATAGAATATTGATAGTTATCCAGGGTGTAAAAGTATTACATTTAATGGTGATACATGAGAGAGCCACATGTGGTGGACCAGAGTTCAACCACACCTCATCATCCATGCTTTTATGCTGTAAAAACTGAAAATCAGGTCGACTCTGCATGGTATTTTGGAGCAGCTTGAGGATGTAGAAGACCTCTTCTGCCTTCTGCCTTGTATGGAGCAGCCCCAGTTGAATTTGAGGCTGAATAATAGATCAGATCTGGCAGTGGTGGTTTAAATTGACTGTAAATTGGAAATTGACTGTAAATTCTCTGGCAGCCACGCTTCATCCTGTCCTATGCCACGTGTTCCAGGTTTGGAAACACATAAAAATGGCTCTCTGGAAATTGCTGTCATGCAAACTGGCAACCGGTCATTGACGGTTGTCTAGATTGTGAACGTGAAACTCACAAAAGAATTTTTTACATCACAAAAAATATTGACAGTTATATAGATTTCAAATAAAGTGATGGCCTCTCCAGGGCCCATGCATCCCAAATACAAGAGTCATGCAATGATGGGCCCCAGCTTGTTTATAGTAAGTTTGGGCACCTCGGCCATCTTTTAGCATCTACTTCCAGAAGTGATTCATCATTCAACCACACCTCATCACACGCCACTCATCCACAAGCACATCTGGGCTGTTACATCGTAAAAACTGAAAATCAGGTCAACCCAGCATGACATTTTAGGGCAACTTGAGGATATTATAGGTCTTCTACCTCTAAATCGTGTACATTGCAAAAAATGGCCTGGTTGAATTTGAGGCTAAATTATGGATCAGGTCTGGCAGTGGTGGTTTATAGGTGTCTGAGAAACAGCTCTCTTGTGATTTAAACTCTGGCAACCACACCTCGTCCTGTTCTGTGCCACGTGTCCTTGGTTTTGGACCGCACCGAAATTGCTCTGTGGGTTCAAGCTCTAGTTCAATTTGAGCACAGACTCCTCTGGATCCTTTATCTCATGTGAATACACCTGTGAGAGAAAAGTGTTTACCATTTCTGCCTCAGTGTCTTCCTGACCTCAGCGTGAGGTCACGAGCTCAGGAGGTGCTGGCTCCAGCGCTCTGGAATAAATGAGAAACAGCTTGCGCGTCAAAGTCAGTGTGCAAACTCTTCATCAGATCTGACCCCTGCCCTCATAATCCAATAAATGATTTGATTTGGACATCAGCTGGTGTGCTTCATGGTGTTTCGTGGTTATTTATTCCAACTTTGTCTTGGACTCCTGACCCGTTTCCAGTCCTCTAGAAACATCTAAATAAGATTTGATCGGTTGTTCCATTCAGTCCGCTGGAGTGACCACACAAGTTCATTCCAGAGCAGAATGTACAAAACAATACTGAAAACAACACCCTCTCCTCAACAACCTGCCAATCACCGTTCTCCCGGGCGAAGGTCTCGCCAGCTGTGGCTCCGCCCAGCCGAGTCTCAGCCAGAGGAGGATCTTGTTGTCGTGTTGGGTTAGATAACCCACTGCTAAAACCTTTGATTCTTTCTCATATCGTTTAGGAATATATCCCGTCACTGTCAGGCCGAAACCTCATATGTCCAAAACGACTATTTTTCAGGAAACTCATGTATATTCTATATGAATTAATACCGTGTCAACAAAATTGCTGTTTTCAACACTTTTCATTGGTTAATCATTTCTAAATTTCACAGACCCACATGGAGACAGACCAATAGTATCGATCTATGAAAAAAAACAACAAAGACCAAAAGTGGAGATACGAGGTTTCCGCCAGACAGTGACGATATTTTAATTAGAGATGAAATTTGTTAAGTCACATGTACTGTGTAAAAGTTTGATCAAATAGATCATGCATTTACTCAAGATTCATTTGTCACATACATCGTTTCTTTTTTGATTTAGTAGATTGTGAGGAAGGGAATCAAATTTTTGCACCGTTATATTATTTGGCAGACACACATTATTTATCCAGGATTTTGTGCGTATTGCAGATGTAAGTGAATTTAATGTCAGGAGTCTTGCGCAAGGTCTCATTTCTCTCGTGTTGTGTATGTGTTACTTACTACACTAACTAATCAGTTCCACTTCAGTCATTAATATTTTGCCTCTAATTCTGTTTGTGTGTGACACTAGTGAAGGAATCTGGATGACTTTGTGATTTTTATTTTAGATCAAAAATACGAAAAGCCCCCAAAAATATACAGTCAAATGAACTCTCCTGGTCAAACCTGTTCTGATGATTTTCCCAGTGAAAATAATCTTACGTAGTTTTGAACAATTTAATTACATTTCACTTGCTTGATTGAAAATACTTTGAAAAATAACATGTGAGCTGTGCAAAAGTGATGGCATATAAAAACCAATTGTGCTGTAAAATGTCCAGGAAGAAATGTCACGTTGAAATGCATTCTCTGCAGGAGATGTGTGCTCACTTTCCCTTAGAAAATCAACAACACATGTCATTTGATGGGCTCGTTCAAATTTCTGCATGTGCCTGGGTGTAGAGCAATGACAACTCTTGATTTGAAGGGTTCTTTGCGCTGTTAACAGTTGACTGCAAATGTGTACATGTTGCATATGGATGTGGTAGAGAATTGCTAAAAGGGGAGGGGGAGGGCTGGAAAATGTGAAACGTTAACTGCATTTACAAATTTGTAAATCTGTCAGTTTGATAATATGCTTGGACATGCTACCTGTTCAAAAATGATAATTGCTTTTGGGCTCGGGTCCTGGCCGACGGTGCTTTGTGTGTGGAGCTCAGTGATCTGTGTCTGCGTGGGTTTCCACCAGAGACTCTCACAGTCCAAAGACAAACACGTCAGAAGAATTAGAGAAGCTAAATTGCACCAAGGTGTGAGTGTGTGAGAGTGTGTCCATCTGTGTGTCAGCCCTATGATGGACTGGCAAACTGTCCAGGGTGTTTTTCTGCATTTTGCCTCTATGAGCAAATCTTCGGGCACCCTTGTAAACTTGGTTGAGGAAAAGCAATTCAGATGATGGAAGGATTTAATGCTAACTATTCTTCAAATGTAATAAATGAGCCAACCAATCGCAGTTCATGGCCATCCGATGTCCACCCAGCAACTTCACTGTAAAGTTAAATAATTGTCTTGTCTAAGAAAGTCACTGGTAACTTCAGGGAAAACTAGAGAGGATCGCAAGGGGGACAATCAGCACTTAATACACTTAGACTGTAAAAATTCACTTCTGAGAACTGCCTCAAAGACCATTTTTTAAAAGCGTGATTTATAAAGCACTGAATATGGAAGCACTGGTGCTAAGAGTGTACTTAAACAGATGACCCAAGACTTTTATTCTCAAGTTGCTTTTCAGAAAGACTTCTTTAAACAAAAGACTCTACAGATGTATGACTACGATATTCATTCAATATGTTATATTTTCTAAGAATTAGGGATGTATATCCCAAAAGTGGATGTGAAGGCTGGGCTGAGTATGAGTGATTAGGCCGGGGAGCGAACATGAGGACTAGGCCTTGAAGGAACCCACCCCGGAGAGACACCCAATCTGGATGAACGAGTCCGTGTGGAGACATCTGTCTGAAGACCTAGCCAGCTGCACAGGTGCCTGCCAAGTTATCCTTTCCACCATGCCTTCACACATTCATCCTTTTCTTTACGGAGCGAGCTTTATTGAACTGTTAAAGTTATGCCGAGGTGTGAGCTTTGCCCGGAGCGGCCCTATGTTCTGCGGAGCTTCAGCCACGTCGGCTTTGTTCTCCCGCAGCCTTGCTAATGGCGTGGAACTCCCTGGCTGAATGTGCTGCGTGTAGCCCAGAGAAACCAACATGCGCTACGCTGGCTCCCCAACTGTCAAAATAATGAACAAGCAATATTCTCGTGGGAGGTGGAATGCGATCGCACAATTTCCAGGATTATGCTCGTTTTTTCCCCCTTCATAATCCCTTAACCTAATAACTCTACATCTCCATGCCCCTTTTGTCATGTTCTGCATCAGAGGAGTTGAGGTATGTGAATGCAATCATATTATTCTTTGCAAAGTAGCAAGATGAATCGAAACCAATGCTGTCAACTCACTGTGCAGTCTTTGGCCAATATGGGATGCATCATTTTACCCACTGAATGGACTGTGCTGGTGCGGACAGCAGGGTGGGTGCGTGATGACGGGCACAATCAGCGTTCGATGGCAATTCGCTCCCTGCTGGTTTCTGGAGGCCATAACTCAAATTCTCTTGGACCACAGCTCATCTTTTGTCTGTGCCTGAATGGTCAGTGAGGGCCTTCCAAGCATAGAATTATAGCCCCAAGCCGAAATGAATGCTCTTTTCAGTCTCTCTCGTTTCTCCACACTCCACAAGGGGTACCGTGGTCTGTAAAGCATTCCCAGAAGTCTGTGGGGGCTCGTGGCCTGCTCTAGCATCTCTGCTCACGGCCTGAGGGGGTTTGGATTAGTGGTGGGATCTCTCTGCCAGTAAGTGTTTCTTTAATAATAGCAATCTATCAGTCTGTTTTTTACAAGCCTCTCTCTCTCTCTCTCTCTCTCTCTCTCTCTCTATCTTTCTCTCTCACTCTCTCTATCTATGTCATGCTTTTCAACACAACACATATCTTGACAGACTGCACACACACATAAAGACGAACTTCTGTTTGTCCTTATTCTACTACAGTGCAGAATAAAACAAATGTCAGTAAAAGGGATACAGATATCTGTTGATGTAAATAAAAGGCAGGTTTATTTTAGGAGACTGGCTGAATGAGACTGACAGGTTAAGCTTTTTGAGTGAGTTAGACCTTTAAACCAGAGTGCTACTATTTGTCTCCATCTAGTGGACATTCTTACACATTGCGCAGTGTCTAAATGGTTCAATCATACGCTTCAAAATACAAGAAAAAACAATCATTCTTATTTTATCTAAAAAAAGGTTTTCACTTCAGTACAGAGCTAAAGAGCTTAATATGTATAGCAGGCCTTTAGGAGAGCTTTTTTTAATAATCAGAAAATTGTATCGAACCCAAAGGGTGTTGCCTAATAAGTGATGTAGCGCGAGGTTTCTGTTAGGATTTAAATATCTTTTGCGAACAAGTTTGTCTGTTTTATTAAACTATTTAACAGTGACTTCTTTAAGACTGCTGGCCGACTCGGGCCGAACACTGTTGGGTGGCAGATGTTTGATGGTCTCCTCTGACACCTCGCTAGTGCTGTTTGACAAGATGGATGTGGGTTTATAAAAACCACACAGTACGGTCTGCAGGGCACAGTTCCGGAACTGCAGAGGGAAAGAGCAGATTAGTGACGAAACAGGTATTTTGGTGCAACAGTGAGTCTAGAACATCCTCTGGATATTTAGGTGTGATAGTCCTGGAGGCGTGGGTTCTTTTTGGTTCTGCAGAGGAACATTTTGCATTTTTTGCACCTCATGTATTTCTTGTCATTGCAGTCCTTGTTCCCAGTATGCGAACCCATCACAGGCCACATCACTGGAAAGCACAGGATGTCCTCTACAGAACACTATAGGGCTTGATGTGGTAACTCCAAATACTTAAGGAAGATACAGGTGAATATAATGGTCTATTAGAAAGGACAAAAATGACTGGGCCGGATTTCAGGAGGCTAGAATAATAACTAGGATGAATTGGTACTACATTGGTACTCATGAAGTGTAACACTTTATATTCAGGTTCTCTTAACTAACTTTCTTTAACATACTTGGTGAGATTAACAAACCCTGAACCTCAGAATTGAATGTGCATTTCCAAGAAAATGAATAGGGACTGCCCAGTTTAAGCAATTACCCTGGATTACTACAGTCTTGCTAAATGTTTTAAGTGATTGCCAAGGAATTGTTGGATAGGCGCTAGTATAAATAGTGTCATGGGTTCTGCCTACTCGTGTATGATGTTCTTTCTAGGTCTTTGCTAGGTGGTTGGTGTAAAATTGAAGGGTACTGCTAGTTGGGTGGGAGGTGGTTGCTAGATGTTGAAAATGGCGGTAGCAAAGAGTGCTAAGGTACTGTAGGTTGCTACTGTGGTATTGGAGGTGATAAGTTTTAAGTTTTCCAGGTGGTATTGAGTCTCTATCTGTTGCCAGGTTGTTTGGTACTTGAAGTGATTTCTAGGCTATTGCTAGTTGATGCTCATGGTGTTCCAGATAGTTGCTAGGCTATTGTTTGGTGATTGCTATTGTAGTGTAAGGGAGAAATTACTGCTACTGTAAATTGCATACCTATTCTTAGTATTGACTTTGAGGAATTCAATATCTTAACAGTTTTGTGGATTCCAACATGGTTTCTAAAATCTCTCAAAAATTGCAATTATTTTCAATGTCAGTAGGCCACCATAGTACATAGCAACATCTAAAGGAACATTAATATTAACTGAGGTCAAATTTGTAGGTGCAAATCAATTTGAGGTATCGTATGTAAGTGTTGTAAAGCTCACCTGCTTGTTGGACAGAAAGAAGATGACAGGATTGTACACAGGGCTGGTTTTAGCCAAATATGCAGGCATGGAAGCAAGGAGTGGAGATATGTGGAGGTCTGGTACGATGATCACGAGTATGGAGACGACGGCATAGGGCAGCCAGCAGAAGAAGTAAGAACCAATCATCCCTGCCACCATGCACGCAGCCCGTCTGTCCTCATGCTGCCGGGCCCTGCCTCCTTGACACTCCACACTAAGGTTCAGCTATACATACAAATAAAACCAGATTACAAGATACAAGCTAACAGATAAGATAAGTTAAACCTTTATTAGTCCCACAAGTGGGAAATTTGCTTAGTAAGGGCAGAAAGTGGACAGTACAACGCTAAGAGCTGCAAAATTAAGCAAGACAATAGAATATAAGTAAATAACAGAATAGAATAAAGTACTATGTCACAATATAGTATAAAAGTATAAAAATGTTCAAATATACAGTCTAAGATGTATGTACATCCATATAGGTATGTAAACTGTAAAGTGGAAAATAGTAGAAAACTGTAAAGCACACGGGGGGCGCCAGAAGTGGATAAGGAACCAAGTTCATCACACTACTCTAATGGATCCCAATCTTGGTTCTTTCCCAGCTATAACACACCCTCATTTCCATTTTCCTTCCTAATACAAGGCTCCCTGGCTCCAGTCCTAGAGGCTGGTTCCCGTAGTTGGATGACTTCTCCACTCAAGCTCACCTGGTAACTGCCAAACTGAGAGTGACTCCTCGTAATTTAACTTGTAATACACCACTATTCCTTTTCTTTTTATATTTTTCTACTCATACCCTCTTCATGGAGATCAGTATGTGACAGTAGCAGTAGATGATGATTCCTGTGGGCAGCAAGAAGCAGAACATCCAATAAGGGATCAAGTAGCTGTAGTTGAGCGCTGTGCGTTCCTCCCAGGTCAGGGAGCAGGAGGTCTGGACTCCCTCAGGCCCATAGGAGCTCCAGCCCAGCAGGGGTCCTGCAGCCCACAGCAGACAGTGGAGCCACACAAACAGCAGCCCCTTCATGCTGCGCCCAATGGTAACCTTGAAGGTGCCCATAGGCTTGCACACCACGTTGTACCGCTCATGGGCTAGCAAGGTTAGCGTGCAGAGGGAGACGAGGCCTTTAAGGAGAAAAGAATATCACTTTTACTTGGAAGCTTTTCTGTATTTTAGCTGTAGAAGGCCTATCTATTTAAGGTCTCACAAGAGTCCTACTGATAATGGGACTCTGAGAAATAATGTTTGGCCCTGTTTAATGTAATGTATTCATGTCTATTCTTAATATTTCTAAAATGTGCTCACCTGTTTCACTGGTGCATTTTACAGTATATGTTTCATTAAAATATCCACGCCATGGAGGACATAGTTGTGCTACTCTCTTCCTCAAGAAATCCTTGGGCAGGACACCCAACTCTGTATTAACTATAACATTCTCATATTAAACTTAACTACGGATTTTTGGCACTGAATGTCAGTTAGCATTAGTAAATATTAACTTGATTTAAGCAGTGATTTTCCATAGTGCAACAAGTAGCATAGGAGGCAATCAGGTAGCTGTAGTTCTTCCCAGATCAGGGATCAAGAGGCCTGGACTCCCTTAGACACATAGTGTACAACTCTAAACCACTAATTTTGTTAATTATTTAACTTCTTCATGAGTCAGTTGATTTAGTTATCTATGGTATTTATAACCACCTCTCTTACTGAACTTCTTGTGCATATAGCAGAGTTTAACGGTTGGTCAGTGGTCTGTTTTTACCACTGCTTTTTAGTTGATGATTTTCTGAGGTTTTTGGTTTAAACACTTTTATTTTGACATTTAGTTCTGTTTTGGTTGGTTATGTCTGTGTTCCGTGTTTGTATCTATTCTGTGTGATTATTGGTTCCGCGTGTGTTCATGTCCGCCCCTGTTTCGTGTTTGATTCTCATTTTAGTTAGTATTTAAGTCTGGTTATTCTGTGTTTTCGGCATCTCGCCATCGCCTCATTTTCCCTCTCCCTTTTGTATCTTGTGTTTGGTTACCCTGACGGCCTGCATGCCAGGTTTGTGTTTCGTTCTGTTTAAGTTTAGTAAAACCCCTTCATTCATGGATCCGCGTCCCCTTGTCCTTCGCTTCCTGCCAAGCATCCAAAGAGGTCAATCGAAAACAAAGGGTAACACCGGCGTTTGTGACAGAGTGTATATAGTACAGAGTGTATATAGTACAGAGTATTCTCTGCTAAGTTTTACTAGATACATTTAGACTTTATATTTTGTATTGTTCTTGTCTTTATGTTTCTTTATGACTGTATGTATATACAGTTTCCACTGGGGTCAATGAAGTTTAAAAAGTTTTGATACTGATTTTGATTCTAATTGATTTGCGTACATTTCACGTTCATGCACTTATGTTGTGTGCGATAATCTGGTTAAAATGTAACGTCAATCTGTCACTCACCAAAATAGTTGACAGCGAATCCCTGGAAGACACAGAGTCCTCTCCCCATGAAGAACTGGCCATAATAGTTGGTGACAGTTGCGATGGCTGATCCGCAGAGGGTCATGAGCAGGTCTGAGACGGCCAGGCTGAGGATGAGGACATTCATGGGGTACAAGAGCTGTCGGTTCCACAACATCACCACGATGACCAGCAGGTTATTGAAAACGGAGAACACAGTGATGAGGAACATCCAGATTGACAGAATGGCATATCCTGATGGTGGCAAGAGAGTAGGAACAGGAGGAACATCGGCTGCTGTTTCCTCCATGATTTCTCCTGCACTTCGTTCCATATGTGTGCCGTTTACCTCCAACTCTGTGGCAGAGATGATGCAGGACCAGACTGCTGTCTTCACTCTTGCAGATGATCTCCAAAGACATAAAAGTGAACCTCTGCTTCTGTGAAGCAAAGCCCGAATGCTTCATCATGACAAGTGATGGAAGATGAACGATATCTAATCCGATATTCTTCATCCAAATCCAGATTAAAGATCAAGAGTCTTAAACATGAAACTAACACTAATAGGATTATGTAATTTGACTAATTGTATGAGTCATTAAGGGGGGTGTATTCTATTTTGCTATTAATGTATTCACATGTGGGGTTTTTTTTATGTGTGCTATAAAGTGAATCACGTGGATCAGAAATTTGTTCAGTTCCAGATTTCTTCCTTCCCTCGGTAAGATCAAAGCTGATTAGTGGAAGCAGATGTAGCAAGATGTTCTTCAAATTAGGAAAAGAGGAACAACTCTAATAGAAATGCATGGAATCAGGCACCATAGAGTGAATGACTGATTAAAGGTTTTGACAGTAGATCACTTTGAAATCATACTAGTTCCAGAACCGCAAATATCATTAAGGATCCTCCAATTTTTTTATTGCCAAAGCATCTAAAATACACTCAACAAAAATATAAACGCAACACCTTTGTTGCCAATTGTGGCCTGTGGAATGTTGGTCCACTCCTCTTCAATGGCTGTGTGAAGTTGTTGGATATTAGTGGGAACTGGT
>JBBMFX010000122.1:17396362-17407063 GCA_037832545.1 Rhabdalestes septentrionalis
GAGTTCATATATAAAAGTATATAAAATATATGCACTTTGTTTAGTACTTAGTAATTATAAATTCAGTAATTATAAATTCAATATAAAATTCAATATAACAGGGTTTGCGATACTGAATTAAATCAGAATTTCATTCATTAAAACATTAACAAAGTAACACAGTCTGCTGTACAAACATCAATTAAGAGCAAGGTCAATGAGTTCAAAGGTTTTGTTGCAATAATGAGAATATACCCTGAAATTCAACTGAAAAACAAATAAATACTTAAATTCATATTTAACACCAGCCTGTAATACAATGCACAGGGCACTTATACTCTTTAAATGTGTTTTTCATTTTAAATAGGAAAAAAGCTGTCCCCTAAGTAAAAATGTTTTGTTTGCAGAAAAATAAAATAAAATGAATAGATAAAATGAAATTTGGTTTACATAAGTTAAAAGTATGTTCTCAGCCTTTTAGTTTGGATGAAATGTATACAGTGTGTTTTGTTTCTTTTGTTTATTGTTTGGTGAAAATAAGCGAAAAAGAGATTCTCTTTGAGGCTGATCATTCGAATCTCACTACTAGTCGATTCAAGTCAGTTTATTGTCATTTCAGTACAAAGTGAAACAAACAACTTTCTTCCAGGATTATGGAGGAACAGTAGAACAAAACAGAAATAAAACAAGACTTCATAAGTGCAGACAGGAGAAAATACACAGAGTGCAAAGAGAGGAGGAGAGAAAGTGCGACAAAACACAAGAGCAATAACAGGACAAGGCAGATTTTAGTGCAGGCGATACTGTTTTCTAGCAACAGAGTATAAAATTTACAATGCCGGTAGACAGCAATAAATTCAAATGTATTTAGAGTGGCGATAAGCTGTTTAAAGTAGAATTTCCGATCAACTAATGATGATCTGTTCTTTTTGTTTGTCATTCAAAGGTTTACCTTTTGGGACTAGTGAGGATGCTCCAACTACTGCACCTACTTCACCTACTACAGCTGCAGGCAGCACAACCCCAACTGCAGACAAACCTACAACGCCGACTTCCAAAGGCGTCTTGACTAGCCCAACTGCAGCAGCCACTACTGCGCAATCTTCTACAGAACTTCCCTCCACACGACCTGCTACCAGTGAAGCTCCTGCTCAGGACAGTAAAACCCCTGGCCCAACTACAACCCTACAAAGTCCAACAGAGGGCAAAGAGTCTACAACAGTACTAGGTAACAGTTTATTAGGCTTTCATGTGAAATAAGTGAATATGAACTAATAAAAAAACATAAAATATTCAAATATTTCCATTATAATAATCCGAAAAGCAGTTAATAGCCGGTGTAAAAAATCCTGATAGGAAAATCTGCCCACTTAGTGGCTGCCTCACAATTATTTCCCTTTACACAAGGCCAGGCTCTTTAAACAGGAAACATGGTGAAACACCTATTAAATGGGACAAAAATGATGTAAAACATTTGACTCAAAACACACAAAGACGTGTTTGCCAGACAAGCATGACATGTAGTCTACTTACTTTTCCTGTAAATTGATCCCAACGTTACCAGAGCTAACAGCTGTTGGCGACCTGACTTACTCATCGGTATGATGGGTAAACCTGACAGTTATGATTTTACTAGTATCGGTATCGATATCGGTAATGATACTGAAACTTACCAGTGCTTTTATTGATGGCACTCTCCATAATTCAGTGCAGAAATAAAGAGGGAGAAGTCATAACTGCAAACGTCTGGTCAATAAATGTGTGTTGGTGTTGTGTAGAGCTATACAAGTATGCATTAAGGCCTATAGCAGCACAGCTTATTCAGGAGCTGATCCATATTGCAGCACTGACCAGTCCGAACCTGTTAATATTTTAGTACAGGTCCTCGACACCCATCCCTACTCTCCTGCCACATAAAAGCAAAACCACAACCATAATGGCAGTAACACCATCCAGTGTTCCATCCAGTTTCTCTTTATGTTTCTTTATAGCCGTCACCAGAATCATAATTGAGAGCTGTTTATATTTTTTTTCTCCAACCAATGATCTTTGTCGTTTATCCCCTTCAAGCCACCAATCCACCCACCCAAAAATCTGATGATCAACAGGCTGCAACAACCACAACTCCAAGCAGCCCAACTTCACAAACTCCAACCACAGTCAGCGTCGAAACCTCGGTCACCATATCTACAAAAGACGCACCACCTCCAGTCGCCACCAGTGAATCTTCTACTGTGAGACAGAGTGTAGAACTTACCAGCAAAACACCAGACGGTCAAAGTACAATCCCGTCAGAACAAATGTCCACCCGTCAGACTGGTGGCTCCACTCAGGGCAGCCCCGGCTCTACAGTACTCCCCTCCACTGAGGCTCACACCAGCCACATTTCATCAACAGACACACCAAACAAAGATACTACAACACAAGGTAAAAAATTATGATGCTCTAGTGTGAAATGTAGTATATGGACAAAAGTATTGGGACATGCCTGTATTTCAGGGTTAGGCCGTTTCCTCCAGTGAAGGGCAATCTTAATGCTTCAGCAGATCAAGATATTTCAGACAGCACCACGCTTCCAACTTCAGGATTTGGGGTAAAGCTTTTCTATTCCAGCACGATTGAGCCCCAGTGCAGAAAGCAAGCTCTATAAATAAATGGCTGGATGTGTTCGGTGTGGAAGAACTTGACTGGACCACACAGAGCTCTGAACAACATCCAGCACCTTTGGGATCCTTCTGGAGCGGTGACTGTGAGCAAGACCTTCTCGTCCCACATCAGTGCCTGACCTCATAAAGGCTCTTTTGAACAAATGGACACAAATTTCCACAGAAACTTCAAAATATTGCTGAAAGCCTTCCAAAACATTGTGGCTGTAAAGGGGGACCAACTCTGTATTAAAGCCTTAATGCAATATCATGTTGGTGTGAAGGTCAGGTGTCCCAATACTTTTGTCCCTATATTGTATATGAATGAATGTGCAGTACAGCTCATGCCCAGTTACTGCTAAACTTAACCCAGGCAATTATTATAATTTTTTTTAGGTTTAGGCGGCGTCGTTCAGCAACCTGCATTACCAACAACATATGCACCATCAAAGACCTTCGAAGTAAGATTATCTGTTCCTTTTGTTCAAATGTCTTCATGCTGGTTCTGAAATGTAATGCTGCCACGTTCTTGTTTTCTGCAGCGAGTGATCAGCTGGGAAGACGTTCAGGACCCGGGAAAAGAGGTGAATACACTTTAGGTTTTAAATGTATAATTTAATGCCCCAGTGTTCTGCTGTATTCTAACCAAAATCAAGTAGGTCTGCAGGGAACAAACTTAAATATGGTATCTCTACATAATTACCAGTTTTCATATATAAATGAGGAAATATTAAATGTGCCATCCTTTCTCGTGAGGCCACGTTAGACTTAATCGTTTTGTCCTTAATGTGTTACAAACAGCAGCATGCATTAAAACATGCAGAAGTGTGTTATCTGCTGACCACAAATCAACAAAGCATGTCAAACTTTACTGGACATGTATTTCTCACTTAGGTAAAGCGCCCTGGTCATTATCCAATCTATCAGCTCCTTACTGATCCTGAATCATTCTTTAATGATCAGGACCCCATAAGTGAGGTGTTATTAGGGTTGTACACTTTTTTCAGTGTAGCAGGGACACCAATATTGTGTGTGTGTGTGTGTGTGAGGGAGAGAGAGAGAGAGAGAGAGAGAGAGAGAGAGAGAGAGCTACACAGTACAGATCACACAGAGCAGTACTGCTGTCCATGTACTGTCCTGTATATTAGACAAATCTAACCAACTGGTCAACCTTCTTCATATGCTGCACAGTTTGTTAGTCATCCTCAAATCCTTCATCAGTGTTCACCCTCTGGCCACATGATCCTATTGGCTGACTATTTCTGATTCAACAGTCCAGCAGGGGGCTGACAATTGACACTGAAAACAAATCTCAGAAAGAAGAGAAGAAAGCAGAAAGCAGTCAGTGGTAGGAGACAGATAGTCAGAAGTGGAAGGAAGTTCTCAGCATAAGGAACAATTTTTAGTTGAAGGAAAATGGATTGTCAGTACAGAGAATATAAATCTTCAGTAGTGTCTCTAATGGTAAACAATCATTAGCTGAACTAATACAGATCGTCAGCAGTGAGAAGACAGATGTGATTAATAGAAAATGGTTGTCGGCAGAAGGGAATACATATCATCAGAAGTGGTGGTGATATTGCGTGAAAATTCTAAGTTCCAGTAGAAATGGTCCTAAATGCCTGAAAACATCCTGTCACTTTAAAATACATAAAAAGTTACATTAATGATAAGTAATGCAAACATTTAAATTCCTTTATATGTGCTTCAGTGTATTTATGCTGTGGTCACCTTTGCTTTTCTCAGGCGAAGATTGATGTCCAGATCTGTCGGGATCTTTTACAAAAACTCAGGACAGCTGGGAACTGCTCTCTGGCTGGAGTTACGGCTAAAGGGGACACATTCACTTCTGTCACTCTGACAGGTGAGGCCGTGGCAGCATTTCCATAATTTGCACAAATCACAGCTGTTGCCGATATTCCGCCCCTGCCATATAAAATCTAAATGCTGACTAACCTTGCTCTTCTCTCGGCAGTTGACCCATCAGCAGCACAACAAATCTACAATGAGATCAAAGAAGTACGACACTTTCCTGTACACGATTGATAGCATTAGGATCCATGAATGGAACGATACGGATAATATAAATGTGTTTCTTTCCGTCTGTAGAAAGATACAACCCCACCAGTGCCCAAGACACTGATTGCCATCTTGTCTTCGTGTGGCGCCCTGGTGTTCATCCTTGTGGGCTTTGCTCTGTACTGTATGTACCATCACAGGTCCTACCGGAAGAACCAGGTAAAACACAAAGTCTCCCATCTGCACAAAAATGGCCACATTCAAAACCCTGTTTCACATAATAGATAATAGCAGCTGGTGGCCTGGTAGCTTGAGAGTTACCCTTGCAATCAAAAGGTCGTAGGTTTGAATCCCAGGACTGCTAGTGGCACTACTGAGGTACCCTTGATTGAGGCACTGTCCCCACACGCTGCTTCCCGGGTGGTGGGTTCACGTATGGCAAATGGACACTTTGTAGATCAATACATTACACTGTTACACACAAACCTAACTGATGTTATGAGAAATATGTGTCTACATTGCAATTTTTGCCACATACCTGACCTGCTCAAGGCATGAATAATGGTTAAAATGTTCAATTTTCCGATTGCACCAGATGCAGTCAATCTCACAAGACATGTTTAGAGTCCAGGTTTTACTTGTTCCATTTAGAACTGGAATTGTTGGGCTAAAATTGCCAAACAAATACTTGGTCAATATTCTGTAAATATTTCCCCTAAACCCTTTTCCAGCTCAAAGCACATCCAGGTCGTCATTAAGGTGGCGCCACCTGGTGGATGTGTATGAGACACAACACAGGAGTGTTGTTGACCAGTCCTCTCCATCCCCTTGTGTTGTCAGAAAGGACCTTCCACTGCAAGTTTAGATCAATTTTATAGCTGACAGCAAGTTATACTGTGTCCTAAACTACACAAGGCTCATACTTTTAAATAACATTCACGCAACAAATGCTCGTAATCGCTTTAAAGATTTTTCACACTCGTCTCTTATATACTCACAGTTCACTGCAAAAAGAAATGTAAATGGTTTTAAAAGGGATACTTTAAAGAACCTTTTCTAGCACATTTACTTTGTTAAGGATGCAACACTGTCCACTTCCCTGCAGCAACATCTGACTGAGGAGCTGCAGACGGTGGAGAACGGTTATCATGACAACCCCACGTTGGAGGTGATGGAGGTGCAGCCGGAGATGCAGGAGAAGAAACTGACGTTGAATGGAGAGTTTAACGATAGCTGGATCGTGCCCATCGACAACCTGGCCAAAGAGGAGATACCTGATGAGGAGGACACTCACCTGTAGGGGGGCAGGATTCCACCTTAACGATAGCTACCCGGAATAAACCACGACCAGTCAGGGACGACACAAACTGCTGTAAAGACGTTCTACTCAAGGGCCAAATCGTAATTGGACACATTTATGAAACCGGTTAATGGCAAAGGGGCGCAAGCTTCAAAAGGAACTAAAGGAAACATAATGGTGGACGTACTTGCCTTAACACTAAAATCGTCAAACTACGCTAGCTCCATGGGAGGACAAACATGGCTTCACTTGAAAATAATGTTAATCTTGTGCCTTGGTAACCCACGGTTTTAATGTGAGACACATAGAAAACACTGATCCTCCTGGTGTTTTAGACTACACTTCAGTCGCGCTGTTTTTAAAGCTGTGATGTGGAGGCATAGGTTAGTTAGGGACTACTTCTGACAATATAGAAATAGTGATTCTCAACTTTCGCTCCCACAGATGGTCTGTATTCCAACATAACTCACAAAAGAGTGGCGATCCATAAGAACTGGTTTTAGAATTTTGCATTAGATAACAAGTAAACAATTCTGAAGGTTCTTATCTGGCATTAGCTTTCAGTTCACCGCTTTAAACCGAACCGCCACAGTTGATCTGCAACAGGCTCATTCTACTGCTGGAGCTCCACACATCGTAGACTAAAGTTAAAAAAAAAATCAATAATAAAGAAGCAGGACAGTCACACATGAAGTCCTTTCACATCGAAGCTGACTGAGGTAGTCTGCTCCTTTTTTCTAACTTTTGACGAAAATGTCTGATCCTATATAGGGTCCTGACAAGGAATGGATTTTTGTACATAAAAAATTAGGGCTTTTTTGTCGTTAAACTTCTTTTCCCCATCTTTAGTTGTTGTTACTCAAATGAAATAGCCGTTCACAGCTAGCTTCCTGCTTACTGAAAGGATGCCATTAAATTAGCATACAGGTAGTTGGTCACCAAGTTAATTGAGTTTCAGTCGAACACCTTTAGTTGAAGTTACTTTTTGTTTTGTTTCTGAACTTTCTTTGCATATATATTTAAGTTATTATGTATTACTGTCCATTGTGGTTTAGATATGAAAGCACTATTTCGGTTCTCAGATACTCCAGGAATTGTCCATCGGCATCTCGCGCACATTCTTCGTTATAGGTGTTTGAATTCCACTGCTGAAGTATATTTTGTATGTATTTTATAATCGGTGTTAAAAAAAAAAAAGACTAAAAATAGTTTGCTGGAGAAGGCAAACAACAGGGGTCTGATACACTGGAAGCCACCACTGTTTCCTTGGGAAAATAAATGTAATCAATGTAATCAAACATTTTAAAATAAAGCGTTTCCACAAGTGCCTGCTTTGTTTGAAACAGAAAGGGGATTAATCAAGATTGGATTTTACTTAGAAAACTTGAACAAAATACAATCTTTATTCATTTATGTACAATTACATACAATGCTGTTTTTTTTTTTCCATTATGTTCTACACATTCATGTCAGACACAGTGTAGTGTTCACGCAGCCCACTAGCCTCACTCATGGGAAAGGGGGGTGGGGGATGTGGTGGGGTGTCCGGAGAGAAATGAAAAGGGAAGTCTTAGTTTTAATGTCAGATACAAACAATCCACACCAAAAGAAGCAATTTGGCATCACATTTCACAAACAGGGCTCCCTTGCGTTTTTCCTCCTGTGCAGTCTATACTCCCATACACCTTCCTGGCACAAAAGGTCTATACCACTGAAGCAGCACCTCAAGTCAAGCCCCATAAATAACTATATATAGTGTCATAATGAATGAAATGGGGTGGATTGCAAACAACTTCAGGTTGAAATGGTGTCACAAGCTGTGAAAAGCAAACGTTTAAGAATGGTAAGGATAAAGCGTGGGGGGGTGGGGTGGGGGGTCCAGGAGTGTGCTGTATTGTACTGAGGTCCCTAAAACTGAGCAACACTGCTGGAAATAAGAATCTATATTCCTGGAAGAATAAAGGTTAAATCAATGATTGCACATAGTCACATGAAACTGTAATTAGACAAGTCATTTCACTCTCACAGTAGCCAAAGGAGAGAAGGACAGTCTTCAGATGCAGTCGTTTGCTTTAAACATAAGGACTAAGCGTAACACTATCAATCAATTCAACACATCCTCAATTCAACACATCCCAGCACGAGGGGGAAATCAGGCCAATAGCAATACTTCAGCAGATCTTATATACACACACATTTATACAATTCTATATTTACACACTACATCATGTGGAAGACTAGCTCTAAAACATTCTGTCCTGTCCAGCAGTGCTGCCATGAGTGTCCTAAAGCATCACTGGACCAGTGCGCATGTGCTCTCACACACCCTCCCACAAGTACACACACAAAGCCATCTACAGGAACAATGGCAACAGTAATGCAGAAGTACCTAGGTACATAGGTTTCTGTGGGACACATGCACAGACACATTCTCACTACTCATAATAGAGGGGGTGTGGTTATAGTGGTCACCAGTAAGGCTTGTTTGGAGTTGGCGCCAGTTCACACCGCAGAAGTCACAAATCCCTTAAGGTTTTCAGCATGAGTGCTGATTTCATTTACTTCTCAATTCTGCAAGCCTGCTTGGGTGAACAAAAAACAAAAAACAACAAAAAACAGCAAAGGACAACTTATGACAAAATATCTGCATGACTGTGGAAACATCAGTCACAGAGTGGTTTGATGTGACACGCTTCATTCTAGAGGAAAATTAGTCTGAACAGTTTACAGTGGCAGTGAAAGGAACCAGACATCTGTGAGTTTATTGCTTCACAGAAAGTTATTAGAAGAAATGGTAATGTATGTGATGCTTGACATCAGAGCCTTTGTTTTACGATAGTTTTCGAAGATTTGGCCTTAAATACATTCATAGTGGAGAGGTATATACAGAGAGCTGTAAGGCAAAATAATTCCCAAAGGAGAACTTAAGTTTTCAAATTTACCTCTATTTCACCATCAAAATCACATACGAAACCTCATAAGACACATTTACACCCACTGGTTGTTTGGATAGTATATAAAACGGCCATGTCTGACAATGCAACCCGTCAGCGCCACCACTGTAAAGACTTACATTTATCTAAAATGAATTATTTCACATCAAACCACTCGAAATGACTTAGCAAACCTTAATTACAACTGAATAGCGCCGACCCCCAATTACCCTTCCTTCACTTTTGGACAAAGACAGTGTCAACAATATATGCCAAGCGCTGCTATGGCACAATCTGGAAAAGAAATAACTGCATCAGTCATTTAGCACCACTAGATGATCACACACCAAATATCTACTGAATTTTATCTTAAGTGTATAATAGCAATATACTGCCTGAAAGTTTGGTATGGTGGCAAAACTCTGCACCCCTGAACTGCTCAGCATGAGAATTTTTTTTTTATGTACTTGTCCCCCAAAAAAAAGAAAAAAAGAAAGAAAAAATGGGGTTCGGGGATGGTCGGTATAGGCTCAGCAAGGAAAGAGAGAAATACATTCACAAACCTGTCATCCCATCTGCTTAAAAACTCCAAGTGCAAACCGGATTTGCACTCATAACAGCAGTCTCAGCAAAATATATAATGCTACAATACACAGCACATACACAATGTCAAACAACCTCTGTAGTGGCTTTAAGTTCAGTATTCAATAATTGTGGGCAGGTGTTGTGGTCCTGCTATCAGAGAGCCAACGTTCATTTCAAAGTAAATGCTACACAAGCCCTCCAAAAGGAAAGAGAAAAGAAATAAATAAAACTGAGCCAGAACTGAAGCTGAATCCGGTTACAACAAAAGGTGAAGACGTTTTGGTAGATTTTTGATCTTTCATGCTCTCTTAAAACTTCTCAACCTGGGGGATGAGGGTAAGAAAAAAGGAACGGGGCAGGGACAAAAAAAAAAAAAAAAGGAAAAAATGACTTCATGATTTCAGATTTGGCTTTAAAAAATCCTCCATGTGAGCTGTATATTAACATTTGTTCAGCAGTTGGTTAAATAAGCATCAGTTTTACTTCAGGAGCTCTGCCCCGTGAGAAGAAAACATGTTCAGTGGGTGTGGCAACTCTGAAGTGGAAGATGTAGAAAAATAACTTCTGCTTTCAGTGGAAGGAGTCTGAGAGGCATAGAGAGGTGTAGAGTGGTGGATGGAGGCGGGGCTACAGCGTAATGAGGTCGACAAGGTTACCCTTTGGTGGGGTCATGTTATCGGGGAAGAAGTTGACCAGCGTGTCGAAGAGCTGAGTGCGCTGAGCATAGGTCTGATCCACATCTGAAAAACCTGAAGAGTGTGAAAGTGTAGAAAGACATCAGAGATGTTCAAAGTAATCTACAATTATACTGTGCATGAAACAGTCAGAAAAGACAGACTCCCTTACCTAGTGGGATAAAGTCTGAGCTAGACTTGAAGAGCGCCGAGGGCAGGAGCTGGAACTGGGAGCACAGGCATGAACATTACAAATCAGGGTCAGAGTACAGAGAATAATTTTCATATCAAGTTATCATAAGTATCTGGTTCTTCATTTCAGATTGAGTAAAACCAATCCAACTTCTAACAGAAGCAGAATGACCCCTAGTAACTGGGAGCAAAAAGTTTAACACTCTATGAATATGTTCATGAATGCAAAAAATTTAAACACACACACACACACACATATATATATACATACATATATATACATATATACATATATACATATATACACATATATACACATATATATATATACACATATATACACATATATATATATACACATATATACACATATA
>JBBMFX010000122.1:17407163-17424180 GCA_037832545.1 Rhabdalestes septentrionalis
AAACGAGGAGCAACAGACACGGTGGCACTGTGGAGGACAGTGTTTGCAACAGCACTGTGCGAATGTGAAATTCGCTCTCTGCATTTAAATCATACACCAAGTACAAGAGGGTGCTGCCACCAATTAGGGGTGCCTAGGAAGCAGTGTGGGGATGGTAGTTTGGCTTAAGGGTACCTCCGTGATGACACTAGCTGGGCTGGGATTCAAACTTACAAACTAGATAGTTGCCCCTACTATCAGAAATCACTAGGCCAACATCCTTAAAATATCATTTGTGTATATTTCAACAACTCTTAATTTTTAATATGATGTTTCTAATTGATTGAGACACAAAGTGAGCTAAGCTTTTACTAAATCCAGCTAGTTCATGGTTTAGAGTGCAACCCATGCCAGTGACAACCATTCAAATGTGGGTGTGCCATCCACCAAATCATCTTTACCACTGCCACATTCTTTGTCTCAACCCTTTCATCCTATTCAGTCAATCTAAAATTTTGGTTCCTCGTACCTTGACCAAAAAAAAGCAGCTTGATGCTGAGTGGTAGCAATTTGTTTTTAAATATTTTACAGTAAGCGGTGAGATCACATTCTTGCCATGCTTCTACCATGTGGGTTACAGTACACAGTGGTGACGTAATGCATGCCTGACTCCTATTTCTGAGTATGAGCTCATTCACATGCTCAAGGTTCCTTTGTTCTCCTTTTAAGGAGGGCTTTTTGAGAATTCTACCCTCAATGAGACAACCTCACTTTGCTTCTCGAAGATGACATGCCCATGCCCTTGAAATTTTATGACAAACCATGATCTCATACCTGCACTTTAATTGGACCATAAAAAACATGAATATGCTAAAGTACACACTGAGCCCTCATCCCACAAATGGTAAACTCACAACCACAGTGTGGTAGAACCAAAAGGCGCACTACAACCCAGCATCCATTCGCCTATATTAGCACATCTAGGCACAGTTACAATTAGAAGCAGAGATGCCAACAGCATCATTTTCATACCCATGCCTGAGTCTTTCTTGGTTCCATCTGAAATGATTTCTACATGGTCTCCATCCACATCGTAACTGAAGAAATCATTCAGGTATGTCTTGGAACGCTGACCACCAAAAACATACAAGCAGCGATTTCTCTGAAAAACAGACATAAAACCAACATTAGTATCTAGACAGCAATCTATCCGTCAGTCCCACCCATGGTGTCAAATTTAATCTTAACTTTTCTGAGGTCTGAATAGTAGAGTCTGCTTTATGCAAACGTTTGCATGGTTTCTGCCATTTCCCCACGTTCTAATACACTTTGAAGAAAAGCTGTACATGAAAATCTAAACCAAAAAAAAAAAACCTGTCAACAGTCAAGACTGGTCCTGCAGGATACTGACCGTGTGGAAGAGCATGCAGTGACCAATGCGCGACTGGATATCCTCAGGGCCAGCGTTGCAGGAGTCATCTCGAAGTAGGCTCCAGGTGCCAGATTGACAGTGGTAGGCATAAAGACCGCTGAACTGCGGGTCTGACGTCCTTGTGTCATCCACGCTGCCGTTGCATGTAAGAATACGCCCCCCAAACGTGTAGATCATGTGCTTTTCTGAGTCCATGCACATCTGTGTGTGAGAGGTAAAGAGCTGTACTGGCAGAAATCACATTTACAGAATTCTCCATTTGATCATCCTCCCCAAATCTTGATGATGACCTAAGATATGTTCAAAGTCCAATACTGGTTTCTCAATACTGGTTGGAACTGGGGTTAATGTAGTTAACAATAAGTGGAAATGTATATCCATGAATTAGCATTTGGCAAAATGCACACCCACATCAGAAACTGTGTTACACCTCTTCATATCTCAGAGATAATTTCATGTTGCCAGTTCAAGACCTGCAAGACCACGAACCTGATGGTCGAACACAAGTTTGGGGCCACCGTCTGCAGACGTGTCTTCACTGAGCAGGGACCATGTGTTGGCGTCTATGTCGTAGCGGTAGAAGTCACTCTTTAGAGACTTGCTGTTTCTTACGGAGGAGTCCAGATAACGGCCCAGTGTGTAGATCTGCCTCCTCTGAGAGTCAATACACATCTTGTGGCAGGAACGCGCACTGGGACCATTCTGAAAGGCGCAGGAAGGAACTACAATAAAAGCCGTCTGCCAGATGCTCTTCCATAAACCCTCAGCCAAAAGACATATTTATATCTGCAGAGCAGCAAGTCTCATGTTTTTGTCCATGAGTTCCTTCAACATCAGCTTCTTAAGAATTTCACAGAATGTGAACATTTTTTTTGATGTGAATTTATTTATTCCACTAAATCATTGGTTTTTTTTTTTTCATCTTACATTCCACTAATCAAATCAGCATCAAGTTGCCTAAATATCTCACCTGCGATTCTCCTTAAGGTCAACATAAAAGACGATTTACATTAAAAACATAAATATTAGGACATTAGGAAGCCACATGTGCTACTTCAAGTTTTTCCATACTGGTGATACACTGATTACTTCATGCTATTTTGTTGTTGTGACCTAAAAACAATAAAAGTTGTATTCCTACAAGACGATGTCATAAATCTTTCACTTAAAGAGCCGTTAGGGACACAATAGTACAGAACTGTTCACCACGGAATACAATACACTGACACAACCATAAAAAACCTTGAAAAAAATATTACAGATGACACATTAGATCTTCCCCGAAAGCTGTGAAACTTATATCCCAAAGTAGCAATTAAGTAAACTGTGGATCATTTGTTTTCCCTCCTGCCAGTAATACAGTAATAGAGTCAATAATACTTCTTTACAGAGGGTCTACTCCCAGACCCTCGCTTAAGACACCAGTCCACTCTGCTTTGGTAGTACAGTATTAGGTTACTTTGTGGAGGGTCATGGGTTTGAGCACCACTCTGGTCAAGGTGATCCAGTTTCACTTGCTCTCCTGCAGCATGACAGAATCTCATAGAAAAATAATGTGAGGGCAAAACAGGGTTTTTCATTAGATGACTCACTGAGGAAGTTCCCATTCTTATATTTTTTCCCAGGCCAGCATTATTAATGTTGTTGCTGAGGCATCATTGATATTCCCCAAACCCCCCGCCCCGCCCCACACACACACACACCCGAAGTCACAAAGAAAACGCCCTGTGCATTACAGTTTTTTTAGCAGACTCACCTCTTTCTCTGTGTCTCTGGAGATACAGGCCCACTGGTTCTCCTGCACACTGTAGGCCCAGAAATCTGCCAAGTCCTGCGTGCCATCCCAACCACCAAACAGGTATACTGTCTCTGAGATTGCAAGAGAGAGAGAGAGAGAGAGAGAGAGAGAGAGAGAGAGAGAGAGAGAGAGAGAAAGTGAAAAAATTGGGCTAAGTGGGATCCCAGTTAGCTTATGCCACGAAAATAAGAATATTAAGTATATTCTAAGGTAAAAACACAACTTTCCAAAAAACCCTCTGTGCTAAATACACTATGCTCTATACTAAAAATTGCTGTGGTCAATCAGAAAAGTGGACATAAATACTGAAGATAAATACAATTAATACTGAAGTACTTAAATACTGTCAAACACATAGTACTGCATTATTTGATCTGAAAGCCAGTCAAAATAACAGATAGCATTTGTACCAGGACAACTGACTGCAGCGAGCAAATTGTCTGTTAGTAACTGAAGCAGTTCAGCACAGCGGTGGACAGTCAGGACAAGGTTAGGGTTACCATGGCAGCACCGCTATGGTGTCAAGAGCAGAGGGGTTGGAGTTGTACAGGAGTAACTCCAGTCCATTCTGAATAGAGGGGCTACATGAGGTCAGTGGACTTGATTAGTGCTCTCAGCAGCTAAATCACCATTCTCAGAAACAGAAAAAGACCCATTACAACAACCTGACATGACCTACACTCTTCTGCTCACACCTCTGGACATCCACTCGTGGGAATACATTCCAGCCGAAGTCCAATCACAAATTTGGAAAAACACAAAATACTTTTTCGTTTGAAGCTTTTCCATAGAAGAATCATTTTTGTTCAATAAAGAACAATTTAATGGATCTTTTCAAACAAAGCCTCTCTACGATTTTATCGTTTTATCATGTCCAAGCCAAAAATCTATTAATTTACCAATTTTACCCAAGCATATTAGCATTACGTGCTCTGCCATTTTTACGTGCCAAGATGTGTTACCTGTTTGTACATCTATCACCATCTGATGACCACCTCTCATGCCAGGTCGACTGTCATCCCCGTCACCTAGGCAACATAAGGAGGAGGGGAGGACATGAGGGTGAAGACGACATAAAACACAAGTGAAAGAGAAACAGAAAGATAGATGAAAAAACAACAGCAGAGGAGGACATACATAGAGAAGGGGTGAGAACGAGAGAATATCAAAACAGTCTTTTATCTCCCAGGCATATGAAGGATTTAATACCACAGCCCTGCACTCCCTACAGCCTGGGAGACAGCGGCTGCTGCATAAGACTCGGTAGCACGAACTCTACCTTTGGTGCATTTGGGGATGATCTGACTCCAGCGTGGTTTGTACTCCTGCTGGCTGATGTACTGATTAAACAAGCCATCTGCACAACGACAGAAGAAACAAGAGACGGGGAGTCAAGGAGGGAGGGCAAGAGGTGCAAGAGCCAGCTAGGATTTTAACATGAGCTATAAATATTGTCAGATCTGTAGACAGCCAGTACAGTCTAACTGTTAAACCTGAACCAAAGAAAGAAGAGCTTATGAAGGTAATAAAAATGTTTGTTGACTCAAATTGTAATCACGCATTTTTTGCATTTAAAATGAAAACCAGATTAACTATTTATAAAGCCCAATGAGGGATCACTGGAAATTAAATCAGAGAGCAACACGGTCTCTGAACATATTATATGTTACATTACTTAGCATACATTCTTATTAACAGCCTTTGATAAGACAGTATAGTATTAGAAGTGCTGCCAAAATACTCTTGTTTAAATCAAATCTCAATGACAAATTGTTCCAATAATTGTGCCAATATCAGGCACATAATTAAATTTCCACTTCCATAATCAGAAAACATCATTGATTCAGTGAACACCAGAAATAAACATGTCAGTCTCAAATATTTTTGCCTGAAAATGCAAAGAAAGAGTGCACCAGGCATCACTGTCATGTGTCAGAATTTTAAAACCCTGGAGGCAAAGAGTTGGCTCTAATCAGTCAGAAACACTTGGCGTAAGTACATAGTGAATGTATGGAGGGACCTTATGTCTTATGAAGTTGGTTTCAGTCAGACTAAACCAATGAACAGCAAAAGCCATTTATAGACCACATTTTCTATCCCTTGAGTTGCACAAGCATACTGTAACAGTATTAATCGAGGTACCTCTGACAGCTTTGTCGATGAGCTCCTCACAGGCGTCAAAGTCTCCCTGGAGCACCAGGCGCTCGTGGAGGTGGGTGAGCATGGGATGCTCCAGTGCGATGCGTGTCTTTTTCTGCAGGGACTCGAAGGCCTCTGTGTAGTTGTGCTGCCGGAAGTGCTTCAGGCACAGGCGAATGGCCTCTTGTTCACGATACTGCACAGGGGACAGAAAAGAGCTCCAAAACTAGAACACCACTTAAAAATCCAAACAATGCTGTACCATGGATTGCCGGACAGAATTCCAGGCTTATGATGAACTACTGTCAATAGGGACCTGTCCTTAAAAGAATACGAAGAAAAAAAGAGAAAAAAAACAAAACAAAACAAAAGGCAATTTATGGAAGCTTAGAGAGCAAATTACAACGGTTTGTACACAAATACAGTTGTAACTCATTGGAAGAGCACAACGATTTTGGAATAACCCTCTAAGGGCAGACATTAGTGATGCATTTGTTACTCTGGGCTCTCCAAACAAGTTTCTAACCAGGATGGCCAATCACAGGACTAGGATATTGTTAGAGAGTATTTCAACAAATTGAGAAGTTCATGTACTTCAAACAGAAGGGAAAAAAACAAGTTATAATATGTCTATGGGCTACAAAACATGTTAACAAATGTATTTGCACAAAATCACGAAGAGATCTCACCAGCTCTATTCTTGACTTTCAGTCCCTTTCAAATTGAGACATTTGGATGGATTCACCATACAGGCTAGAACCAAACATGAACTGAAGGGATGGAATGGGTGGGGCATGGCCAGCAACAGCTTATATGCATAAAAAGGACAGAGCCCTGAAATGGCTCATCAAAGGGACTGGAAAGGTCAGTAATAAAGCTGGGGAGATCTCTTTACGTGAGAATGATTTTGCGTTAAAAAAACTTTATTATATTTCAGACCGATAATAACTAAAATGAATTTTGCACAGTATGTCCTCTTTAAAGACACTGACTGGCCAAGAAGGGCCCATGTTCCACATCTGTCTTATTTCACGTTGTAAATGACATTTGTGGATCAAATATATAATTCCTTTCTTTCTCAAATGACCATGTTCCAACCTCTGTTTATCCCTAAGATTTGAACTGGCTGTTTTTGTTACTGTGCTGTATAAACTGATGGCTGCTGTATATTGCAGCTTACTCGAAAGGCAGTAAATGTGCTCGCTTTGTGATATCACAAAAAAATTTTGTTTCTAAACAGGCTGTTTTTGCATCTTTTCCTTTTACATTAACTTTATGAACCGCATGGGATAGAAAATTGAGACTTCAAAAGTATTTGGAAGTCTTTTTAATTCCTTTAATTCTACTGAAATAATCAATCGCATTGTAAGTATAATCGTAATGCTAATATTTTGTCCATACTGTGCAGCCCTAGCACAAATATATTAATCACTCACATTGTTAATGACAAATTACACCAAGCTACCAGCCATTTACTCTTCTGCATTTTCTTCTCATTTAAATGACTCAATTAGCTAAACAGATGTTCAGAGAGAATTTGTTTCAGGCAGACGTCCTTTGTAGCTTTCTCATTAAGTTCTTGGGAAAACCTGATTTGAAGTACTGCTTATTAGTTGTAGTTGTGCCTGGAATTTTTTTTTCTGATTTCCATCATTATATATATTATTTTTGCTCTTTGGGTTTGAATTATTCTGCTTTGTTCAGTTCTTACCAAACTTGGTGTGTGACACACAGGGTGGGACATAATACAGCAAAGTGACTTTGAGAAGCAATTGTGAGCAATATAGGATGATTGAAATGAAAACAGTCTTCCAATCTCTCCAATTAGACACAGAGCCATTTTCTTGGACCGTCGTCAACTTGGGGCAATGTGACATAGAGCATAAATAACTCAAAATCATGCTCAGCAACTGCTTAAATTCCCACATTGAAATACAAACAGAAGATAAACCACTCTGCTGACAATCTGTCAACAGTCGTAAATCCCAGAGGAGGAAATCAACAGGGGTCAGTCAGAGCTGAGTGTAACAGAAGAACTCACCTTGCTGTACCAGTTAAGGCAGGGCTGGACTACATCAGGATCTTCTATCCCATGCAGCTCGATGTACCAGATACTGAAGTTAAAACTGGGGCCCCAGGACATCAGAGGCACTGAATCAAACACAGTACACCAGAACACGGGTAATCACTAGCTGGGACTGTAAGACAAATGTACTCCTTGACGAAAATACAGTCATTTGACTAACACACAGCACTGCTGTAACAATTCTGGAAAATAACTGCAATTATTTTAGCTGAGCTCAAACGGGCGAATTCTGAAATAATGACACGTCCAACAAGGGCTAACACGCAACAGTTACTGCTAGAAAGCTCATTACCAAGTCTGCATTTAGTAGCCTCTACATGCGTGATAAATTAGTGGATTCTTTATATGCTTTGCATAATGTCTACTGCACAGAGAAAACAGTGAGGTACACAAAAAAAGACACAAAACCATGAATTGTCAAACCAAAGATGTTTAGGAAAAAGTACTGCACTACAGATTTTTAAATAATGTGACAAAGTCACATTCTAGTTTTAGGTCAAAATGCCCTTTTAATCACTTGTTTAAAAGCAGGTCACTTTAATTGTACAGGGTATATACAGAAATCCTTACATTTAATTTAATACCTTTTTACTACCGCCAGAATGTTTAAAAAATCATCACAACACTGAGTTGCAAATGTTAACCAGCGATCTCTCTAACATTTATCCAGATTTTGACATATATAACACTATACAACAGAATAGATTTACAGACTCACTGATGCTGACCACATATTGCACATTTATTTGAATAAAAAATAATAAAAAATACTACTTAAAATGTGCTACAAAAACAGACATCCAACACACTGGCTGGCATTCACTGCATGAACTATAGCTGCATTACAAACTGGCATGTACTATGTGAACTGTTGGTGATATTTCACAAACTGGAATCCACTACATAAACTGGTGACCCACTATTATTTGATTTGAACATAAACATATTAGCAGACTGCATTTAGCAGATACTTTTATGGGACTAAAGGGACTAGCTCAGGAACCCAGTGGTGCTGAAGGTAGGATTTGAACCCATGACCTCTTGGCCTAGAGGCAAGTATCCTATCCTGCCCCAGAGGCAAGTATCCTACCCACTACGCCACCACCAAACATGCACTAAATGTCCAAATCTATGGGGTATCGTGTAAAATCAGCTTAACAAATCTAGAGGGGTCATTTTTTAGAGCTAAATGTGTTAAAAAATGAAATGTTGCGCTCAAAATCTAAATGTTGCACTTTTACAAATGGCGACTTTAAATGTGGAATTTTTTTTAGCTCTAAATGTTGAGCTCTAAATGTTTAGAAGATGCTAATTAGCCACGCCCCATGACTACAATTAGTTGTTTCTTAGAAGGGCATGGATTATGTGATGTGATATCCCCTAACCAACATGGCGGATTTGCCCCAAATTATCTTACATTTGAAAAGTTAAATATGAAAAATGTATCTCGCATCCTAAATGTGAAACTGCAGTTAGATAGGGCCCGGTGTCACCTTTCCAACAACACCTCATTTAACATAGTAGCTCCGGAGATTCCAGAGTTTTTAGCCAAAACCTGTTCACCTCAGACAAAAGTAATGGGATACCAGGGCGAGGTGATCAGGTTTTGGCTAATAACTCTGGATTATGGCAAACAAGGCGTCGTTTGAAAGCAGGCGAGATATAAAATATATAATTCCATGAAATGAAACTTTTTTATGAGTTATGACTCACGAGTCACAACACCAAAGTCCGAGTCAAGTCACAAGTCTTTGTCTGTGCGAGTCTCATCTCTGGTGCCCACATGCGCTAAAGCCGCCGTTTAAACAAACTAATGCAAACTTTAGCAGATAGAATTTCACTCAAAATAAGAAACCTAACAGTCAGAAAAAACACCTTTTTTTTTTTTTTAAGAATATCTCTCAAACCGAATGTTACACATTTATTGGCCTTAAATTTGTTCCCCTTTTAATACTGACCTATGTTTTGCCGGCATGGGGAGCAATTTATATATGATGCAATATGTACAGTTAAAAAAAAATTTAACTCTAGAATAATTTGCATTGATTCTCAATATGCAATCAAAATTGATTAAGGTTAAAAGCAAGAGTTCAGTGAATACTCAGTAATAAATACGGTCTGTGCAGGTCATTATAAAGCTGCATTTTTATTCTCTTTGAAAGGTAATTAATAAAATTACATGTTTGTTTCACCAGCATGCATGTTTGTAAATGAAATGTACCTCATGTATATCATGTATAATATGTACGACTGGTCCATTCACAGTTAGGTGGGTGAACTCAGCATTCCACTATTACATGATTAGCTTTCAGCTAAATTGTTTTCTTAACAACCTGCGATGTCTCACTGGTCTTCAATAAATTCGTTACCTGTCAGCTTCAGTTTTTCACTTTCTTCTTACACCCCAATAAGTCACGCCATGAACGAGAATCACACTGAGTCACCCGATGAGCTCACCAAAGAGAGTACGGAGGATCACTCACCTATTTTAATGTATCTACAGGGGAACATCTGCTCATCAATCTTGTGCTTTAGTGTGAACGTTTCCTTGTTAAAGTCATTCTTAAGGCCACTGTGACGGGTAAAGATTAAAGCATGAAAGATCATTTAACAGTTAACTAAAAGTGGTTGTGATAAATAGAACAACAAAAGATACAATCTCAGCAAACTCTCCACTCACATCTCTTCGTATTACATGCACTAATTGTTTCTCATGAATGAGTACAAAGACGTCTAACATCTTTGCTCTATAAAACTCCAGTTTAGAGTCGTCAGTAACCTCGCTCACCTGGACAAGAGTTCAGTCATATTTTCCTCACTCATGCCTCCAAACACCTTGAACTTCTTCAGGTTGCACACGTGGGTTTTCTCATACTTCCCATATGTGATGCTTAGTACAATGGCTGGTCTCTCCAGTTTTAAGATTAAGTACTGAAATGGCAGAAAATATTTTGTTAGCAATCAAATATCATTAAGAGATTTCAGGTTAAATGTATGACAAGATAAGCAGAATGAGGTCCTTAGGGTTTCACTATCCCAAGTCTAGGGCTGCTCGTCAATTTGAATTTTCTTTTCATTTAAAATATTCACTTCCAACAATCACAACAAAGGAATTGAGATTACAGTGTCTCATTCCATTTTGCACTCAAGCTCTTGTTTTTTCTGGTGTTACTCCAGGATTCCACCAGCAAATGCAGCACTTTTGTTCATGGCTGCTCACAGTACACAAATAAGTGTCCTCATGATATTTTCAACACATACAGTACTGTGCAAACATATTAGGCATCTATTCAAATTGTTTAAAGCCACTTGTCTCGCCATCTGATAGTGTCTTTCTGCTAGAAAATGTAACATTAGAATAAATGCAAACAAGAAAACAGTAAAAAGTATCAAAAAGTATTTTGTTCATAAAAGTAGCTGATATAGTGTGAGCTGGTGAGGAGAACACAGGTTCGGTTCCAGATTCCTCCTCGGTTCCTCCATTCGTTGTTTGAATTTGTGATACTCCATCAACAGCTCCTGATTTAATTTAATGAAGGACTGACTGAATCAACCCAGGTTTCTGATGGGAACTACAAGAACTACTGGATATCCACAAGAAACTATATACTGTGTATAACCACTATTTACTGCAGAATTTTGTTTGTACTTAAGCTTAGTTTTCTCTTACATATTAAGCACTAATATAAAACACACTATTCATATAAAAAATGTTAAGTGTTATTTTTACAAGTGCCTCAGTCCTTTGCACAGTACTGTATAAACTATAGCAATCTAGTAATGGACTGAAAGAGCAATTTCATGTGGGCACAAATTATTCTATGATTCTATTACAAATTCCATTACATTATATTATAAGTTATGAAGACTTGCCAAAAACAGTTGTTAGACATATCCCTTCAAATCTGATCTACTTTCAGAAACTATTAAAAGAAACTTGCGGTTGCACCATCACTTAGATGTCAACTGAGTACGTTCGTCAACTGAGTATATCCGGCTTCACCTCTCATGGCCAAGGCTAACACGATTGATTCTGAACCATCATTTTGTGTAGAGCTGACGAGAATCTAGGTCGACTGAGCATCCACCCATAACAGGAATGAAGGACAGAGTGGAAATGGAGTTTTGTAACATTTATCTGATTGAATCATAACTGCAACTTCCAGCTTAAAGTCTTGCACTTTCCCGACTTCAGTAAATACAGTGGAGTCTAAAGGATAAAAGCCGCTTAATGCAGGCTCTCTTTTGTTGTGAAGGAATTGTATTAGAAAGCTAAATTTGGAGATATTTTCAGTCCATTCTACTCTGAATGAGTTTGATTTCTGTTGAAGAATTAGCACACATCAAATCAGAATCTCACAATTTTGTTTTTAGTGACATGATGACATGCACCTTATGCTCAGAAAGGCACACTTTGACATAAATAGGTGTAATTTATCACAATAGCAACAAACTATAGATACAATTCCAGGCTCATAAGCCGGCAAACTTTGCAAAAATGAAGCCAAATGGTGTTTCATTTTATGTTTTTTTAAGAGCCCATGGGGAAATTGCCACTTGAAAGATCCATGATTCAAAGGCTCCACTTAGATATAAAAAGGGGAACAACTGGACATTTTTACATTTCTATTAAAAAATTAAACAGAGAGGAAATGTTTCAGCACAAAACTATTAAACAAACTCTTGCTGAAGCCAAATCAAGCATCTGCACCACTGGGATAAATAAAGTGGCAACTAGCCAACACTGGAGCACAGGGAACCCCCTCACCCCTCATGGGTCATCAACATTGGCCAATCAATAAATAGGTCAACAACTAATTTTAATAGAGCAGGAACATGCACAATTTAATTCCACTGCCACAGTTATATGCGAACGTGTGCAAAAATACACGCGTCTGCACCACTAGTACACCACTCTAATAAAAATGAGGATAGCGTGGTCCAAGGCACCACAATGCAGGCATGCAGAGAAAGCATGGTCTGAAAGTTGATGTGAATGCACCCCAGATGTGGTGCTTTCGATTTCCTCCCCACCTAACCACAAGGCTGCCAGCACTGTACGCTCTACACCAAGGAGACAACAGGCCACTTCCTCTTTCCAAACTTAGATTAGTAGCCAAAATATGGACAGAGACCTTCATCTTCAGATTGAAGCTAAGTCATGCTGCATAGCTCTGTATTTAGTAACAGACCACAGATTAACATCCTGTGACTGTATGCATTAATGAAGTGACAACAATACATAAACATTGATTTGGATCAAACAAGATATCAAATTTGAAATCAATACAATGTATATGCAAAATACTAGGTGGCAATCAGGGTGTTCCCTCATACTAGTCAATACCAAAGTGTTGGAAGGGGGTTATTTGCCAAGAGCAGCACTTGAATTTCATTTAAATAATGCCATCACATTTTCTGAAAGGCATTTCAGTAAGTAAAGTGATTGGATGAAGAATGTGTCCATCGTTGCCTCTAACCTCACCCCACCCTTTTATAAAATCCACTTCTGAAGACAAACTGACCAAACAAATGTGGAGTAAGCACACCTAATTAGTGCTTCTTCTGCAGCTTTGCATCTACTAAGCAAAAGTCATGTAGTTGTGTTTCTAAAACTGAGTAAAAGGACATGAAGGAGGCCTTGACAGGGTTAACAGACCTTTTCAAGGACTTTTCAGGTGCAGTTTCCACAAGTCTAAGAACCCAGCAAGGCATAGTTTCAAACACAGATGGAGATTAATTACTGTCTCAACATCACCTTGCCACTGTTTAACCTGCACCATTCAGTCCCATATGCATGCATGTGACCATCACTTTCTTGAAACAGGTGGCACAAGAAACAAGGACGTAGACAGCTAGACACACGCATAGGTCGGTATGTAACCTATTAACTGAAGGTAAATTTAAAAAATAAATCAAAAGGCATTCAGCTCCTATTATTGCAAAAGTTACATCAAGCACTTTCAATAACCCAGGTCTATTCTCAAAAAACTTTCAAGGCCTTGGTTTCTTTCCTTACATTCATAACCTTTCAAGAATTTCCAGGACCTTGTGACATCAATCAGAACCCTGTTTTTTTAACCAAATACTTTTCTTTGCAGGTAAAAAGAATGTATTAAAGTGTCTTATATGGATCTATTAACTGTCTTTGATAATTAGTACTACTGCATTTAGACCTAGACTTAAAATAATATGTGAAGCAACATATAGCCTTTGAGTTCTTTTTGTAAATTCTTTAAAGAGGAAATGTTGATGCCTGAAGGTTTCGCAGTGGCCAGGAGTCCAGGAAAGCAAAACTGGCTTCTATTCCTCTGTCCCTCCCTCAGATAAAATCATTTATGCACTAAAATAAACTTTATATATTACAAATGCAGCATGATAAAATGTGTGTATTTGCATTTCTTCAAAGCAGATCTGTGTTAACGACAGATATGGGTCACTCAAAAATGTGAAAGTGGACCACAGAGCAAAAAATCTGAAATGAGCCTTAAGGATGGTATTGTACATGCAGTTTTCAGGCTAAATGAACGCGAGCTTTTGGTGGGTCAGATGTTTACCTGTGGAGGGTAATTGCTTTCAGATGACCACCTGGAGGACTGGTCACTGGGCTTGTCCACCAAAATGTTCCTGGAGGTGAGAGGAAATCTGAGCATGAGCAAATCACAGAGATGGTGATTCAAACTGAGATTAGTAGCCAAAATATGGACAGAGACCTTCATCTTCAGATTGAAGCTAAATCATGCTGCATAGCTCTGTATTTAGTAACAGACCACAGATTACCATCCTGTGACTGTATGCATTAATGAAGTGACAACAATACATAAACATTGATTTGGATCAAACAACATTTCAAATTCGAAATCTATACAATGTATATGCAAAATACTAGGTGGTAATCAGGGTGTTCCCTCATACTAGTCAATACCAAAGTGTTGGGAGGGGGTTATTTGCCAAGAGCAGCACTTGAATTTCATTTAAATAATGCCATCACATTTTCTGAAAGGTATTTCAGTAAGTAAACTGAGCAAATCACAGAGATGGTGATTCAACTGAACTGAAAGGTTCATTTACAGGTGACAGTTCAGTGAACAGGTGCCTGTGTGACAAAGTGAGCTGCAACATCTTCAAGAATGACACAGTGACACGTCCTTTTTCCTTAACAACGTTTAGGACACTCTTATATAACGTATCTTCCTAACCTCTGTGATTATAGTTCTGAGAGGACAAAAATAGCGAATCAGCTTCACGCCCCTGCTTTTGGTGTAACATTACTTAAGTAATAGCCTCAAGCTATCAACATTCAGAGAACCAAAGTAAATAAAGTTTAACGGTGTCTACCTAAGCCTTCCAGAGTGTAAACATGTATCATAAAGTCCCTTGTCCACAATTAGAGCTTTGTGCAAAGGCATTGATTTAGCAGGTTAGTTAGCTTAGCTTCCTGCTACCAATCTAAAGCTAATGTTTACAAACTGGCTGTGAGTTTGACCACTCCTCTGTGTGCGGAATAACATTTAAAAACTAACATTAAAAGCAAAAACGTATATTTTGACAAAATTTAATTTTTTAACGTTGTTAAGCGCGTTAAGGTGACAGTTAGCCAAAGAGCTACCTCGGCAATTTAGCATGCTTTTTTCTGCTAAAAAATGTGCTAGGAAGCTAACTAGGCAAATGGTGACGCTGAAAACACGAGAGAGGCGAAACTGTGATGAAAGGAACGGTAGCGGCGATGTCTAAAGAAATACATGTGTATTTTCAGAGGGTTTTGGAGAGCTGAAAACCGAGCCTGGTTAGCTAGCAGAAGAAGAGCTGGGCCTCCCATCCCAGTGAATCCCCGACACTTTCCGCTCTGTCTCCAACAGACAGCTCCGTCTCGGAGCGGCAGAGACACGGTGGACTCCTTGTTACTCACTCTGGTAAATATGTCGAGGAGTAAGAACTCCATTTATAAACACTGTAGGATAGGACTCTGCTCTCGGGAGCCATCGCCATCTTGCTGCACAGCTAACGAGCAGCGATCTCCGGGTCGAAACACGAAGAGATCATCTCTTAAAGGGGCCGCGATCCTCAGAGACCCCCTGCTTGGGACCACCCGAACTCTCCACAGCCTCTACATGAACACATCAGACAACCGTGTGAACAGTGTGAAATTGTACTCTGCATTTAATTCATTCACAAAGTGAAGCAGCAGGGAGCAGTGTGTGGGGGCCGCACCTTGCTGCAAGGATACCTCAGTGCTGCCATGGTCAGTCCTGAGATTCAAACCTACAATCTTATGATTGGAGGGGCAACTTCCAAACTTCTTGGCTCTGAAGTCAAATGTTTGAATGTACTTCTTAAAGCGCAAAATCCATAAAAATATTGCTTAAGATGTGGACAAAGAGAGGTATGAAACACTGTTTTAACATTGGAAAAACACAATCTGGTGCACATGACAGTTTTTTTATTGGACTGTTCTGAACTGACAGAATTTCATGCCGAAGAGCCAAATAAGACCAAAAAAAAGCCAAACAGCGATGTCAAGAAGACCATAAACCATCTCCTTTTATCACTGCATAGAACATCTGTTCACTAAACCATCTTTCCACTGTTGCTGGCTGTCCTTTTGTCTTTAAAACAAGCAGAATTTAAAAGAAATATGAAAATAAAGGCATTACAAAATTAATCTGCAGCAATAGTATGACTCTAGGACTGGTGCTGTATTTCTTTAATTAGTTTGTGAAAATGAGTCAAATAAAGGTTTTTCAAAAATTACTTTTTAACCAACTACACACTTTTAATCTGATTCCTGACTTAAAAAGCTCTGCTGTTTTTATTTTCTCCTCTAAACTACATAAGTGAACTTATTTCTCCTCCTACATAAATGAACTTATTGAAATCCTTTTTGTAACTGCCCTGCAGCTGTTTCCTTTTCTGTAAATGATTTGCATGTGATATTAAATATTAATTTAGTTGATATTTAATCCGTTTGGGAATGGCTCAACTGGTGTAGGCGTAACTGATGGGGCTAAACTGGTACCGCTCTTCCATTATTTTATTAGAGAAGGGCTCATTATTTCTTCCCAATCCTTTTTTCCTTTTTTCTATTTTTTGATGATGGTAGGGCCAATAAATCTTGAGTTTCCAGCTATCCTTTCATCCTTTTATTTGATAAGTGGCTCACTAAAGCCGTCCTCTGGAGCTCCCAGGGTTCTTCTGTTTGGCTCTGGCGCTGGTGAGTGCCCCGCTGGCAGCCGTCCAGCACTGGTGCCCGCCCGGTCTCCAAGTGTTTGCCAGATCGCAGGGCCCTGGCCGGAGCGCGAGCGGGGGGGTGGGGGGGGGGGGTGTTGTAATCTGTCCACTGTTAGACCACTATGGGGTCTTTTTACTGGCCACTGAACTGGACACAAACTGCAGAACCTTGGACCACCTGTGCAACAAAGGTGCAAACAGTTCTAACCAAATATTCAGTTCTGTTTTTTTTATACATGCCATCTCACGCTCTTTCTCATATCTCTCACTCTTTCTATATTGTCCTGTGTTTCAATCTTTCCTCTCTCTTGCTTTCTCTCTCTTTTTCTTTTCTTTTTTTTTTCTCTCTTTCACT
>JBBMFX010000122.1:17453258-17464184 GCA_037832545.1 Rhabdalestes septentrionalis
TATGACTGAAATAATAACCCTTAATAAACATGTTTCACACTATTCGTAATCCATCAATCCATTAGCCACCTCCATAAAACAATATGCTTATCTTAAAGTGGTGCCAGAGCTTGTTTTTACATTCTGGACCAAAAAAGAAATAAAAAAAATATATATGAAAGTAATACATTGTTGCAGTCTGCGCAAAACCTTGTATCTCCAAAATGGCGGCTTTATAGGAGGCGCAAATGACTCAAAGTAAGTCAGTGTAAAAAATGTTAATTAAGTTAGTTCAGGCCATTTTTATTGATCTATTCGTCATGAACGGTTGAGGTAGTGTACACGTCAGCTGACGTTTTCAGATTTGATGATAATGGAGCTCTGTTTGGACAGAGCTAAACTCCAAGGCCTAATCCATGTCTGGGAAACTGGCCCTTACAAACCAAAAGGGAATAAACAGAAAAGGGACAGATTAAGCTTAGCTCTGGACTCTGGTTGGATTTTCAGTGGAGGATCCCATTAAATGCAATGATTTATTCTTGGAGCGCGATTGTTTGTGCCGTCTGTAAATACCACGGGCCAAGGCTCCACTGCGTGTCCATTGTACTCTGCTAAAACCAGCTCACTGAATGCACCTCACGGGTCAGGCAGGTTCACGGAGCGAGCTTCAGAGCTGTTCGAATGATGACATTGTTTAGAGAGCTCTCTGTGACTCATGTTTTCCAGCTCTGAAAGTGCCGACATCATCCTCCCACAGCAGTCACGGATGGAGGAATTCTTCTGGCGCTTTCCGACGCTGATAAGCGCAACAAACCACCAAGCTGACCAGTCCCTAAGACCCATCCTCAGCTGATCCACAGCCGCGTTGAAAGTCGAAACCGGGGTTGATCGACATCAGTGCTCAGAGGCGTGTTGCCATGGCAACCATGACGGTAACATTTGTTTTGACAAGGATAGACACTTCCTGTCAGAGAGTGTCACCTGCTCCCGCAACCTCTCTCCCTTCCTGTTGTGTTGCTCGCTGGCCCGGCCGGCGGTGTGAGGGACTGGCGCCTCCGACAGCGTGCCGTCATTGGAACTGGGAGGAACCGCTTCTCCAGGATGCTGGTTTCACATGGTGGTTTAGATGTGTTCTACCCAGTGTCTAGCACCATTTGAAATCAGTGTTCCTGAAGGAGAATGACATCCAGGGGTCACCCCATATGGCAGAAGAAAACCACACCGGGCATTCCAGATTGTCTAACAGGGCAATATCAATACTCTGTTGCTAATCAAATCATTGCAAACAGAAAAGGGCAGGGGCTTCAGAGCGGCACAACCATCCATCGTCAGGAGATGGTGAGTGGTGAGGCCCCAGCCGTCTGCTGCAGGAGCTCGACAGCTGCTCCCAAAGTTCACACTTGTGGTTTTGTATTCTGCTGTGGCCATTCATGTGTTCACATTGTTCACAGGCACAGTGACCACATTAAACACAGAATAAATCAAAGCAATATACCACAGTTGTATACATATTACACAGCTTAATGCATTTTTTTCATTGCAATTTTTAAATTTTCCCTCCAGTTTATTTAGTGCACTGAGTGAATGAAGGTTATCTTGATGTTGGGGCCAACACTCACGGTCTCAAGAAGGACAGCATATGTGACACTTTCAAGCTCTCAAGGTCTTAGACACATCATAAATTAAGAAAAATGATACATGACTGCATACTTCATCCAAAACACAAAATGCGAGTGTGGATTTCAGGAATTAACTAGCTCCACCTCTCCGCCACTGCACAGCCTGATGCTAGACATCATGGGGGTCTGTTAGCTGACGTAACAGAACAAATGTTAGTGCTCTCCTCCCAGCGTGTTGAGCCTTCAAAAAATGTGCATTAGGGGCAATTCAGAAAGATATGGTGGCAAAATATTGTTTCCGAAAGTTGGATTTCTTAATAAAACCGGAAAGCTTAAGTTCTAAGATGATAATACAAAGGGAATGTCTCATGTTATTGTTATTTATTACGGACAAATCATTTCCAAATCCTTATGGACAGTGTTACTCCAGAATATTGTGCCTTCTATTCAAGTCTTCAGGCTTTTTAATGGCTTGCTGAAATACTTATATATCTGCTGAAATACTTATATATATTTTATGAACGTACAAAATATACTGAGCTGTCTTTAATAAAGCATGAAGGCGGTTGGAAGTGTGACTACACGTAAGCCTGTCATTCACTGCAACTAAATGAACAGCTAAAAGTCTCACATGGTGTCAGCAATGTTGCCTTTTGTGTGAACAGCTTCATGTGATGTGTCCTCGTTTTTCCTCCTGAAATCTTCTGTGCAAGCAAGTGAGGAGAGCAGCTGCTCTTGATTTCTCTCTCACCCAGCCTCTCTCCCCACCAAAGGATGACTGATTTCCTCTGGTGCTTAGAGTCAGGCCTGCCTTCTAGCACCATTTGAAATCGGTTATAATGACTGGGGATCAATTCTTCAGCCTCTCAGTGGAACAACAGTACCCTTTTCTTCTGAACTGGTTAATCTAAACAGCAAATTCTTTGTCTGTGACGTTCTGACTTGCTTACACCTTCTACCCACGCCCAGGTTTTTGTGTGAATAAAACATTTCATTGAGATTTGGTGTCTTGTAAGGAAGTGAACTGATCCATTTAAGCCACACCTGGATACTCCAGAGATTCTACACAATAGTCCACACCACAGCTCTGTTGAATCTCTGCTGTGATGCGAAATTAGCCTCATGGCTGCCAATTCCTGCAGGAACTACAACTTGTTTGACTTTTCCCACAGGTCTACCCCACTGGTCTATCCCACAGGTCTATCGAACTGGTCTATCCCACAGGTCTACCCCACTGGTCAATCCCACAGGTCTATCGAACTGGTCTATCCCACAGGTCTACCCCACTGGTCTATTCCTGTGTTTGATCTAAGTGTTGCTGTATATTGTATTACTTGTATCCTAACTTCCACTGTGTAGTGCAGCCCAGTGGAGTAGATATCGTGATTCTTCTCAGTGTTTCTGCCTACAGTTCTTTGACAATTTTAGTTTAATCCTAGGTACAGTTACGAGATTTTTGCCAGACCAGTCAACAAACTTGAGTCAAGCAGGTTTTATATAAAAATACTTGTCATAAATATATAGAGCCAGCATTAAGGGTAATAGTGTACCTAGCCTAAACCAAAAGACCAATAAACACAAGACAGAGTTTGTTTGTTCTTTTTGGGAACAAAGAAAGAAGATCAATGCCAAATAAATTGGTTTAATCATGGATGGGAAGCTTAGTTTCAGTGATCACATTTATGCTGTATCTAAATAAATATTCTGGCATTACAAGAACATACCATAGAAATTTTGTGTCAAACAAGATTTAGAGGAACATATTCATGTCTGAATATCCTGCAGGGTCAAATATTGCTTTGCTTTTCTTATTGGCCTCCATAAAAAAAGACCACTGGACAGCTGGAAGTTATTCAAAATGCTGCTGCTACAGCTCTAACAAAAACAAAGAAAAGAGCACATTTCTCCAATCCCCAGGTTCTTGATGTGGCTCCCAATTAGATACAGGAATGAATTCAAATCACTGAATGGTTTGGGCTCTAAATGTATTTCTGGAATGTTTAATGAATGTCAGCCTGGTGGGTCTTTTTGGCTGGCAGGAGCCAGTCAGCTAGTCGTGCCCAGATTGGAATCTAAACAAGGTGAAATGGCATTTGGTCATTAATGTGTCCACTGCTGGAACCAGTTCCCCATAGAGATCAGACCTGCTCCAACTGCTTCCGGTTTTAGAAAGAAGCCAAAAACAGCCTTGTTTTCCCACTTTTAACTAACCAGTTTGCAAAAGTTCAGGCACTTTTATCTGTTTTCATTTTTTGTGTTATCTGTATTGTTTCTTTACAAATGTTCAACTTGTTTTTAATGGATTTAGCTTTTATTCTGTTTTTTTTTTACTGGAAAATTGTATTGCTTACTTTTTTAATGTTTTTCTGTCACTTAATCTCTGTAGAGCACCTTGAACCGCCTCTGTGAATGAGAATGTGCTTTATAAATAAACATCGCCCAATATTCATGAACTGAGTAGAAGTGGTATGTATTTTCCATCCGACTGTGAAACAAATGAGGTTAAGTTGCCTCCTGCTGGATGAGACATGGCATCACATATCCGACTGAATTTCACTGATTAGAATTACTGCTTGGTTTTGGTGTGAACAGTCATTAAGAGGTTTGGTGTAAAATGTGCAGCTCTCGAGAATCTTACCTTGTCAGAATTGTTCACAGTGGTGCTGAATGCAACCAGACGTCTGGCACAATTAATGCCTCTAAAAGCTCCCTGGCAGAAATGTATCTCCTGAAATGCTTATGAAGACCCTGCCTTAGGCACTTTTATAGTAATATTGAGAATATATTTTGTAAAATGTGTATTAAAGGCATTCCTGGGACATTAGCTCTTCATAAAAACAGAAAGTGTTTCAGATTTATTCAGTTTTACCATCATCCATAGTACTTTTAAAAACTAAGTAGCCATATGTTGACGTACTAGGTCAAATTATTTGTAAATCCTATTTCATTAAAAAAAATAAAATATATATATTTATCTGTCAGGAAAATCTTAAAATATACAATAATTGGCAAAAAATATAAAAATCTCTGAGGGCTGAGCTGTTCCTGGGCTTGAAAAAGAAACAAATAAGGAAATATACATCCAACAATCCAAGCATTATTATGCTTAACTGAAGGTAGAACATTCTTAAGACTATTGCTTTAAGCAGAAGTATAAAATTCCCATACAGCCTTGGTTCTGGGTAGTTCTGACCCCTGCTAGCCTGAGTGATGTTTCTGATCCTCTCATCCAACTGCAGCTTTCCATCTGGATTTGATCATAGAGAAGGCTGAACTCATGTGAATCATTATATTAAGTCTTTATTTCAAACTTTTACATTTATTTAAATGCACCGTGATATTAGAGTAGATTACCACATAGTACCCTAGCTCAGTTGTGGATCCAGTTCCAGCCGAGATCTGAACACTGTAGCTAAAAGCAACCGCTCCAATTGTGAAGGACATTTACCAGAAAACCAAAGGTGAGTTGAAATAATAATAATATAAATAACAATAATGTTAATTAAAGCATCATGAATATTCTGAGGGAGAGAATTCAATAGTTTGGGAGCTACAACACTAAAATCTCTGCCACCCTTTGTATAAATTTGGAATTTGGGGGCTTCAAGCAAACGAGTTCAAGGCTAATGTAAAGAGCGGGTCGGAGAATATGAAGGAAAGAGTTCAGTGAGGTTTGTTTTTTATCAACGCTCTCTCTGGGTTCAGTGTTGTTTTGTGATCAGTGACTGCCTCAGTACTTTATCTTTGGTGTGCAGTACGCTTATACAACATTATTCTTTCAATGTAGAAACAGTTATTTCTTTTAAGCAGTTTCTGATGCCAGACCCCAGATATTACAATGGCCTTTACCTTTGACTATAAAGCTTATTGGCCATAATTTTTAAATAAAAGTATTCATTAAAAATAAGGTAATAGTAGTCCATGTTAATGAACTGTAGAGCATCATCTTTTGACAGTTTTGGGTTCTGCGGAGGTGTGGAAGAATCTGAGAGAGAGTCCAGCCTGAAGCTGGCCAGCACAGGGGCCGTCGCATCTCAAGGTTTTGCTTGGCAAAAGAAAAGTGTGTTGTTCTGTTCTTGTTGCTGTCCAGCCCTGCTCTAAAGCCCATCTGCGGAACTGTGACATTACGAAACACCATGAGAAGCTTGTTTTTAAGTCTGAATGTTCAACACAGTGTTTCCAAAGATCTCAAGCCACTCTGAGCCCTCTGTCACACCCACTACTAAACATAACCTGGTAATTAGTGAGTCCAAGTGTCGCACGGTGTACAAGAGTCTGAACTGACAAATAACCAGTGTTGGGAGTAACGTGTTACAAAAGTAACTAATTACTGTACTGCATTGCTTTTTGATGAAATGCGGTAATGTAAGACATTACAGAACAATAATTGGTAGTATTTTACTAAGTACCCGTTTCAGGAAAATTGAATGTTCTTAATTTTTTCAAACAAAAGTGTGATGAAGTGTGTAAACACTACATTGGAAATGGCTACAAACACGTACTATTTTCTGTCCTGTCCATACAGAGAGTCCATATATATGAATCTTATTCCATTGTTTTTATAATATCATAAAACAACTGTATATAACCACTGCTGACGGCAGTTTAGCCCTGTCTAACCTCACGGAAGCTATTAATAGTTTTACATACAGGAATACTTGGTGAATTAGGCATTATATAAGGCAGCTAATTAGAACAAAGCTAATTTACAGGTCCAGCTGTAGTTTGCATATTGTTAACATTTTATGATGAGTCTTTATTTGTCTGGAGATTAATTAGCAATTTCATGAGTTAATGACTGAATGGCTTAATGTGTAAAAGGGTTCATGAGTTAATGCAAGGCACCTCAGTGTATTCAGGCAGCTCATATTCACCTCTCTGTCCAAGAGAGAGTCCTGTTTGTGATAATGTTTCTCTCTCCCAGGTTCAGGCACATCTTTCCGAATGGCAAGAAGCCAAAGCAGTTCCCTCTGGGAGCCCCTCGACTTCCCTGTCCTACTGAAGGCCTCGCCTGTGGTCACTGCAGCAGGCCGGGGGGCGTTCCACTGCGGTCGGACCCCCTACTGATGAGTCACCAGTTACACTGACACTGACACCATTTAATAACACACTTGGAGTAAATGTTTTGGGAACAGCTCAGAAATGTTTTCTTCTGAAATTGTTTTTTTATGTTTTACTATGAAGTGCTGCTCTGACCACGGACATGTTCCGTATTAAATTTGTACTTTCAAGTCCCTTCTTTGGAATTGTTGAAATAGTATAACGTCATCTTTGGACAGTCAGTGTTTGTAATAAATGTCTCCCTTCTAAACAATAGCACTATAGTTCTCTGAACGATGGCAGGTGGAGAAAGGGAGCCTGTTCGGGTGGTTCTGTAATTTAGAACTGCTCTTGATTATTTGCCTTATGCGTTCCTTTGTCTTGCTGAATATTTAGAGACTGCGTAGTCTGTTTCTGTCGAGTGCCAGCTCATGTGGGTGTTTCAGAGGATCGAGCCACCTGCCAAATGATCTCAAAGCTGATAGAAACAGAATGAGTTTGTTGAGGGTAGGTAAACGGGCTGAAAAGGTAACAGGGGATTCTGAAGCCATCTGAAGAACATCAGCCAGGTTCTATTTCCCGCTAAGTCTTTATAACAAGCAGTTCATCAGGCTGAAGAGGCTGGAGATGGATAAATTACTATTGTATCACAGTATGATGCCAATCTGTGCACAACTGTAAATTTAGCTGAATAAGTATGAAAATTGTTTGGTAGAATCCAAGAGAATGAGAAGCATGGTGGGTTTTTTGTTTTTAGGGATACCTCTACAGTCCATCGTGGATCTACATTAATGGGCCACAGACAGTAGTGACATTCGTAGACATGTGATATATTCAAAGGCCTGAACATGCATGATCCACATCATCTGGGACTTTTAATCCCATGACAGGTTTAATGCATGAGTGACAGCCTCAACTCAACACTGGATTTGGCTGAAGAAGTAAGAATATGGTTTGGTAGAACGGTTTCTGTTTTGTTTCAGTGTGGATTTTTTTAGGCTGTGGACAGAGGAAACATTTGTAGATATGTGATATTGTCAATGGCCTGAACAGGCATGATCCACATCCTCTGGGACTCGCCATGCCTACCATCTGTTCCAAACAAATAAAGCAAAGTTTAATTCCTACAAGGTCTTATAACAGGGGGTTTATCAGACTGAAGAGGCTGGAGATGGACACATATGAAGCTAGTATGACTGCCAAAAGCATCACAGCTCTGGGTTTGTCTTAAAACATGAAAATGGTTTGGTAGGAACCAAGAAAATGTGAGGCATGTTTTTTTGTCTTGTTTAAGTGTTTTGTTCAACATGCTGGAGCTCATTTACAGGTCACAGACAGAGGAGACATTTGTAGACCTGTGAGATGTTCAATGGCTTAAACATACATAATTCACATCACATCTTCATGCCTTCATACTTTACAACCAAATCTTAAAGGTCCAAGAAATCAGGCAGGTCATTCCTGGCCATTTACAGCCCTTTAGAGCTGCCACACAAATACAATACAAAAAACAATACACGTTTCTTCCATCTTGTTTCTATCATCGAAGAAGAGTTGGAATTAGTTTGTTGACTAAATGTTGCAACAGGAGCAGCTGTAGAGTTTTTTTTTTACCAGCAGACGTCAGGAAGTACAGGAAGCTCCTTTGTGCAAACTCTAAAATGCGAGGTATTACATTTTTAATCACACACATCACAACAAAAAATTAGTAAATAAACATCTAGACACCCAAGGATACCCCAGTGTGTCCATACATATATATACATTGTATACGTTACTTGTTTCTTTTTTTCTGTGCACATTCCTGCGGCAAATTTCCCACCAGTTGGATTATCTTATCTCAGAGTTCCCTTTTTACTGGACAGGAGAAGCTGTAGGTGTTTATTTTAACCACCAGATGTCAGTAGTAGTCCTCCATGCAATTTTGTCCTACACTAATTTTATTTATTTTACACATTGCAACAGTCTGTAAATAATGACCTCAGATGATAAGCTCCTTTAGGGTTAGGGTTACTACGCTATATGGGCATCAATTTTGGGACACAACAGCTACAGGGACCTCAATATGGAGCTGGTTCCCCTTTGAAGCTATAACAGCTTTCACCAATCATGAAATGTTATATTCTCCCACAAGGTTTTAGAAGGTTTTAGAACATCCAATCTGTAGAGCACGAATGAGGTCAGGCAATGATGCAGGACGAGAAAACCTGGCTCACAATCTCCGTTCCAGTTATTTTCTTCTACACAACCAGTTATTTTCTTCTACATGTCTGTATGGGCCTTAAAGCACATTCATACTTGAATAGAAAAGGGCAATTTCCCTCAAATCTTTGTCCACAAAATTGGAAGCATTGTCCTTCTCCAAAATGGCTTGGTCTGCAGAAGCGTTATAATTTTTGCCCTTCGCCGTAAATAAACGCTCCTTTCCAAAATACTGGAAAACAGCTTCGTCCCAACTCTTTTGTTCATATTGTGTACGAACGACCATATTTCACTCATACACAAACTTATGGCGCTCATTGTCACATAACTCCTCCCACATCGAGCCGTATCCTAGCAACCGGTACCTACCGCTACTCTTATTGGTCCGAATTCAAGATTCTGCCACATTCAAACCTCCACCATAGAGTCCGTTTGACTTTATCCCCCCATCTTTCATTTCATAAACATCACACCCTTTATCAGACCTTTTTACCCTTTCAGACAATTAATATTCAATGGAGGACACCGACGAGCCCCAAGGAGCATTGCCCGAGCCTACGAATGAGCGTCCGAAGAGGAAAACGAGGAGGGATTCCAGTGTGGCAGAGGGAGATCCTGAGTCCCCCGGGAGCAGCAGGAGACGGTGAGGGCACCCAGACAGCCCCCTCGGCCCTGTTTACTGTCTCTTTCAGGCATTTAAGCACCAATATATAATCTTTCGTCGAATATACCCGTTTAAATCGACACGTGTTTTTTAAAAGTAGCTCATCAGTGACACAAAACAGTCCATTAGCTCAGTAAAGCTAGTGTTAGCTGCTAAGCTAACTTCTTTATCTTCAGACCTTGCTCTCTCACTTTATGACACCGTTGTTTTCAGCAGTCAGCTTAAAATAAAAGTAAATAACCAGTTAAACATTACAATAAAACGGTTAAAACAGTTCAACTTCACTTTGTTTACCTACAGCTGGCTCGGCTAAAAGGTGCAAGTGCAGCATTTTGGTTGTATGGTTAACATAGTTGCTAAGCTAACTTCTGTACTTTCAGGCCTCATTGCTTTCTTCTATGCGATTATTTATAGCACGTCACTTCAAAAGAGAAGTAATGGTTTATATAAACTTTAATTTTAAACACAGTAATGATATAAACGTGCTGTACAGCCAACCTTCAGTTTGTTTACCAGTAGCACACCTGTCATAACATTGTTCAAATTCAAATTTTATTCGTCACATACATAGTCATACACAGTACGATATGCAGTGAAATGCTTGTGTACATCCAGACTTGAACTATATGTTGTCTTGTCCTGTTATTTTGTTGCTCTTGTGTTGTTGTTTTTGTTATTTTTGTTTTCAGTCTATTTTTCCGGTCTGCAATTGTGGCGTATTTGTTTCTGTTTTTGTGTTGCGCAATAATCCTGGAGAACCACTGTTTCACTGTCTACTGTGTGTCAATATTTGAAATGACAGAGTAACCATCTTGACTTGATTATGATCATGTTGGGTAGCAGGCTAGTAGACACAACATTGCTGCTAAACTATTCACCTTATCTTCAGGCCTCCGTGAATTCTGCCAGGACATTATCTGAAACAGCTATCTTATAATAAGAAGTTATGAATCAAACATTATATAAAAGAACACGGTAGAGATATAAACATGCTGTCCAGCTAAACTTCAGTTTGTTAACATAAACGCAGTAGTAACAGTACCTGCCAAAATACTGTGCATCTGGACATGTACTGTAGCTGTCTCTGATTGCACTAAATTTGTTCTGTCCTGTTCGTACAGCCATTGCAGTCTGCCCATTGCTTCGCTTGGTCAATGGGTGAAATTTACATTGTGTGCTGGTGTGTTCACGGTTGGATATAAGGGGCCAATTTATTTTAGGGGTCCATCTCCGTTTCCTTCTCTCCTCTGTATCCTCTGTATGTATCACACCAACTGCATTTGTTGCCTCCCTCAGCACATCTATAAACCTCCTTGCTTCTCAGCCTTCCGCTTTTCCTCCTCCTTGGCAGCTTCATTCTCAGCGACATCCTACCACTATATGTCACTGAAGCACATGTCCAAACCAGCGCAGTTCTTGATC
>JBBMFX010000122.1:17464284-17479783 GCA_037832545.1 Rhabdalestes septentrionalis
ACAACTTATACCACAGATCACTACAGACCTAAATCTGTAGAACTGAAGCACTACGTTGCCCGATGAGCTAGAAAGTAGAATTGAGGGATGTTCAGTTGAGAATTAGACCCTGTTAGACTGGTAACTTAAGCAGGTGGGTGGCTGGGAGATGTGAACTGTTTGTCATACACCCATTCCTGCAGCTGCCCCAGGTGTCTGGGTGTTACCCTGCGGGAGGCAGCGTCTGAGGAGTTGTGCAAGTTCAGCCTTGTATACCATCCACAAGACGGCCAAACCCCTTGTCAAAACAGAAAGGACAACAATGGCGTATCTTTCCATGTTATGAGTAAAGTGTGGAGGCTGAAGTATTCTGTGGTTGGCTTGGTATTTAAATACAAACACAAGAATATACCCAATGATGATCCACCACAGAGTTTCAACTAGACGTAGAATTTGTTTAAGCCACCTAACTCGGGGTTGTTGTGCTTACTGGATTAAACTTTTAACAACAAATGTATTTAAAATTTACATTTTGCTTTCATTGGCCTTGCTGTTTTGAGTTTAATAGGATGGTCCGCTCGCGACCCTATCAGTTAGCATGTAGGGTTTTGAGCTGTCTTGTGGTGATGTGTGTGAAAAACAGAAGCATTTTATAAACGGGGAGACCTAAGTGAAGTTGTCTCCAAATTTTGAAAGAAAAAAAAAAGGAATTAATTAGCAATATGATCTTTTTTCTGATCTCTCTTAAAGCAAGTAACATGTTAAATCTCACATATTTGCATTTTATTTCCTCGTGGTGTTTCATAAAGCCTTAAAGTTAAATGTGCATTAATCATTCTTGTTCAGTTGAGTATTTTTTTTTATTTTATTATTTGAATCCTCATATGGTAAAGCCGTTTCCCACACAAACAACATTAGTGCAGTTTCACACTTTGCTATTTACATAACAAGGTGAGCAGAGGGCCACAAAAGTAGTGTTCTCCATTTGCTTAGTACACACTCAAGCCTTATTTACACTATTTTGCACCTAGCCTTTACACACACGATGCCCCGCTCCATTTGCGCAGCTGAAGCTCTTTTGTTTAATGCATGAGAAAGTAGCAGTAAATGCAGAAAAGACTTGGGCTCTCACAGTTTACCATTTGCATCAGGTGATCATTTCTGTCCACCATTGAAATGTAGATAAACTGGTTGTGCAGTTTTGGGTACAGAAGCAGAAGCTTTTGTTAAGAGTTCTGTTTTTGGTGTGGCCTTGTTCAGTCTCTCACTTCTGTACTGTGAAACTGTATCGTTACCTTTGGACTAGACTCTCTTTCTTTAATCAATACACAGAGACCAGCGAGGTGGGTGGATGGGTCTGTTTGTGCTCCTTAAAACTTTGATTGATATTTGTGTTGACGACCTCCCCCCTCCCCTTGCCTGATGAGTGATAACGACTCTCTCCATTAGACAGGTTTCAGAAAACTAGTTACTGCACTTTGCACAACAACTCTGGTCCCAATCCACATTAGCCTAAACCCTGGACTTTCTCTCAACTATAGTAAGCTGTATCGCCTGTCTTGTTTCAGGTAGTTGTGATTAATTGGGGGAAAATAGTTCTGGCATAAAAGAGCTAATAGGGTTAAACAGTAGTGCAAAACACAAGCACCTGTTGATATATCAGGTTGTGAAAACAATTGGTTTTAGTACCCAAACCTGAGGTACAAGGATTTTTAAATGCAATAAATTAAATTCCATTAAAAAAAAGATAACAGTGAGTGCTAAAAGTAGTCTGTTAGTTACACATTTTGTAACATTTCCAAAGTGTCTGTAAACATCTCCATCTAATTCTTTCTTGCATTTAAGTCCTACTAAATATTTTTTACTCAGTAAAATAAGACACAGGGGTTTCTTGCCTAGTTTCTTACCTCCGTCCTTACTTGGTGAAACAGGCGGTGCATATTTTCAGTTGGCCCCGCCTTCCCCTGCACTGGGTATTTGAGTTCTCCTCCCTCACACATTCACAGAACAAAGTTGGAAATCATCAGAGCACACGGTGTGTGCCTTTTTAGAAGTTAGGCACTGCCGCTCAGGCAGACAAAAGTTTTGGGGGACAGGTTTATTTGTTAACCCCCCTAGAAGTGTAATTTTTCTTAGAATTTTAAAATCATTCGTGGATTATCGGCAACACTTTGGGAATAGAAGAAACTTACCAGTGGATTTTACTGAAAGAAATGGTGGCTTACGATGAACCTGGTGTGGTGCCTATCAAACGGACTCTACAGAACATAGACTACCAGAACCAGGCTTGTAAAGAACTTGAGGTGAGATTCACATGGTTAATGGTGACATCATACCATTAAGCTCTAGCAATCTGATTTGTACATAGGTTTGTTCCCACTGTTATCGCTTGAGTCAGGACCTTGCCCTGGTCTTATCTTCACCTGAACACTGTGCTGTGAAGGCCTTTCAGGTGTGTTTCTCTAAGGTGTGTTTGTGTGTGCGTGCATTACAAATCGTAGGCTCCAAAGGAGGTTAAAGGTCCACTGGCAGTGGAAATGAGAACATCCATATGTGAGAGCATTTCAAATTTGCCTGCTTTGATTTTTATACCATATGCAAGTGAATGTCTGGACAAAATGAATGACTGCAGACCTGAAGAGCAGGTTAACCAGATCAGAGGGCTGCACACATTGTGATAAAGAGCATTCCAACAGCTTCACAGCAATGACGGACCACTGCAGCCCACGGTCCAGGTGTGCCCACTTCCCCACCCCACCCAGCCTTACTGTAGAACCGCAACAACCTTGTGGGGAAAGAGGATTTAGATATAGAACAGTAGTGCTACTTCTGCACTTTAGGCTCTCCTTCCGTTTAGCGGTTTGGGAGCTGCTGATTCGGAAGTGGAGATAGAGAAGTGGTTTAGCTGCCAGTAAAGATGAATGAAGTCAGGAAAAAATGTGAATGAGTTGAGTAATTTGGGAACTGGTTTCCTTAGATTTTATTTTTAGTGATTGCCTCACGTTATCATTGACTCTGTCTAGAGATCCTCTCCTTTTTAATTTCCCCTGCAGTTTCTCACAAATGCCTCAGCCTCTTGTTTGATGAGTAGTTTGAACATTTGTGGAGTCTGCATTGCAAATCAGTAGTTTATCAGCAGAGGACCACATAGGGGTGACGCACAATCCGGCCCTTCCCCCTCACCCCCTGCAGTGACCACACTCTGAACAACAGTAGTGTAAACTTTGTTTATGGGGCTTCCTAAGACCAGGGCCTGCTGGCAGTACCTCCCTTGGGAGCTCCCTCCCAGTTGACACAGCCAGAAATAGCTGCTCCTATCAGTCTATCTGTCTGCCTACTTGTTGCTCTTTCCACAAGATAATGTACATTTGAGTTCAGGGGGGTAATTTGTTATTGCAGGGAGGACTAGATGACAGGAAAAACACATTGACCATTGATAACACGCCAAATCCACTCAATAACTCATCAGCTTATTCCTCTTTTTTGGTCTTTGTGGACCACTAAATAGGTTTATATGTGGTGGTCTCCCGTGTTTATTAGCTGTTGCAGAGGAATAGCAGGGCCTTCTAGACTGTCTGATTATCCAGAGTCAGCAAGTTCATCTTATGTCTCAGTGATGGTTCCTGATAATGTAAGCAAGTGGATCTGCTCTCCAGCTGTTAGTACTGGTCTGTGCCTGAATAGTAGGACTGTTCAGTCCACTCACTTTGGCAAGCTGAACAGAGTCTCTCTCATGCTGCTGTGTATAGGAAGCCCAGTCGCAATATTTAGTGCTTTTTACACTGATTTTACACACACACATGTCTCCATCATACTGAAAAGTTGCAAGTGTTTTTCCTCCCCTTAAGCTCCAATGGGTTTTAGGACAGTGATTATAGTTAAAAGAGATCCTGCAGGTTTGGCTTTCCCCTCCCTCCTATGGTTTGTTAGGGTTGGCTCAAGTCCCAGTCATTATGGGGTTCAGGTGTGCTTCTCCCTCTCACGCGAAAGACTTGTAGGGCCTGTCCCGACATGAGGCTGTCGAGGATTACAAGACAAGCAAGAAGAAAAAATGAAAGGGCAGTGTGGAGGCGGTGGGGGATGGTATAAGTGATTCTTATTTGCTAGTCATCCCCTTCTTTGACTTCCCCACACATATAGTGGGTCATACATATACAGTAGCCCTCCAACACACGCCTAACTGAATTAAACACAAGCAATACAAGCAATCATTAAGTCTTTTTTTCTGAAGACAGTCCATTATTCCACATACAAGTTGTAAGCATGTGTTTGTGTCAGAATGGAACAGCTGAGAGAGGGGTATTGTGCATACCAGAGATGCCTACAGACCCCTGATCTCCAGTTCTCCAGGCAGAAAGGGGCCTTTGTGCATTTCTTGCTGAGGGGTCTCCCACATGTGATGTGCCCAACAGCTGCTGTCTCCAGGGACTCAACTTCTGCCTGGATATCTATGACTCCGGAAACGCCAGCCAGTCTGACCTCAGATCCACCCCTCTAGTCCCTCTCTCTTCTCCTCTCTTTCTCCCCCTTTTCTTTGATTTTTTTCCCCTGCCCTTGGGGATCAGTCCTGGCAGAAGAGTGCAAAAGGAAAGTGTATCCTGTGACTGGTCATGCACCATCTTCTCATGTGATATTAGTCATCCAACCAGCTCCTGTGTTTCTGAGCCATACTCTTGTCACTATAAGCAGTTCAGTGGTTAATGGGGCTGAAAGGAATTCAGCTGGGGTCAAGTAGCAAAGCATACATTTATATTCATGACATTTTCTTTTTGTTTCTCTCTTGTGCAGGAACCCAGTACTAAGCGCGTGCGGCCGCTGGGCCGAGTTACCTCGCTGGCGAACCTCATTTCCCCCGTGAAGAATGGGGCCGTCCGCCGCTTCGGCCAGACCCTCCAGGCCTCATTTCGGGGCGACGGGCGGTCCCCAAACGTGCCCCACCACAAGGCCTGCAGCAAAGCAGCAGCCCCCACACCCCCCAAGCGTCGCAACAGCACCCTTTGGTCCGAGACCCTGGACGTTCACCAGAAGGGCACCTTCTCCACCAAGGAGATTAAGAGGCAGGAGGTCAGTCGCTGAACAAACCAGACTACTAAATCCACCTCCACCTCCCAGCCAGGCCCTCCTGAATCCGCTCTAGTAACATATTAAACCCTAAGGGCCTGGGGCTTGGATGCTTTCCTGTTTTTTCTTTGTCCCTCTTGAGCTTTCTGGGGCTGGCTGTGTATTTGCTGTGTACTCTGGCTGAGTGGAGTGGAATAGAGCACTGCGACAAATTTTTCATGCCTCATAGCCAGACACTTTGAGCTAACAGAAGCCCGCCACTATGACGCACAGTCCTCCACTCTCATATCCTCCCAGCCAGACATAACAGCAAACTGCCACAGTACAAGCACATTCCCCACCAGAGAGAGGGAAAAAAACACATTTATTAATTCAGACCCAGTTAGTCGAGGCATTTCCTAAAGTGGTCTTTTTTGATCATTTTGTTTCTAAGAGTGCAAAGTATGTCAAGTAACACTTTTTTTATTTTGTATTTATCCAGGCAATCTTTGAACTGTCTAGAGGAGAGCAGGACTTAATTGAGGACCTTCAGCTTGCCCGCAAGGTAGGTATCCTTTTAAATTAGTGTTTAGATTAAAGAGGGCTAGCAGGTTGTTAAGAACTTGGCTATGCTCTTGTGCGATCTGAGCATTTGCCTTTTTTAAGTAGCATTACAGTGGGCTGCTCATGACTAACAGATGCATTCTTTGTTTACAGGCATACCATGACCCAATGCTGAAACTATCAATCATGTCTGAGGAGGAGTTAACAGCCATCTTTGGAGATCTGGATGCTTACATCCCACTTCATGAAGGTGAATATAACACTGCATTTCTCCTGGCTTGCTCTGTTTGTGTTTATGACATTCAGTAACACTAACATCTCACCCTCCTTCCAGATCTGTTGGCTCAGTTGGCCAAGGCTACAGGCCCTGACGGTACAGTGGGAGAGATTGGCCAAATCGTAGTCAACTGGGTAAGTGCTATACATTTCGTCTCCTTCTTGAAATTAGCATTTGAAACGAGACTTTTAGATACTAATAATCCCCATTCTCCCTATATAGTTGCCCAGGCTGAATGCATACCGGGCATACTGCAGCAAACAGCTGGCAGCAAAAGCCCTTCTGGACCAGAAGAAGCAGGATCCACGAGTGCAGGACTTTCTACAGCGCTGCCTGGAGTCACCTTTTAGCAGGAAGCTGGATTTGTGGAGCTTCCTGGACATCCCCCGCTCACGCCTGGTTAAATACCCACTCCTGCTGAGAGAGATTCTTAGACATCACCTGAACACCCAGACACCACCAGCCTTGAGCAAGCCGTGAGTAGACAGTAAATATATGTACAGATATATGCACACGTTCAAGTTAAGCATTAGGAAATTTGTTTTTTAATCGTTTTGTGTATTTGTGTCGCCACAGGTCAGTATCATTCAGGGCGTGCTGGCAGATATTAACATGAAGAAGGGGGAATCAGAATGTCAGTACTACATTGATAAGTTGGAATATCTGGATGACAAACAGAGAGACCCACGCATAGAACAGTGCAAGAGCCTACTGTGTCACGGAGAGCTACGCAACAAGAGTGGCACGGTAAATCTCACTGGGATGCACTCACACACTGACACATCACCTTTTCTTTATCTCTCTCCTCATGAGGATTATTGCCGATCACTAGCCAAAAAAGGAACTCACGCAATAACCATGTCTAATCTTTCAAAGAGATGACACAATGAACCAGGAATCTTAGTAATAGAATGACAACATGGGAGGCAAAGAAACTATTTTGAGTGTCTAGACAATCTGTCCAACGGTCTTTAATCCTCCCTACTCTTTCTGTTCTGCTCCACAGAAACTGCATGTGTTCCTTTTTACCGAAGTCCTGGTTCTAACTCGGCCTGTGACGCGGAACGACCGCCACAGTTTTCAAGTGTACCGTCAGCCTATTCCTGTGCAGGACCTGGTGGTGGAAGACCTGCAGGATGGAGATGTGCGCATGGGCGGATCCTTCAGAGGGGCCTTCAGCAATGCAGACAAAGGTGAGACACATTTTTCTGTCTTAAGTTCAGTGCTGGGTTTTTTGCTAGCTTGAGAATGATGTATAAGCTGTAGCTCTCAGCACGGCCTAAGAATGTGAATTGGTTATGTAATGGCATTATGAATGACCTAGTTTTGTGACTTTTGGTCATTTTGGATTTTTTATTGATTAATCGTAAGAGCCTATCTTGTAGTAGTTTATTTTAACATTGTTCTTCATCTCCCTGTCCTCCTTCAGCCAAGAACATCTTCCGTGTCCGGTTTCAAGACCCGTCTCAGGGCCAGTCTCACACACTGCAGGTCAACGACATCTTCCACAAGCAACAGTGGCTGAACTGCCTGCGCAGCGCCATGTCTGTCATCCAGAGCGAAGCTCCATCCGCCGCCACCGACATCAGCTCCAAACGCCGCTCCTCCACGGCCTCCGCCATGGTCCATATGGAGGAGACGGATGAGAACGAGCCCCAAAACTCAGCCTCAGCCCCTGGTTCACCACAGAGCAGTGGACCCCCTAGTCCCACACCCTCCGCCACCTCCACCCTCTCTACCTCTTCAACATCATCCTCATCTTCCACATCGTCCTCACCCCGTAAATCCAAAAAGGACAAGCGTGTCCTATGTTCTCTTGGCAAAAGAAAAGAAACAATGGTGTAGAGCTGACCAAAGGACTCTGAGGTTTTCACAGGACTTAAGCTCACCCCAGGGCACGTCCAGGGTCTGGCGGACTTGTATTTATGTGTGTTGGACCATGTGGTTCTGCAGCAGTATTTTTATGTTACTGTCCTCAATGGCAGCTATATCACCCCCACTCCAACCCGTCCCACAGGGGAAAGAACATGCATTGTTTGTAATTAAAGTTTCCTTTTTATATATATATTTTTAATCAGAATTTTACTGTAGCTCTTTCATTTTCAAAGAACCAGCACTGTTTAGCTTTCGGCTGAAAAACTGATGATAGTCAACAGAAGCATTAAGGGAAAAAAATGAAGAAATGAAGAGATCCTCCGATGCTTTGTAAAAGTCTGATTCAGAGCTCTGTTGAAGAGTCTTATTTTACTACATTCCCATCAAACCTGTTTGAATGTGGTTTATAACAGTTGACAGCAGTAATTCCTTTTCAAAAAAATCTAAAGAAATCACAGTAAAAAATGGTGATGGAATTTACACTGTTGACAGATCATATGTGGTATTTTATTTTACTCATGTAAAATTTTAACTGAGCCATGTTGGCTTTTTTTTTATTAAGAAAGCTGACTCCCCCCACCCCAACATGAAATAATTTTATTTTTCAATGTAGCATCTTGCATGGAGCTTTACTTGTGGAGTCCTGCCTATGGGGGCAGGATGGCCTGTATATGCTTGTCGAAGCAGAGTTCACTGAAACGGAACAGTCATTACTGGCAAGGAACTTTTGTAAGTTGTACAAGGGCTAGAAGTACGTTGGTACAAGAATTGATGGAAACTTTGAGTTGTATTAGGTAAGAGATTGACTTTGATTCAAGGCACTACACACAACCACAGCTGTTTGTCTGATTGTGTTTTTGTTGTGTCTTGAACGAAGTACGAAGGTTAGAGGCACTGGTGAAAAGCCAGTGAGTGTTTATTTTAAAGAAAGAACGGCATGTTGTTAGAAAGTCAGACTTGGTTGAAGGTAGAAGAATGTCAAAAGCGCATAAATTTGGTTTGTAAAAAAGACAAAGGAATGTGTTATACTTTGAAAGACTGCTGTGGGCTTGTAAATGTGTTTGATGTAAAAAGAAAATTAATGGAACAATAAAGGTCTGTGTAAGATTTGCATCTGAAAATGAATTGTCCCTCGTCTTTGTCTGAACCTGTCTGCATCGCAGCCTCATACCTTGAAAAACAAACAAGAAAGTTCCTCCAAAGAAGAGTTACGGTTTCTTTGACAACGTTTCCAAATGAAATGAAATGAAATGAAAAGAAGCACATGAAATAGCCTGCGTGTTGGCCTGATGCCTTCATTGCCCTCAACAGGCTGAAACTGCATATGGGCTTGTGCTCAGTCCCTCATTCAGCTGCATGTACACCCATCATTCATCCATTTAGGTTTCCAATCAATACATCAGACATTTTTCATCTGCAACATAAAATATTCCTAGTGGCCAGGTGACTAAACACTGTCTCCAGACACCCCACTCCCCCATTTCACTTCATTTCCAGTACAGTCCAGAATGTCTTGGCAGCTGTACAAAGGAAGCGAGTCTCCATTAAACAGATTCTTCCATTTATCTCTCGATCTCTCGTTCCAGTGCCTTGCTCGCTGATGGTATTTAGCTCTGCTTTAATCTCTTTTTGCGGGAACCCCAGTGATGAACGAGCCACCAGGAGCCACTTAACGTCCCCGAAGCACGCTCCCGCTTTGTCTCACACCTGATGACCGATCACTGAGCCTTTGTTGGTTTACGCGCTCCGTGAAGAATGCGGGTGAGCTCATGGGCTGGAGGGAGACTCGGAGCTCCTCACTCCAAACACTTTTACTCGGCTCCGACGGCCTCACTCTAATTGATCCCTGCATGAGTTGGCAGGACTGAGTTTTTGTGGCCTCTGGTTTTTATATGGAAACTGCCTCACGTCTGACTTCTACTCATGGAGTCTTTTTTTGGTTTTCTCTGGCCTGCAGTTGTCGTTCTGACATGGATGAAGATCTAAGCTACAGTACTGTGAAAAGGTCCTAGGCACCTATGCAAATTGTTTGAAGCCTTTTCTATCACCAGTTGTTTTCTTTCTGCTGGAAAAAAAGAAGTTAATTTTAGAATGTTTGCAAACACAAACAAGACGAAGATGTTGGTTGCAAGTAAGAATGGGCTTCGACAAGGAGAGGTCTGGAGAACAGTTAGCCATTTCCACACAAATAACTGTATTAATGTTGTTTGTTTTTATTGTAATATTAAAATAAAGCAGTACTACCCCAATTGGAAGGTTGTAGGTTTGTATTCCAGGCCTGCCAGAGGCACCACTGAGGTTAATCGAACAAGGGGCTGTCCCCACACACTGTCGGCTGCCCCCTGCTTCACCTGGTTAAAAGCAGAGGAAGAATTTCTCACTGTTCACTCTGTGAACTGTGCTGCAGTGTGTTCACATGTGACAAACTGGCCTTTTCTCAGATGTCTAAGACAGTGCTGTACACTGGCATGAGTGGGCCAGTAGTGAACCATGGGTAAGGGCATTAAGACACACGGGTATATCTCTGTTACAAAGGCCTTGATAGTGAAGCAACATGTTCCAGCGCTCTGGTCCACTATGAAGAGGAAGCACTGAGTGTGCAAGAAGTCATTAAAAACGAAGCCAAGCCCTGAAGTGACTGTCGTTTTACAACAGAAAACAGATGAGACATCTCACCACAAAGAAGCTTCACCGCACGAGGGTCAGAGAAGGATCAACCCTGTTACAAAAATATTACTAACTGATCAAAATAAAGCCAAGCTTATTTTGGTGATGGTCTAAAATACAGACTGATGAGTTGTAATGGGATGTCCAGGAAAAACTTTTCAAAAACAATGAATCACTCGGAAGACAGGCCCGAGCATCTGCTGCCGTTCGCCTTACACCCCTGTGGCGTCTCTAAACAAGACGAGGAGAGCTCGATTCTTTAGTGGGCGATGAAAGGATTGGATATGTCATTAATCCGAACAACACCAGTTGCGTAACTTTGTGTGTGTTTTTTCAATGTAGGACTTGCAAATGACTAGTTATGCAACTTTAGGGCCCGGGAGACATGCAATCACGCAACATGAGGAGAATGGGGTCAACGGCACCGTATAACCACATACAAAGATACAACCAAACAAAAGCCTGCTTCGTCCGTTGTTGGGATGCAGGTGACCGTTCTTGTGTGCGGCAGGTTACTGACACCAGAGCCCCGGTGGGCTGAGATGTTTTGTTTTGCGGGTCATTTCACTGCTCAGAGAAGATCCAAGGCGATGACAGCCTAATTACAGTTCAGCCTGTTGGCTGCTGGCTGTGAGGGGCAGGTTATGACGGAGCACGAAGGTGTTACCCTGTCTACGCTTTAAACTGTTGAACCGAGCCGGGAAATGACTGGAACACACAGCTGCACACCCACCTGCACACAGAATGATAAAATGGTATACATCAGTATAAAAATAGTAGGCTACTGTGTTATACATTGTAATATGTACTTCATACAATATGTAATAAAACATATCTAGTCTATTTCAGACAACTTGGCTCAATGTGGTTTGTCATATTTTTGAATCCATGTTCAAGATGCTTACAGTTCATGAACAAACTCAAGCAGTGAAAATGAACTCAGGATGAATCACAGAGGGGTCTAAGGGGTCGTCTAGGGTAGCCCCCACCCCCAGCTAAAAAAGATTTTGTGATCAACCCCAGCACCCCAACTTACCAACAGATACACCCCCTACGGTCCCCCCAGGCACCCCCCGACACCACCCACCAGTCAGCAGGACTAATCACAGAACTAATCACAATCACTATTTCTTGCAGTTTCTAAAACGTTTGTGTGTGCGTGTGTGTATCTGTGTGTTGTAAAAATATTGGCTCACATGTAATTTATGCAAAATTAATTGGAGAGAAAAAGGAAAAGGAAATATAACAATGTGAATTGAAAGTAAGGACAGAAAGAATTACCCGGTCTGTAACATGTTTGCTACATTAGCCTCGTAGCTTTAGCATGAGACGGCAAACATTCTTGTTGTCAAACTGTGAAAGAACACAACACACAGACACACACACACACACACACACACACACACACGTGCGTAAACACACACAGACACACGGATGCGCACAAACACACAAAGACATACACAGACACACACACACACACACACACACACATGCACGGTCCCACCATGATGTTTCTTCCCTGTTAACCCTGAGGCCCATGAGCAATGAATGAATAAGTCCTGAAAAGTTGTGGAGACATGAATTCCTGTTCATTTGATGACACACCCCCCCCCCACACACACACACACAGACACACACACACACACCCACACACAGGTCAGTGATAGTGTACGTTCCTTGTGCTAGTGTGACCCTCAGGTGTGTGCGTAATTTCACACGTAGGTCATGTTTCGAGCCAAAACCCCGCAGAGTAAAGTGAGCAGAGAGTAGCGCACTCCCTCCCTCTGTGATTCACAGACACTAAGCTGGACGGCTGGAGGCTCTGGTCAAGGTGGAGCCCTGCAGGACACGAACTCCAGGGAACGCACGCAAGCAGGGGAAAGACAGGAGGATCTGGTATCCCCTCGGCTGTTATCAGGGAAACACACCTGACGCACCATGCTGAAACATAAACCTGACAAATGAAGCACAGGAGAGGGAGAGAGAGAGCGAGTGAGAGAGAGAGAGCAAGAAAGAAAAAGAGAGAGTGGGGATCCAACTCCTCTCGTGACAACAGTAACACTTCTTTCGTTTCATGCATTCTCAGATTGTGCAAGATGATTCATCCCCTTCTTTTAATCAAGTGCCAGGCAGCCCTTAGTTATGGGAATTCCCTGGAATCACTTTTCTTGTCTTTCCCAACAGAAATGACACAATAACACATTTTTCTTTATGATACCATCAATCAGACGCTGCATATGTTTCTATGATGATGTTACTTTCCTTCAGAACTGTTCAGTTTTTTTTTTTATTGAAGCATTTCAGTTCTAAAAGATCTAAAAGAGCATCTAAACCTTGGCCATCAGACTCGACAAACCCACAGCCCCTAATGGACATTTTTTGGGATATTTTACTGGCGTTGTTCATCATTCACACAAGCACACACACTCCTAAAGATACTCCAAGATACACAAATCTCAGATTCATGATTATTTATTTGTCTCATATACAGTTTAATAAGCAAAACCTGTAAAGAGCCCATTAACCGTCTATGAAAAAGCTCCAATAAATTAAAGAGAAATTGAAAGGCTAAAACTGAGTGATGAACAATATGTAGAACTAAGTGTAAATAAACATTAACTAGAGTAAATAGTCCTGGAGACAATTCCAGTGTGGCGAGGGGTGTTTCTGTATGTTGTCTCTGTGGGTTTCCTCCCAAAGTCACGGACATCAGATGAACTGCAGATGGGACAGCTGGTGGTTAGGGACTTGCCTATGTCATTGGAAGGCTGTGGTTTAAAATCTCAGGACTGCCACTGAAGTACCTTTGAGCCAGGTACCGTCCCCACACACTGCTCCCCGGGCTGCTTGTCACTGGCTGCACGCTGCTTTACTTTGTATATGTGTTAAATGCAGAAATACATTTCACACTGCTCACACTGTGCTGTGCTGTGGTGTGGTGTGGTGTGTTCATGCTAGAGTTTAGATTCTCTGCCCGTGCCCGAAACCAGGCCGGGCCGGGCCGGGCCGGGCCGTGATCAAGCATTTGAGTTGCTCGGCGCGCTCGGAGTATCAGTTTACGAATGCACACACAGTTGAGAACGTGTGTTGTAATAGTCCTCGTATTAAAAGTTTAAATCCGTCTCGGCCTGAAAATTACAGTGGATGTTTCAGGCCGGGCTGGGCTCGGACACAAGGTGCTCGGGTTGGGTCGGGGGTCAATTTTTGGGCCCGATCTAAGCTCTAGTTCATGCGTGACCATAGGGGAACACTTTACCCCAAATGTGAATGTGTTTGTCTATCCTGTAATGGACTGGTGACCTATCCAAGGGGTTTCTCCACCTTTTGCCCCAATGAGAATTGGGATTAACTCTAGTTTCCCCATGAATGAGAATGAATGAATGGGAATTAAAAATGGCTTTGAGAAATGGGCCAAAACTGAGCAAAGGCTGCAAAAAAACCCAGAGCTGTAATTGCCAACTACTATCCGTCAGTTTTTTTATTTGTTTTTTTAACATATTTTTAATGGCATACCTCCCTATATATGGTGTTTCTGTTAAAATGGCCACATAGTGGAGCTACAAGGTATATAAACTATTCAACTCAATGTATTTACACTAACTATTTTCACTCAAAGAATAATATTCCACCACTCTTAGACCAACCGACACCTGCGTAGGTATTGGTGCTAACAGGACCACACCTCTTATGTAACTGCTCAGAATCTAATGGAGTGACTGGGAACTGTGTGCGAGCAAACATTCGCAGATCATATTCACAGAAAAGATCAGACTCTAACATTTTAGCATGGGTTCCTACATGAGTAAACAACTAAAAAAGCATTGGCAAATAAAGTACATGATTATGTAGTGTCGTGTTACTGACACTGTTGTGTAATCCTCTCTTACTGCCAGCACCAGCTCAGCACGCGGTAATGGTAGATGACAGTATAGATTATGGAAATTGCTGCAATCTCACTTATTCTTAAAAAAAAAGTGTGGGTATGTTATACAACTAATAGGGTTTTGTATTTTAACTAATCAAATGCCGTTAAAATACATACAAACTCTTTAAAAACCTCTTTAAGAACGCCATATTTACTGAATGTAATACTTTATTGACACCTAGAAGTAACCGCCTTTGAAATTGTGTTAAACTAAATACAATGAGATAGTGTGTGTATATATTTTACATACTGTGATAAAATAAATTAGTTAATATAACCATTCGATCACATTAGAAGTTAAAAACAGTTTAGCTTTCTTTGGAAAAGATGTTAGAGATATGAGGTTTACCCAGTGATGATGTCTTGCTGGTTTATAAAGTTGAATCCTTTACATTTAGCTCCCTTTGCCCTTGTTGGTGGGGGCGTTTGATCTTATTCTTTTGGTTCAGTGCTTGTGCTGCTTTGCTGATTCTTTTATCATTTTATACACAGCTCTGAACAGACGCTGGATGTACTGTTCCCCTGCAGTTCAACACAACCTGGCCCTGACCCTAAGTCTGTATTTTTAGCTACCTTTGCATCCAGCGGAGCGGTTATTTCCCAGAAGCCACTCTTACTTCAGAATAGTTTATGCTTTTCTACACCAATATGAGAGAGATGTCCACAAAGATGGACATTTTCCATTAAATCAGACATAGACAAGCCCTCCGGGGTGGCCTATGATGTAAGACTCGTGCCCAAGGCTGTGTCTGTTACAGGTATTGGTACGTGTTGGGTAACCTTTAGGTTTGAGAATGTACACTGTTTCTCTCACTCTGAACCTCTACAGGCCAGACGTGCCATTCTCCACATACTGCAGCCTCTGCCATGTTTAATAAGTCAGGGCAGGCCTTTCATTTCCTGCCTGGGAGACAGTGGGCTTTGCTGGGCTGAGGTGCGGCGGCTGAGGAGGTTTGGTGCTGGAGGAGCGGAGGGTTTATCTTGGGTCTCTGCTGCTCTCTCATTGCTCCAGCTGTGGGCAGATGTGCTCATATGCCAACATCCACACAGTTTGTAGTGTCTGGGGCAGCAATACGGTCTGAACAACACACTGCACACAGACACACAGACACAGACACACAGACACAGACACACACACACACACACACACACACACACACACACACACACAC
>JBBMFX010000122.1:17479883-17497991 GCA_037832545.1 Rhabdalestes septentrionalis
AGGGCCGAAAAAAAATCACAGGTGTTTCTGTCCATCGTTCCACTGTGGGAAACTGCCTCAACAATGTGAGTCTGTAAACATGTGTAGCTGTCGAAGAACATGAAAGTAGGAGAAAGAAGAGCTGACGTGTCGTGTCAAAGACCAGACCTGATCATTGTTGACTGTGTTCGAGAGTTACTTGAATGGCAAGGAGCACAGCTCTGTGAGAGATTATTTGGGCTGCACTATGCAGTATTTTCCCTTCCCAATGGGAAAAACTGATAGAGTGGTACTCACTGAGATATGGCTTCAGTCTGCGAGGTCACTACACCCCCTTACACACACACTCACACACACACTCACACTCACACTCCCAAACAAAGTGGTTAATCCATATCCAGAGTGATGATCTCACTCACCTGCAGTGAATGTTTGCTTGGACAAAAGCCCCCTTTGTTCTTCTGCAAACACACACTCGTTCTAACCTCACGTGAGATGCGGGAACTGAAGAGAGCCGCGTTCAAATCCAAATCTCTCCCTTTATTAGCTAACAAGGCTCTTTTGTGTACTTTACACCCTTTAGTGTTAGCCCTTATTAAGTCCTAATGCAATTTAAACAGAAAGAGTGTTTGGTACGAGCGAGTCTCTTTATGTGGCCTTTCCGAAAGCCATAATATGCCTCACCTGCTTCCTACATCCTGTTTACGTGCCTTTCTGCATGACACGCCAAATATTTTCTCAGGTAGCAGTCACTTCCCATCTTTACACTGGATGCTTTCAAGGAAGGTCATTCATGTATGATCGGCTTCGATGTAATGATTTATTTATCTGTTGTGACGTAATACGTTTTTTTTTTTACTTTGGTCTTTTTCAGCTTAAGTTGTGTCTTTAGTCAATGCAGCACAATCACTGAAACCTTTGACCCAGTTCACAGCTTGCTAAGCTAAACTTTAAACTGATGGCTTTGGTCCAGCAGAGCTGAGGTGCCCAATCAAACCCTTGAGCTAGTGTTATCATATTTATGCACATTTGCAGTTTGATTACTGCGTTACGTGCTCCTGTACACAGATGTGAACACGTCATGCCGTAAGAATGATTTAAAATGAAGTGATTCATTCCTGCTTATATTAATTGGCCTTTGCAAGTCACTGTTGGTAAGAAATTCTTTGGACTCAGGTTAAGTTTAGTCCAACCATGATTCATACCAAATGCACTTCTGCTGAGAGACCAGAAACAAAGTTTTAATCCAGACAGCCTCAAACTTCAAATCAAATTCTTATAACTGCAGAGAGATCTGTTTTAGTCAACCCCAAACTTTCTATAATACTGAGCTACAGACCGGGAAACTAAAAATATTCTTAAACATCTTTTGACATAAGTAAGTAGAAACAAAGATATGAAAAAAAGGATTCAGAAAATGTGTATGAGGGCAAAGCTGAGTAATCACATTTTTGCAGAATTGTGGTTCAGTTTTGGCTCATTCCTCTTGGCAAACCCTGTTTAATTCCCAATGTTACAAGGGTCATTGTGCTGGACTTGCACATTACAATAAATAAATCCATAAATTTACAAATTGGCAAGGCCATAATCTTCATGTTTTAAAGACCAGCTTTTAAAGACCAGCTTTGAAGTATTTTGGCTGCATATTCGGGGCTCTTGAAAGCTTTTCTCCCCAGACACATTTTATTGGTAGATGAGATTTTAAATTGTTCCTAGTATCTCCTGTTGCATCGATTCATTCATAATTCCTTTGATGACCTGTAATGCTCCTGTACTGTTCCATATCCCAAGTGTTTTTGGGATCATGTGCACTCCCAAGTTATTGCCAAAGTGTTCTATTTTTTGTTTAATCTGTCCAGAGTGCTTTGTTCCAAGATGATCTAAATGCTCATGTTCAAATCTAGCTTTTGAGGACTGAAGGAGTGATTTCAGCACAATTTGTTGCATATTGTTTTCTAAGAAACTGTTGCTCCTGTTGCTTTTAGGTTTAAGAATGACTGATAGCTTCTCTCTTACCTTCCTTATCAGTAGTCTGATAGCATGTCGCAAGGTCTTGTGTGGGAACAGACCTGGCACAAGACACAGATTTGTGGATGGACCTTGCATTGGTATGGGTGGGGCATTCCATTAATATGCTACTATTGGTACTGTATAGCAAGCTAGGTGTCATTCAAATAAATACATGCAACACATCAAGATACATCAAGATATTATTTTATTTAGAAGTAAAATAATAACAGCCTCTAACACAACATCAATGGACTTAAAGCTGAACTCCTAAAAGGTCCAAGGTAAACCTACAACCCACAATCTTCACCAAACCTCATACTGTCAATTTCTTGGAGTAGGGTAAAGAGATCATCCAAGTATTTCAAAATAGCAGAGACTGTGCTATAGTGACCAATCCAGCATTGTTCCAAGAGATGCTTCAGTCTTGAAGAATGGCCACGGTTGGATTTAGTCAGAAATTGTAAAGCATATTGTATGTATTGAAGTGCTCCTCTGCTGTCAGGGCATGTGAGACCCCCAGATGTAGATGATGACTGAAACAGTGGACGTATGGTATGCCATGGTGTAGTTTTATTTGGAGACATTTTTGAACCCGTGTTTGCCAGACTTAAGGAAGGCACTGTCATAGACTTGACTGATTATTTTTTGTGAACTCAGTCCTGCTTTGGTCAGTACTTCAATGATCATGTCAGTCAGTGAGGCTGCACTGTAGCGACTGTCAAAATGCGTTCGATGGGCTAATCCAAGTAATTGATAAAATGCACAACTATCGAAATATGTTCTTTTCCTGTAGGATCTTGGGGACCCATTCACTTTTATAGTATAGAACGAGTCTCTGAATTCTCTCACGATGTGCTCAGTAATTGTAATAGACATTATGCCTATTAATTTGTTCTGAATGTCATGGCTAGTGTATCTAACATTGTGTGGAATGGAAAACAAAAACAGCCATCTTCTGTCATACTGTCAAAGGAATCCTGATCACCTCTAAAAGGTAGGTGGTTTACAAACAGGAATTCAATGACATCAACTATAGATGAAAAGTAGTATCTGTTCTGTTGCAACTTATCAACTTTTTAACTAAAGTTTATATTTCTTTACCATTGCATATGCGTCTCTCCTTGTCTTTCCACATAGATTCACAAATGAGTTCTTTGGATGATGTGTGTTTATTTAGTCCTTTGCCTCTTTCTACTGCATGTGTCCAGTCACTAAATCCACTTAGCGTAAAAGTAGAGTCTCCAAGCAAGGATGGTGCGTGGACCATTCTGCGAGGACAACAGATTGCAGTCTATGTTTTCTTACCAGTCACTGTTGAACAATCTATTTTTGCCTGAGAAATTGCATCTGGGAAAGTTTTTCAAGACAATTTGATTTGGCTTGCCACCCCCAGATCCTCCTTGCCTAGTTTAAACCCCAGTGATCTCTGCATTGCTCCCCCTTTTCTAGCAGATACATGCTGGCTCCTAGCTGGATACCTTTTTTGTAGCTCATCTATGACATTCTCCTCAAACCTATGTTTATTGTTAAAGAAACATAGTATGTCCAGTTTCTTTAGCTTGGTAGTTTTCCGCATATTTAGTTGATTTTCTGAAGTTCTATCACTAGTTTGTGAAAGGTTGCGCTCGTTGTTACAGTAACCTGGATTATTTTGAATGAACCACAGACCATTTGAAATGACCACATTTTAGACGAAGCACTATTTCTTTGTCATTATGAAATATGTTGCTGGAAAAGAAAATTATTAATCATAGTAGCTGTGATTATTAGTATTTTTTCAAAAACAATGTTGTAAATGTTTGGTGGGATGACAGCCTCATATTCCCAGGGTGGGTCCAAGTATGTCAAAGGGAGGGCACGGCACCCTAAAGCCCGCCTATGATGCCGTATCTATGTGGGAAACCTGTCCAGGGCCAAATAATTGTGGTTCCTTAAACTTTCTGCTTGCATGTTATTGAATCAAATGGACAGGAAGGGTTTTTTTTGGCCTTTGCTATTCATTTGAGTGTTATTCAATAATTTTGTACCTCCGAATTTTAGTGATGACACCAGGTGCAATCGAGCCCCAGATCAGAAAGAAAATTTAGATAAATGAGCCAAGTTAGGGATATCTTTAATACTCTCTAGAATTATTGGTACCCCTGATAACCAAGCTAGGAGACACTTGAAGCCACTTGATTCATAATTCTAAAATAGATCAGAAGATTTGCTGGAATCATTGTGCGGCTGAGAGATCTGACCACAAGTGACCTTGCAGATGTAACCAGATTTTAATCTAAAGCATCCTGGTGTTAATAAAGTCCATGACACCATGTATCCTAACAGCATTCCCAGGGCCTTTGGAATTAAAACAAGCCGACAACATCACACATCACAGTTTATAGTTGAAACAAAGGCTTTCTTATGGCAAGCGTGCCAAATACTTTTTTGGCACGGAGGTGGTGAGTATCACAGCTCCTGCTGTTTGAAGCTTCTTAATTATTTCCCTAATAGAGATTGGTATTTTCAGGTGCTATTTACAGTCCATTGTCTCATTTTATTTGTGCAATTTCTGATCTTCCCCGTGCTCAGGGGTGATAAGTATTTGGTCTTTGTCCAAAAGATTGTAAACACCTACTTGTCTCTGCTGAAAGCAAGGATATAAGTAAGGAAGCTGGAACTAGATGCTGGAACATTGCTGTGAAGATTTGATAGCAGTCACAAGAACAAAAGTGAGATAAGATACTTAATAGACCCCGACAAACAGGCATGGATCTCAATGCCACTCCAACTCATTCCAAAGGTATTGGAAGGAGCCCGGTCACTCCAAAATAACAGTTCTACTGCCCCTCAGCTGAGCGCTGGGGGGGCTTTAAAGTCCTCTAGGCATGGGGCATTAGAGCTTTAGGCACTTGTATGGTGTCTCCATACCATTCCATTCTATTGCCAATACTTTCTACACAGCATTACACTTCAAATATATACAAACAGCGTGTGTGCAATGGAATGCCTTGGCACTTTGTGCACATTAGCTCAGTTCATAAATTGGGTCTGGATGTTTTGGACTTCTATATTTTCCTTATTGAAACAGGAAGTCTTGAATTATCTCTTTATAAATATTCAAATGGCCTTTAAAAATGTTTTTAAAAAATTGGGACAATGGGGACTTTCTGTATGAAAATGGTTGCCAGTTATTATGACACGTTTTTGGGAGAAAAGTCTCATTAATGATTTTATTCTTGTTTTGTTTATCTGTTTTTCTGACATGTTCAGTGTTAGAAACACATTATTCTAAGCTTGTTATGCTCTTCTTTTACCAAGTGTCAGAGTGGTGTGCTAATGGAGCTTTTTAGGTAAGCCCCTGTTAGGCTTCAGCAGGGTCATATTTGTTATGGTGTGTGTGTATGTGTCTCAAAGAGCTTATCCAGACACCATGGCATGTTCATACCCAGCTCATACTGAAAAGCCTGATTTGGAATATAAGTGTAGTAGGCTAGAAGGCCAGCACTGATGGATGAGCTGAAGTGTTAGTGCCACTCTACATGAAAGCGTGGGCTTGAGAGCAGAGAGAGGTCTGTTTTGACCAAAGTGCAGCACAGTCGGAATCACCAAGACACTTTAATACTAGCCGGAACTCCTGTGATGTCATGACAAAATCCATCGATATGATCTCATAATCTCAGAGTTGAAGGCGCAGGACATTTGCTCGTGTTCAGTAGGTGAAATGTTGGCGAAGGCTTGAGTAAACGTCCCTCTTTAGTAAGCCTGCCCGCATGCCTAGTTTTTGTCAAACAAATCAGGCATCTCAGACACTCTGTTGATGTTCTTGTTGTAAGACCTCAACTGACAACTCGGAACTGATAACAGACAAACTCACAGACAACCATAAAATATTATTTGTTACTAGTGTGACCACGTTTAGGCCTAATCCACATTTACACAGGTTTTTTTTTAAATAGAGGTTATCCTTCAAGTCAAATCCCCATGCAAAAACATGATGTCAAAAACATATCAAATCAACATTCTGTGATATTTCTCAAACCGTAAAACCATGCTGGCCAATTAGTAGCCTGAAAAAATTTATTTCTGTTTCCAACATGCTTACAAAACTGGCAGTTTGGGCAGCGTAGACTTTGTACTACACTATTTGTTGGTGATTTAACGTGTGGTGGTGACCTTGTGGGTAGTAAAATTGAGCATTCTGTCATCCGTGAACGTGAATTCTTCCTCTGTATTAAACCCATTCACCAAGTGAAGCCCCAGATAATCGGGAACACAGCGTTTGGGGAGCACAGTGTGGGGACGATACCATGCTCAGAGTATCCCAGAGGTGATTAGCAGTCTTGAGAATCAAACCCATGACTTGCTGATCGCAAGGGCGAATGCCCTAACCACTAAACTCTGGACCAAGAGGTCATGGGTTTGAATCCTACCTTCAACAAAGAAGAAAATGGAGCACACCTTACAAGCCAGAGTGATAATCAGAGACCTGAAATGCAAACCGAGTCAGTGAACAAAACAAAGGGGTCAGTTGAGAATCAAATTTAAGTAAAACAGGCAGGGTAGTACAAACCAGGGAAATTGAATAATAAGACAGAACAAATGGCTGGTAGGAAGGTATAGTTCATGGCAATACTCAACAAATCTGAACCTAGAACTCAAATGTATTTGAGTAAACTGGCTGCATTTTGTCATGTGTGAACACACAACAGCACACAGTGTGAACAATATTAAATGCTTCCTCTGTATTTTACCCATTCACGAACTGAAGCAGCAGGCAGTGAGGAATACAGAACCCGAGGAGAAGTGTGTGGGGACGGTACCTTCCACAAGGGAACTTCAGGGGTGCCACCAGCAGATTGGGGTTTGGAACTTACAAGTGTCTGATCATAGGACACCACCTGCCTAACTTAATGCTTTATTTTTCATGTGTTTGCATTAGAAGACATTGTGAGAAAGATGGGTAGAGATTGGTGTTTGTGTGCTGATAGGATCTGACAACATATCAACACTGAAACCGGAGTTTCTGAACATCTTTCTCCTGGAAGAATTTTCCCAAAGGTCAGTTTTCAGTGACCTGAAACGCTGTGGATGAAAGGATGTCAGTGTGGATGAGGCCTTAACCTCCATTAAAGCTTCAATTCTTTTCCAGAGTCCTCTTTTCAGTTTTTCTCCAGAAATACACAGCGATATTTTTCCATGCTTTTTAAACACAGTTCAGTCTTAGATGGCGGCTGCTTTTTGTGTCTCTCACCATCAAAGTTAATCCAGATTACAAATTTAAATTCATCAGTCCATAAAACCGTCGTCCACATCTTAGATACACAGTTTGGGTGTTCTAGTGTAGATCTTTTTCTTTTCTGCCTGTTTTTTATTTCTCAGTAACAGGAGCTGCCTGTGTGAATGTGTGTGTCTCTTTGAAGGGGAGTATTATGACAGTGAGAGATTTGGGGGCAGCTTTTGTTTGGAATAAACAGCTGTAACTGGGTTTAAGACCGGAAGGATTGAGTTTAATTGGTAATGGTAAAGAGTGGACAAATTATTACTGATAGGTTTCCATATTACTTGAACTTAACAGTCACTTTGACTGTAAATTTAATGAACAAAAGTGTCTTTTATGACTTTTGGACAGTAGTGCACAAAACTTAATGATTCTGTCAAAAATGAAAACATGATTATGAATGGACAGTAGATGATATAAGGCATTAAAACACATTGTGCCAATATCTTTGCTCGCAGGAAAAACACTTTATCACACACTGAGGAAAAAAATATTTAAAAAGGTGTCTAAGAGTTTTGCACAGTGTTGTACATAAAATATTCCACACTACTAAGTCTACTGTGAAACGTAAGTAATCTGAGCAGCCACATAGTATTTATGTGGAAATAGTCTAAAACAAGCAAATTGTCCCTTTTTAGCATGAAAAACCCAAATTCTTATATGTAGACCTGAAAGAGTTAGCAGACATTTCCGTTTCTTGCAGATTTTCATCTGTTACAGTCAGAATAAAGGGGAGAAGGAATCAAGCTGGGCTTGATTTTCCCCACGGAAGTGCTGTGTTTTCACGCCATGACTGTGTGTATCTTATCAGGCTGGGTCAGAGGCTAATTGCCCAGAAAGGGGGAGGCAGCAGAGGCCGATGACAGATTAGAGCAGGAAAAACTTCTGGAACAAAAAAGCCCTCTGCTTCTGCATGGTCCTGGTTATGCATGGTCCTGGATTTGTGTTATGAATAGCCCCAGTTTTCCTTTGCTTTTCTTTTCTTATTTTACATGTCTTGCAGGGCCGCTGGGCTGTTAGGGAGAAGGGGGTACAAAGTGGCGTCCTAAAATGGAACTTTTGTATTTTTAGAGGTTCAAAGGCCCATTACACCATTCATCATGAGATGTCGGGCCGTGATTCATGATTTCGAATTAGGCTTGATATGAATAGCGCCGTGCGCCCTCATGTTTTTCCAGAGGTCTTTAAATGCAGTAGCTGCGGTGATAATCCCACCCTGTGACAGCTTCGCATCTGGGCCAGTGGAGTTGCACTGTCAGCTATAGATAGAAAGACCGCAGCTTAGCTATAGATGGAAAAAAATGTTTTAGTGGCGAAGTTTGGCTGGTGAGATTACACAGCAATCTCATTCCTTGCTGATCCAGGCCTGTTTTCTCACCTCCCTCTCCCTCTCTCAGTCTCTCTCCCTCTCTCCTGCACTCTCTCTCTTGTAGGTTAGGCACAAGACCACAAAACTAGCCCTCACTGGCCTTCGGTGTTAGGGGGGATTTAAAGCAAACATAATTATGTAGGTCTCACCTGACAGTTGACCTTAGCACACTTTGAAACCCACACCTTTTATTCCATCATTGATAAATGACAAAAAGGACAATGGGCTTCTGTTTTCCAGACTCTCTCTCTCTCCTCAGCTTGTGTGATGGCTCTGCAAGATTCTAAAAGATTTGGATCATTTTTCAGTCGGCATTCAAAACACGCCTCATCTTGCGCTCATTTTCACACCGCTCATTTATCGCCGGCTCTCAAATGCACCCAAACAAAACACCCTTGTCCGTCCCTCAGTGTTTACCCAACACGGCCTGGCCACTCACCCAAAGCCGTATTTACCCCAAACAGGCCAGGGCTGACCCAGACTCAAAGACGGGCCAAAAGGAGGCATATCCAAGGAAGGAGAGAGGCGAGCGAAGCCTGGAGGGAAGGGTAAATGGGGGCAGGTTGTCCAAATGTGGCGCCTTGCTGTGGTCAGCTGGGCAAATCTTGTCCTGATGCCATCCAGCCGAGCAGTAATGCTGCTGTGGCACAATGACAGATGCCCTTGTATTGCAGTCCAACACGGAGCCACCCATGGAGCCTGGTTTATTGTACAGCAGAGGTTCAAACAAGCAAAGTGAGGTGTTTTTTTTTTTTCATGCTGGACCGAGAACAGAAACCAGAGCCTGTCAGAAGAGGAGTTTTCTAAACTTTCGGGAGTATTCTCTCCCCTCTTTCAGGCTTGTACCCACACGATATGAAAATAATCCTCAGAGTTTTTACCAATATTACTTCTAACAGCTTGTTTAATAGCTGCCTCAGCGACATTTGCTAATCAGCTTGGAGCGCAAAAGTTTACTGGGCCAAATGGTCTGGGCCAGGCAACAAGTATTGCCAAGAATAAAATGTCATTACCAGGCAAACCCATCTTTCAGACCAGTGCCCCTCAAATTAATCAGTCCACTAACAAATGTATAATTTTCATAGCCACTGTTGTAATGTGGGACAAACTTTACAGACCTCAGAACTGTACAGTCCCATTCAAAACAATGTGGTCCTTGCGTTTTTAGGAACAGACTGAAATACAGGGTGATGAATTCTGTGCATCTGACAGACAGTGTGCAGATTTTGGAGTGTAATGAAGATGTCATTCGCATTGTAACAGATTCTGTGCTGTTGATGTTTCCAACCGAATTTCACTTGGGATGCGGTGGTTCTGGTTGGTCAACTAGCACACACACAGAGGTTTAAAGCTACCAGCTAGCTTTATTTATTGTGGTTACCATGACCAGAAAAAAAAAGACATTAAAGTACAACACACACTTGGTGATCTCACTTTAAACTGCATTGGGTGGTATAATCAATAACAGGTTACCAAAGCAGATGAAAACGAATTACCCAGAGGTGTCCTATTTGCAGTAGGTAAGCAAAAGTTTTCTTTACTGATGGCAGTGTTTAACCATGTACATGTTGAGACTGTAATAGCAAACACCAAAAATTGGTGATCAAGGGAGAGATTAGACTGATATTTTACTTCAATAAATGTGGAAGAAATTTGCAAATATGCAACAGCTCAGGGCATTTATACTTTATGGTGTTACACTGTGAGGGTCTATGCCCCACCGCCCGCACATTGCAGCACAGCATTTTAACTTTAAACAAATAATACAGCAGTCCAGTTTTGGACAATTTTTGAGTGCCATCTCTTACTTTGTGTTCTCTCTGCTCTAAGCAGTGGGCATCTGACAATGCATTGCACTGGGAGCAGAGTGTGGGGACGTTATGTTGCTCAAGAGTACCTGGGATTCAAACCCACAACCTTCTGAATACAGGGAGAACTTCCTAAGCACCAGACCACCAGCTCAACTCAGGAAAAGCTTTATAATTAGTCCACAGTTGCACTGGGTGTGTAGGGACTACAGGAATGTGCAGGGCAGTCATGCTCCAGAATCAGGACTCCTACATTTCTCACTAAATGAGATTTGGGCCAACATTCTTTAAAGCTTGTCCAGCCTAAAAACGGATGCATCGTGGTCACCTTCAGAACACATTCAGCATCCTGCTTCTCTTTCTCAGTCTTTGCCTTTTCACCTTTTTCTCAACTCTACTCCAGCAAGTGGACCTGCAGGTTTGTTGGTCTTTACAGCAGCAGTCAGACTCTGCAGGCTGCTCCGTTCAAAAGACCCTTTTGTGCGGTGAGCCAGAGAGGCCGGCTGTGCTCAGGAAACCTTTGAAGGGGCTTCCCGAGGTAAAGCAGCTCCCTCTGCAACTCATCTGTCACAGGTACTATTAACACTTCATCTTTGTCCTCTGCACTCGTTCTGCCACTCCCTCACTCCCCTCTGCCCTCATCTGAGGTGTTTCCTGAGGAAAGGAGGAGTGAGGCGGAGGTTTATTCGCTCTCTCTGCGCTGGCACATGTTAATGAGACTTTCAGAGGCCCAGAGCTGCTCTCAGGTTTCCCTGTTTCAGACTGCGGCAGTGCTGGCCTGGCCAGGTCTCCGCCGACCCAAAACCTCTCTCTCTCTCCCTCTCTGTCGCTTTCTCCCTCTCTGTCTCTCTCTCTCTCTCTCTATTGCAAATGCACACACACATATACAGTAAGACGTGGCAAACGGATAACATCACAAGACATTTTTATGATACTCAGCATGATATTTACTTTAGTTTAACAAATGGAAAGCACAAAGTGCATGACCAAGACAGCAGTGCTATTTCAGAAAGGCAAGGAAAACTGAGGAGAATGATTTTTTAAACTAAAAAATAAATAAATTGTGCAGGAAAGCAAACTGCAAAAATGGCCTGTTCTACGTTCACTCTGTTTATGATGTCAAGAGAAGCACCTGTATATTTCTGCCTACATATGGCTTATATCAGTTTAGCCCCACCAATTCATATTGAGGTCACAAGTAGCAGCACAGACTGCCTTTAGAAAGAGGCACAATACAGGACATCCAATCAGGACTGAGATTATTTACGTATATCACTATTATAGCTATTATAGCAAAGCTATATACAGCTTGTTTAACTGTAAGGGATAAGAAGAGGTTGGAAAATGGTCATGTAGTAGTTTGATTGCTTTTTTGGTGCAAAAAGAAGGAAAAAATAAAAAAAATGCTAATAAAGATCCATTCAGTTACTTTGATCTAGATACTATACACTGCTGTTGTTTACATTCTCTTAATAATCTGGACCATACAAAAGTATTTTTATGGTGCATGTAGTTCATTTTCATGAAAATAGTTTTTTCAAGCTCGCAAAATATCAAATTATTAAATTTGTCCAAATTTTACTCATAAATCATAGACATAATTTAGACTAATTGTCTTATAGCCTTATTTCTCTCTTGGGCACTGGAGCATTACTTAGCCTTGATCCTTACTTTCACTTTGTTTGTGTATGAGCTTGTCTGGCTTGAGAGTTGGTACATGTTTGTTTACTCTAAGCACCTTTTAAACAAAGTACCAATTCAGGTCAGTCCTCCTCCCGAAGGAAAAGGCCCCATTTAGGCCATGTTTGTCTGTACCACGTCTGAGCCTCATAGTGGGGTCATGGCCTCTTACAGTTTCTGTGTCAGTGTTTTCGACCTGTTTCACCCTCAGTGGCCTGTCAGAAATAAGAGCATTTAATAAGAGCAATTAGAACTGAATGGGGTTGTTACACGCGAGGTTGCCCTGAGCCTCAGGGCCTATCAGACCTGAACAGCAGGAATGCCGAGCACAAAGGTAGAGTGAGAGGATGACGCTATTGATCAATTTCCCACTGCAGCGAGCTAAAGAATAATTACCTGTCATCAGATGCCAGGTTCACTGCTGGCATTCCTGATCATCAACATTGACACTGGCCTTTGTTTCTTTCTGGGAATTTGCCAAATATTTTTGATTGTATCAGAACTCTTGTGTTGTAAGTTCATTCTGATTTTCGGGGGGATATTGAGTGTGCTTGTGTGTGTATGTAATATACATATGTGTGTGTGTGTGCGATTTGCTGTGTCTTTAATAATGTTGCTGTTGTAACAAAATCTGTCGTGAGACCTTAATTCTAATGTTTTGTTTAGTAGATTTTATTTCAAGTCATTTAGAATATTTTTTGGGCCATGCACCCCTGACCGCTGAATGCCCAATCCCTGTTTAGAGGGCAGCAGACTGTGAAAAAGCTGAAAAACAAAAAGTTTACAAGGCACTACGATCTGGGTCAGGGAGTGAGCAGAGCCGAGGACAAAACAACTTTACCAGCCAAACCGATTTTTGAGACCATTGCCTCTCAAATTGGCCCACAAATGATTATTTACCGTAACTTCCCTTATTTTTACAAGTACACACAGTTTTTAATGATCATTTTGTTTAATAAAGGCGAAATGCATCACCCAGATTTCTCCCGTGTAAAAAAATAATGTCCCCTAAACTTATTTACTGGTTTTGCCACAACTGTAACCAAATGCTTCCAATAACCGGAGATCAATCTGTCGACTTTTGAGCATGCATTGCCCTTTTAAAGTCTTACCACAGCATCTCAGTGGAGTTCATGCGAGGACTTTAGCCCGGCCACTCCAGAACCTCAGTTTTGTTTCTTTTGAGCTATTAGGTAGTAGACTTGCTTTGGATTTTTTCTTGCTGCATTGCTCAATAGTGCCTAAGCTGCAGGATGTTATGGTAGAGAGCAGAATTCATGGTCCGCCAGACCCTGAAGCAACAAAAGCATCCCTCCGCCATTATAGTCCCATCATGCTTAACTGACGCATTGAGTTTGGCATTGTGGAATGTTGTTTCAACTTTTCTCCATAAAGTTCCAGCTTAAATTCAGTCCACAGAAATGTATTCCCAAAAAACTGGGGGTCATTTCAATTATGAGGTGTGCCTTTTCTAATAGTTGGAATCATGAATTTGTGTCTAATGTGAGTTGAGCGAACCTTACTATACATTAGATGTTCATCAGGCTGGATGAATCATCACTGAATTCTTAGAGGAATTTTGGAAGGCTGGCCACTTCTGGGAAGATTCACTGCTGTTTCAAGTTCTGCATTTGGACTATAACGTTCTGTCTCACCTCTTCAAGAATTTCTATTAAAATGACATGGTGTTCTGTTGGTTAAGCCCTTTCAGCAGATGTCACATAGGGTAAAACGTTTCCATTTGCATGATTTTTTTATTCAAAAGGGCCGGATGTGTCAAACCTAGTTGGTCCCAAATATCAGCCACATTTGGTTGATCAAGGAAGGGGCCTTTTTCACAGTGGGCCAGTTGGTGTTGGATAAGTGTTGTTCCATAAATAAATGAAACAATCATTTAATACTGAAATAGAACAGGATAGAGACAAATCATTTTCCTCTGCACTGCCTCCATGCTTCACTCACAGATGTGTTCTTTCACATCTACTGTCGAAAGCTTTGATGAACTTTACAGAATGTCGGCAAAAATCCAACTCAACATACTGAGAAGGAGAACACTTGAAAATATATTTCTTTTGTATGCTTATGAATGGTCACACTGGTAGATTGTTGATTGTCATTTTATTGTAATAATTGTTCTAAGACAGTTTATTATAGTATATAACAGTGATGTATGTTAGCCGACACTGGGGGCCGGTGCTATTTTTTCCTCAGAAGAACATTGTGCCTTTGTCTCTCTTATCTCTCACTATCACTCTCTTTCACTGTCTATCAATCTGTCAGTTTCAGTGTGCAATAGTGGTGAACTGTGTTCAGTCTTGGGTTGTAAATCTGAGCATTCTGTCTCAGTAAAGGACAGCAGATCATGCACTGTCAGAGAGAGAGAGAGTATTCTATGGTAGAGAGAGCATCGATTTCTCTGTGGTGCTTTGGCTGTACGCCTGCTGCCCTGAGCAGCTCATGGAAGAAACAACAGTGGTTGGCGTCGTTCTCTCTCATTCCTTTTTCTATTACTCTATTTCATTCTCTCTCTCTCTCTCTCTTTCTCTGTTTCTCACTCTCCAGGGACTCAGAGCTACTGTAGCATTCTGTAAAACAAGCCTCCGAAATGCTCCCTGCTGACTGCTGCTGGTCTGGCATGGAGACAGAGAGGGAGAGAGAGAGGGAAGAAATGTAATGAAAGCCTCCTGCCCAGTCACGGTTAATGATATTGAACGGGCTAATTATGACCGTGCTGGTGTGGAATCCACACTCCCTACTTTTGTGTGTTTGGACAGGGCCAGCACTACATTTTAATAGCCCAAATGAGTGAAGGAGTGTGAGTGTGTGTGTGTTTATCTGTGCGTGCATAAGGGGAAAACTGCATGTAAATTAACTTTGTCACTGTTTAGTGTGGAGCACATGCACACACATACATATGTTTTTATACCATTCTCAGGACCAGGGCTCAGATCGAGACACACAAATATACAGTGTGACACACACACACACACACACACACACACACACACACACACACACACACACACACACACAAACACACACACACACACACACACAAGACTACATACATTCTACTTAAAATTAGTATAACATTTCACATTTACACATGACAATCAAGTTTATACTTTGATTTCTTTGTTGTATGGTGTGATTTTGGTGTATTAGATTTTGGTGTGTTAGATTTTGAACAGACATTTTTGAAGAATTTATTTTGCAGAATATGTATATATTCAGGAGACCATTTTTTGATCCCAAAAACATGTACAAGCTTATCAGTCTTGCTGGCTTTTCCTCGTGTTGGCTGGTGTGACTGGCAGGCTGCACTGCTGATGGTTGCTCTTTTCTCCCTTTCCTCTGTTTTCTTTAGGGCTCCATCACTTGCTGTGCAAACATTACTGCCCCAGTCCTCCTTAATTACTCTCCATTTCCCCTGCAGCACCCAGAAATGATGATTGTGCACACACACTCTCACGCACACAGACACAACCTCAGAGGCTCAGTAACACTCTAAAGCACTGCAGCACGGCGGCAGCACCAGGATAATATCTGGCCGGAGACTGATATTTCTAGCAGATGTGTTTGAATTGCATGTGCGGCTGCACATGGTTAGGGCTTACGGGCAGACATTAAAAGGCTGCCTTTTTTTTTCTTTCTTTTTGGGAGGAAAGTTTGGTTTCCGTCTGCTGGAGCGCTGTATTAACACGGGTTCAGACTCCTAATGGGCCCTGGAGCACTGGCAGTATGAACACAGCGGCCGACTCCAGCCCCTTACACTGGCCATTACTCACTCCTTCTGCCTCGCTCCCTTATTTCCCAGAAGCGCGAAACCCAGTCCGCTCAGCGTGATGCCCGTCTGTGCTCTACAGCTGTACACATGTGGACCTGCAAGGCCTCTCCTGCACCAGTAGTGGCCCTGTCTCAACACACACACACAGCCTGTTACTCTCCAGTGTCCAGAGAAGATCATGTGGTAAACTTGTTGGTTGGCTGCGCATAAATGTGCTCCTCTGCATCTGCAGCAAAGCTGTGAAGTTCTGTCACACTGGTTCTCAGACTGTGGCAATCAGTCACTGGTTTGGTCAGAACCTCTCTAGAAGGAATAGTAGTTTATACCTCCCCCTTACTTACTGTTCCCCCCAAACATGTTTAGTGTCCTATATATCATTTGACCACAGTACTATTCAAAAAGCTTGGACTCTTTTGTCTTAAGCTCCGGGATACCCGCCACAGCAGAAAGTGAATAAATTAATGAATATACATGAATATATACTTTCTATGTAAAGATACGTTCACATTTACACATAACACACTTTACAATATTAAAAAAATTTTTGTTGCAAAATTTAGCACATCATTTTGGCCTGTGCAAAAGTTATGGCACATTCTATTTTTTATACTTACATTTTCCAGAAGGTTATTTTGTCCTTATTTTTCCAATAAATAGAAATGGTGCTCAAAAAGTGTGGAAAAATGTCACATGTTTGACTGGAGGTGTCGAAATATGACTTCAAACTGTTTTCTAAAAAAAGGTCAGACTTTAATTTGCCTACTGTTAATGAATTAGACTTCAGTACTATTCACAAAGTTTGGACTCTTTTGTCATATTAACAATAGCCTTTATTTTATTCAATAAAAACTGGCATTATACTTTCGTTCACATATTGTTCAAAAACAAGGCACATCAATTTGATAAGAACTTCTTTAATAATAGTTTTATTAAATCGCTTCCTACAAATGAGCTGAAGATTATGAAGCTGTAGAGCAAAGACATCATAACAATCATTTTACACGTGTGTGTCTTCACCACTTGGCCTTTATATTGTTGAAAACAGTAATTCCAGAGGTTTGAATGGTAGTGCAGGCCACACATTACAATGTAGTATGTAGTACAGTGTTAGAAACCACATAAGCACATGTTGTGCCAATGACATGTTTAGGCAGGTGTGTGATTTAGGCTTGTAGTTTGCCAGATGGTAATTAGGGGGTATACCCTTGCATTACGTACTAATGTGCCTTGTAGGTTCAGTGCAAAACTAAAACGGGACACTTCAGACAACAGATGTGCTGCCTAAGGGAAAATAGGTTATAATTAACTTGTGTAACACATATTTATTAAGAACTACTGCTTTAAGAAAGGTTCAGATTGTTCAGTCATATTCAAACCAGTGTCATATTTCCTGTAAACACTGCCATCAAACTGAAAAAAAAGTTTAATTAGATTTTTCTTAACTGCCCTTGGCCATGCTAGCACCTTTAGCTGGAGTTGCTAGTTACATCTTCTTGTATAGGACTGGACGGACAGCTGGTCCCACTGAATCTGAGGAGCAGCAGAGAGCGCCTTCAGTAAGACCTGGGAAAGACCTTCCAAAAACAGCAGCCCTGAAGGCCCTGTCGATTTCACTTTATGGTGCAAATGATCGTCTGGGTTGGAGAGGTGGCAGAGCGGGGAGCTGATGTCACAGTAAAAGGCTCCTTTGTCTGAGAGCAGCCATAAGAACATTGCCATACGGTTCTAATAGATCCGGGACTGTGTGTATGTGTGTCGTATGACGTAACAGGCGAAATTGTACGTCTAGCCAAAGCAGATGTGAGCAAGGGAAAAAATGGGCCAGACGTAAACATAAATCAAATAGATGAGAGTTTACCAGCAGAGTCTGACTGGAGCTCCACATTCACTACGGGCACTGCAGTTCGGTAATGTCCCTTTTAATTTCTCCTAAAGAAAACAACACAATACTAAAGAGTAGGGGTGTGCAGAGCAGCTGTTATTTGTATCTGTATGTATTTGTTGAAAGGGGAAAAGTATTTGTATTTGTATTTGTATTTGTATTCGAGTAAAGTTTATAATGAAACGCGCAGACTGCTTTTAAATATGCCCCTCTTGGCAGCACTGAAAAGGAGTATCTGTTCCCGAACGCGAGCCTGGGACGTGTACTGGGGGGCGTGGTTTCCCGAATACAAACATTTTTAAAAGTATTTGTCCGAATACCGTAAAAAACACG
>JBBMFX010000122.1:17504187-17524486 GCA_037832545.1 Rhabdalestes septentrionalis
TATCTGTTCCCGAACGCGAGCCTGGGACGTGTAATGGGGGGCGTGGTTTCCCGAATACAAACATTTTTAAAAGTATTTGTCCGAATACCGTAAAAAACACGTTATTTGTGCCAATCCGAATACCGTATTTGTATTTGTCACCACCCCTACTAGGGGTTTACGTTTAAACCTGGCCTCTGATATTTTGAACACATGCATATTGTTTTCTTCTGCTATAATGTTATGTAACGTTCACACACAGCATGAAATCCTTATGCTTATTTGGCTGCCACGAACTAAACTAGTTCACGAAGTCAATTAGTCAGCAAGGGCAATTTAATAGAGGAACAGGCTGCTGTTCAGAGACTTTTCTCTCTACAGATGAACATAGAATTTCCGTAAAATGGTTCTTATTTTAAAGACACGATTATCATTCTTAGCAGAACCGGTAGATCATCATGGGACTTTATGCTCTGGTTTATCATTAAAACTGGAGAACCTTGACATCTCTGGTGGAAGAAAACTAGACCGTTGTGGTCTCTTTGGATTTGGGTTTGATTCTTCTTCATAGAAGAATGGATCAGTGGAAGAAGAATCATTAGTGAGATCAGGTGTTGTGGTGGCTTGTTCCAAAATCTTCACTAGTTATTGACTGGGCAAATTAGTCTGAACTTTTTGATTAATGTGGATTGAAAATAAGCCCAGTTCCAACATTCATTTGATATGAACCACACCCAGTTTTGGCTTGTAATTTAAATGGAGATGTCAAAAATCATTCAAAAACCAGTTTTGAAGTCGAAGTATCTGTATTGGTATAAGTCGGAGGGGAACCCTCAGGGCCTCCTAGCCAATTAGAGCAGGCCTGGAATATAAAAATATATATACATTTCTAGTTTTGGTTTTATTTTTATTTAATACAGCCACCATACCATAGCTCTTATTCACTGTTCAGGTTAAATTCGAGAAATACTAAGCTGAAAACTGCCCTATTTCACAGACTCCTTGTAAAACCTCTACATCAACGTCAAATCTTTGTTTCAAGCAAGCTTCCTAATCAGCTTCAGATATCCATGTTTAACATGGAATGGCTAGAAAAGACATATGAATGTCTTTTAGTTTAGCACCAATATACTACATGAATTCCATAGGGGGGCTATTAGAAATGAGCAATTTTGTAAACATGTTGTTGACAGATTTGTTTCATTTATGACCCGAACAGAAAGCAAAGCTCTAATCAATTTGACCAATGTCTGTTTCGGAGATCATGCGTGGTTGGAACGAGAACCTGTAAACACTGAGATCCTCAGTAGATTCATTTAAATGCCTTTTGAACTTACTATGGACTGTGTTTGTTTGTAATTTGATTTGTGTCCAGTTCATGGTGGAAAGCACCTTTTAAGCCTAATCATTTCCTTGTGACTGAGGCTGACCTATATGTGTTTTAGGAGAAACTGAGGAGGCCCTGCTGGGAGAATTATAACGAGTCAAAGTTGACTGAGAGCGGACAATTGAGCCTTGTGTCTTTGTGCCAAATAACCACCTGCACTGGTTTCAATGGCCTTTTACTGTCTTTGAAGTAACAGGTAAAACGGCAACGCTGAGCAACCCATCAGTAAAGATCTGGATCACATATGGTTTACATCAAAAGCCAATCATTCGACTGGATGCTGTCCACCCCTAAAGAAAAAGGCCAAAGGAACATGATCACAAGGTACTCTGTAATCTGAAGAGCCTATCCTGCGACAGTGGTCGTTTTTCCTCTCGCTGTGAGTGGAAAGTGCTGTTACGTAATTGGTGGGCTGCAAGGAATTGACGGAGGGGAAACCATGTGTCATTCTCATCGGCAGGGCAATTTGATAGCAGTACTTTAAAAAACCCTTACACCCCCTTATTTAGGCCAAGCCTAAAGGACTCCATATTAACTATATAATATATATATATTTTTAGGTATACATATTTCCACTTGTTGGAAATCATATGGAACATTTGGAAATATGTGTATATGAAAACTTTAATAATATAATGGTAGCTTTTCTCCAAATACTTTGTAAAGATCATATAGAGCAGGGCTGTCTGATTTTCTCTGGAAACGGCAGATATGGTTGCATTTTGGGCAACTAGGAGCACCCCAGATTTAACTTGTTTAAAGCAGCTGGTCAGCTGTAATCCTCCTTGGTTAAAATGAGAAACTGCAGAGACATTTGCCCTTTGTGGGTAAGAGTGGACACCCTCAGAGTGTATTGCAGGGATGCAGCTGTGGGTCTGGTCGGCTGGAATCCAGCACAGTTTGATCTCCCTCTTCAAACACACCTGACTGAACACATCTGTGGATTGCCAGGTTTAGTGGGTGTGTTGGTAGAGGAACCACACTATGCCCGACAGCGGCCCTCCAGGTTATTAGATATGCACCACAGCCATAAAGACATAGACCGCACTGCTACCTTCTAGATAAACAAATGGTTTAAAAAGTGCCTTAATACTACACTGTCAGAAAATAGATGACTTAAAATGATAAAGTAGAGAGTAAATGTATGTTGAAATGCACATCATTTAGTGTTGGATTATGTACCTTATATGTGTTTAAAGAGGCACTACATTCATGAAAGTCTCATTCATGAAAAGCCGCATGGACCACGTACTTTCTTTGTATATTTGATGGAATAAAAGGATAAACGCATACATGGACGTGCCACTCAGATTCGGATTCTTTGGTCGCTTTCACACCTTCATTGTGCGCCCCAATCAAATCCCAGTCTGCTGGGATAAAGTAGGGGTACAATCATACATTTAAATTAAACTTCTATGTGAGGGATATAAACAGATTTTGTTCAGTGATGGGATACTAAATCTTAAATATGACTGTTAATGTGAAAGCAACAGAAGCTTTGTATCCCTGTCAAATATCAGACCTACCCACAAACACTGTGTTATTTTGTTCATTCAAGACATCGCAGTGTTTAATCCCAGTTCTGTAGCCAGAATGAACTTGCATATTGTTCTCTGGTCTGTTAAATATGAATAAAAACTGTGTTTTTTTTATTCATGGCTTTATGGCTACCAGAGTCCCTGACCCCTCTATTCAAAATGCAACCTTTAACCTGTCAGTCACCATCTTTTAAACGCCTGAGGGCTCACCTGTCCCTCTGTTCGAGTGCCCCTGACCCGCACTGACCCCTGTCTGAAACACCTATGTCATCACTATCATTCACTGTGTTTGTGTGTTTGTGTTTTACACAACAGGTAATAAAGAATACACACATTTAGCTGCACACATGTCTACGTACAGTGTGTGATCAGCACAATAATTTAACCGCCTTGTGAAATATTCACAGTGGGCTTCCCTCCTGAAAACGGGATCCGCTCATAAAAAGTCACATTGATGTTTCAGGCCGCCAGCTGGCTGTACTGAGACACTAAAATGGCACAAACTGTCGAAGAGTCATTTCTAACACACACACACACACACACAACACAAAGTATCCTCTTACACTTGTCTGGTTTTCTTGGTTTGGACACCCTCACTAGACTCAATGCTCTGACTGTGTTTGAGTGTGTGTGTACGTGTGTGTGGAAAATGAAGGATCTCATGACATTAGTTCATTCTTTACATCCACAGAGATTCTACTTTTCCTGACTATGATATTAACTTGAGACACGTGTGTATGTGTGTGTGTATGAGTGCGCTGTGTGTGTATGCATTGTTAACATACATTAATTTATCTCTCCCTTAACCACAATGCAAGTAACCCAGACATTACGCAAACCTTGGCGGAGAGTACAGAGCCGGTGTGCTGTAAATACGGAGAATGAAGGTGTAGCCACAGGCTATTAATAGTAGCCTGAGTTTTATTGATCAGGATTATGTGACTACTGTCTTCAGGAATTTGTCAATATGTGTGAGTGACTAATGCCTTGTTATTTTAGGGCCTTCCAGTATAGCGACCTATGCGGTGGAGGCTTTCCTTACTGACATTAAGACAGTCATAGAGGTTGGGCGTACTTCATGCTGAAGGTATGCATGAAATTGCCTTTAATGTCACTTTTAATCCAAATTCTTTGCGCAGTGCCTCATTTTCACCACACCGATTTACTGCCACATAAACAATCTGTTTTTTTCATATCAAACTAAAGCAGAAAAATTCCCTACAGGACCCTCTATCTTCTTAATCTGACATTTTGCTGTGCGATAACAAATGAGTTAAATAGAAAATGTTGATTAAAAAAATAATTTGATGAATATAATGAAATCGTAGCTTCCAGCATTTTGACAAATAGTTATTCATATTTCTATATCTACGCAGTTGCATGTCACTGACATTAGTGAGACTGGAAGCAACCAACTAATCTATCCATTATCTGAGTCACTTATCCTTTACCAGGATAGTGGGGGTTGCTGGAGCCTAACCCAGGGGTCACTGGGGCAAAAGGCAGAGAAACACATTGTACAGGTCACCAGTTCATTACAGGGCATGACGTGTATGTCTTTGGACTGTGGGAGGAAACTGGAATACCAGGCTAACACACTGACTCTTAAAGAACCCTTGTCCAAATTCAAAACCCAGGATTTTCTTGCTGTGAAGCAACAGTGATACCCACTGTAACACTGTGCTGCCCGGAAACAAAAAAATGACATGCTAAAATATTCTTAGACATGTTTTAAAAATTGTACTGCATACATCCAATCTATTATAGCAATGTAACATTTCACACTCATTATAAATATTAGTGGTACAAAATCCAAATTAGCCAAGATTGGAACAAATCCTTGGCTAGAGTAAAATATTCCTAATATGTTACAATTTTAGGAGGTAAATAAAGCACATTGGCTTACAAAAGACACTGATAATGTGCATGTGTGTTTTATTTCTTCTTGTAAAAGGCTAATAATTAAAATTTTCTCTGATCGTATCCAGTCTAGCCATAGTCGATATAAAAGAACATTTGTAGCTGGATCAATTACCCGATTAGACCTATATTTAGTACAGTCAGTTATGCTTTTATTAGCCTGCCTATAGTATACTTGCGTGTGTGTATGCGTGTGTGTGTGACAGAGAGCGAGAACCTGGTATGTCAGTAATGTGGGCAGATGCCCCTCTCTGTGTGCTGATGATGCACTGAGCAGCTGGGCTACTCTCAGTTACCACACACAGACACACACCCTGCACACCAAGGTTAGATTTAAATAAGCCTTTACCACACATGTAGAGGACATTATGGTGTAATACTAACTTTTACATTTGCTAAACCTACAAATATATTAAAACCAGTAAAAGTGGTCACACAGACACAGGTTTGCAATTTCAAATTGCTCTCCAGGATGCCTCGAATTCATCAATAACAGCACAGCCACAACAATAACACTATGTAATATCAGCAGTGAGAGATTTTGCATCAAAAGTCTACCAAGAAAAATAACAATAGTAGTTTTTGGCAGGTTGACAGCAGACGATAGGCAAACATTTCAAATTAAAACAATTTAAGACGGAATGCATCCTTAACTGCCCACACACACTGAGTACCAGCACTATCTTTACCACTTAAATGTAGTCCGAAAGTAGAGACTGACACTAAATCAGTGATGGACAGTGTTAGAATTGATTTGATTGAGTTAATGGGATACATACAGAATTCAGAACACAGAATCGGGTGGGTGCAGGCTGTAGGACTGCCTCAGCCTTGATTAAATAATCTACCTTCATCTTTAAAAGACCCTCCCCACCACCAACACACAAAGAACACTATCTCCCATTACACACGCCAACCTAGGCCCCGTTCCCTCCTGCACATAATTGAATCATGTTTGATAGTACAAAATGAGGCCTAAGTGAGCGATGGAGCCAGAGAACCTGTGAGCTGAGGAGGGAGGAATGCATTCAATAAAGGCTGGAATTTCCATTTCAGAAAGCTTTGGCATGTCTCAACTGAGCAAAATCTATTTAAAATAAATGCACACACACAGACAACACTTGGGTAGACCAGACAAAGAGTTTGTGAATGGTTGAAATCTGTTGCATGTTGATAAACTGTATTTTTTCCAACACCTTCTAACATCATGTAGTGTTATGGCACCAGTAAAACTGTAAAATGATTTTTTTTTACCCAAAAATTGAAGTCAAATCCAAGTCTTTTGTGTTTTTAGCCAGACATATGCTTTTTAGAAATAACTATCAGTGTTCAATCTGTGCAAACTATCAGTGTTTAATCTGTGCAAACTATCAGTGTTTAATCTGTGCAAAGTATCAGTCTTTAATCTGTGCAATGTAGTTTTAGTTATTTAGGATATTTGTTGAACGTCACAGTGATTAGAGCTGTGAGAGGATCCTTGATTTGATTCTAGTTTACTCTCACAAAAACTTAAGTATGTCAGGTAAATTCAAGATACTATATTGGGATGGTCTCTGAATTCAGGTTCCATCCAGAGTGGTCAGAAATCCTTGTAAGAGGAGGCTCCAGGTTCTGTGTGGGTTTGTGCAAGTGCTCTTTATTGGAGATGCTTAATTGCCTCTAGGTGAGAGTGTGTGCAGGAATGTATTTGTGTGTCTGCCCCATCAAAGGTGATTCTGGGTCTTTCGCCACTGTGACTGCTGGGTTAGGCCCCTGCAACACTAGTTAAGCATAAGTGGCTCAGTTCATGGATGGAAATTGACCCTAGTGTGGCTCTGTGTGTTTGAATTGTGATGGACTGGCAACATCTCCAGAGTGACACTCTGATTTTGTCCTGTGATGGCAACCAGCAATATACTTGGCTGGATGGACAATTCCAGAACACTGTGTCCTGAAGGCCTATTTATTTTTCCAAAAGGTCTGTAGAGATCCCTTAATAGGAACACAGTCGAATTAACAGTGTCTAGATGTTTGGGGATTTTTTCATCATTTTGCAAAAATGTTTAAATTTCAATAGTATTTTAGACCGAGCTGTGGTTATGATTTTTATTTTTATAGCTACCACCTCAAGCAAGCTTACCACACCTGTCATTACCTATTGACTAGCTTGATTACAGTTACATATTTTCTAATGCTCAAAGGCCAGGTATTATTTGTGTTTGCTGATAAATTCAGTATATTTGGTTGCGTACATAGAACTGCAAACACATTTGCAACATGTAGGATAGTAGGATATGTCTCATTTTAGCCTCATTTTCAACACTAAGCATAACGTGACTTTTAGAGAAACCGCTCAGAAGATTTCTGAGGTAGATTCGACATATCTCAGCACAGGCCATACTTAACTCAGTGGGTAAACTCTTATGCAACAACTGCAATCGCCATCAATCATCATCAATCCAAAGCTGGTACATATTTCTATAATAAGTTGTTCACCATAAGCATTAGTCTTAATGAGTGCAGGAGATCCATCATTTTAAAAGGAAAAATGAACAGCTACACGTACATGAGCGGGGCACCTAAATCAGGAGACAGGGAAAATTGTCAGTGAGTGTTTGGCAGAGGACAAAATGTTCTGCAATGTCAAAATGTCAAAAGGAAAAAAAAAAACCACACACACAAAATTGGTTTGGACTGGTCAGTTTCTCAAGCCTTTGCTGAGTGGTTTATTCAGCGCCACCGGAAAGTGGACATGGCATTTCTGTGCAAGGTACTAGACGCTTCACTAGACCCTAGGATTTCACACTGGCGCCCTTGCGGTAATTTTAGTGCAGTCTCTCTTATCTCAACACTGATCCTGCCTTTAAAGAACCCTGGCCACAACCACAGAACAGGAGCCGTCTGCAGATTTACGCCAACCTGAGTTACTGTAGGTCGTATCACTGTTGGACAGGTCTGCAATGTTTATAAAGTAAGATAGGTCTCCTATGCAAAATCTAACATGAAACAGAGCTTGCCATATAAAAAATTTAAGCAGATATCTCTTGTTAGAGATAACTGCTGCATTTAAAATAGCCTAATAGGGCAAAAGGGTCAGTAGGGCAAAAGTGCAATATGTGCACCTCCAGTCTTCCAAGAGTTGATGCAGAGTATCATCTCACATGTAAATGTTTAAAGATGACACTGCAAAAAAGGTGATATCCATGCAACTCGTGTGCTGCAGGTTATATGTTTAGTGTTTAGCCCAGCAATACACACAGCATTTTATTCAGAAATGTTTCTGATGTGTTCTAGATCAAATGAGTTTAGGAACATATAGATAAGTGCCACTTCACTCACTCTAATGCCTTCCTACTCTACTTTTCTAGCACAAAAGTGCTTTAACTTGCACTCGATATCTGACTTTTGAAGAAATAATCTGCTCTTAGTGTTCCCTCGACAAGCCAACATCATTCTCTAAGCAGAAATATTTTATCTCTCATAGAAAACAGGAACTGCCTCTCATCTAATGTTCAACTGTTAGCACTAGCATTCTATCAACTGCTAATTTAACCCACAGTGACTAAAGTATTTCTCTTTTTAAATGCAGAAGCTTAAGTATTTACATTTAGAAATGTACTTCTATGTCTGTTTCCTTTGTACAACTAAGTAAAATGGTGTTCTTAAACTGAAAATGATTCTCAGTGGCCTATATTTAGAATGTGACCAGGTCTAAATAAATGAACTGAATGCTACGCTTTGGTCAGTTTATGCTAGCCAAGGATAACATTGTCATCTCCAACTCAACAAACCCTCATACTGCCAAAACAGCTCTGACCTGTGGAGGTATGGAGCAGACCTCTGTAGGTGTGTTGTGGTATCTGCACCAACAAACTAGCAGCAGATCCTTTAAGTCCTGTAAGTTGAGAGGCGAGGCCTTTATGGATCAGGCTAGTTTGTCCAACACATCTCAGAGAAGCTCAATCTGACTTAGATCTGGAGAATTTGGAGGCCAAGTCGACACTGTGAACACTTTGCCATGTTCCTAAATCTACTCCTGAAGAATGTTTACAGTGTGGTAGGACACATTATTCTTTTGAAGAGGAAACTACCATTAGGGAACACTGCTGCCATTAAGGTGTGAACTTGGTTTGCAGCAATGTTTATGAAGGTGATGTGAGGGGCATCCTGGCACCATCTCTTCTCCATTTTAGTGGAGAATACACACTTGGTTGTCCACAAGGTGTAAAAGAAGACCTGATTCATCAGACCAGGCTTTCCATTGTTTCACGGTCTGGTACTGATGTTAGTGTGCCCATTGTAGGCACTTTCAGCAGTATCTAGAGGGGTCAGCATGGGAAGACCCATGTCTATGTACGCAGGTTGTCCTTCTTTGGGCCACTTTTGGTAAGTAATGATCACTGCATACCAGGAACACCTCACAATACCTGCTGTTTTGGAAATGCTCTGACTCACTTGTCTAGCCATCACAATCTGGCTCTGGTTAAAGCTCAAATCCCTACAGTCACCCTCAACACATTAACTTCATGTTATTCACTTTACCTGGCAGTGGTTTTAATATTGTAACTCACTGGTGTATTTCAATGACACCATATCACATGCTACTCTGGCCAAATAATAATTACAACCTGCAATGATGAAACCCAGATAAATCGCTGGGAGCAGTTTTTAAGCAGTGACTGGAGGCTTAAGAAAGTGAGACTTTGGATCCAACTGGCTCAGGCTTTCATTGAGATGAACAAACAATGTGTACTACTGCTTTCTTTATTATTACTACTGCTGCTAACAGAATGTTTGACATATTTACAGTGGTGTCCCATTTACCGCATTTTAGAGCATTTGAGGCATCACACATAATAAATGCAAGATTAAAACAACTTTTTACAACCACAAAATCTGACCCTTATAATCCTGAATGCAAATGGAAATTGGACATTGGAAAAAGAGTATCCCTCTTAGATATCTCTTTTATGACCTCCACCAAAAGACATGCAACTAAAAGCTTTTTTATTACACTTGTTGTGCAACAAACATCTTACATAAGATATAATTTGTTGTGGTTATTTACAGGCCTAGACAGTAGCCTACTAACACACTTCAACCCAGACACTGCCAAGACAAATCTGAAGTGAGGGCAGCTTGCTGCAGGCAGAGGGGGCAGTGTAAACACACACACAACTAAATATTACATCTCTCTAGCTACAGTCATACCTTGTCATTACCACTGCGGATAAATCACTAATTACGGCTGAGGAAGAGAAGAGGAGCACATTCTGTTCTTGTCCTCTTTCAGAGGCATGCAGTCTGTGACAGTTGTCAGTTCTGATTCAGCCTGGGGCAGGAGGCGCTTCTACCTGATTATCTAAGCAAAAATCTTCAGTCACACGCACTTTTGGGCTGCCACACTGACACATATGCTCAAATAGCATTCTCAGACCTTCATACAAAACAAGGCCTCCAGCAAGGAGTAAACTACTTGAAAAGTTACAAGCCGCCACCCAGTAGCAGCCACTGTGGTTGACACTGAGCACAGGTGACTGAGTTTATTTTCACACGCTCACTTCAATACCTTTTGACAAGAACAAAATGTAAAAAATGTTATGAGTGATGTTTAATAGAGCGAAACTACATGTTTGCTATTTGTCACTGTAGTGTAACGGGAGAAAAAAAAACCTAAAGAAGTTATGTGACATTTTATGCATTGAGAAAAAAACCCCATCTATCGCAGAAACCTCACATGTCCAAATTGGATTTTTCTGGAAAATAAAAAAACGTATATTCTAAATAAATGAATATTGTGTCATCGATTTGTGTAAGAATTTCCAACACTTTTCATTGATTAATAATTTCTAAATTTTACAGACCCACATGGAGACTGACCAATAGTATCAATTTATAAACAAAGCAACAACAATTTATTAACAGTCAGGATTAAAGAAATAATCCACCCTCACCCCAAATGTAATACTGCAGCCAAGATGCGTTTGTTTCATTAGTCTTAACTGGAGCTATAGTGAGGCTATTGCAACTTTATGGAAACTTGTCGTCACCAATCAAGTCCCTGTCTAAATAATCACCCACTTGTTTCAGACTATTTGCAGTTCCTCAGTTATCTGGAACAGATTTGCTCCCACTGTGTGACATGTTGTTCTGTCTATGAAAATGTTATCTATAATAAGGTGATTCTGCTACTAGAACAGGACAGCACAGTATTAGCAGCTTTCTGAAGGCTGAGTAATGTCTGTAATTTTGTCCAAATTTGTGGATAACAGTGTGTCATACCGTGTCAGGGGGTGCATGTAAATAAGCCATTTACAAATCAGTGGTTTGAAGTCAGTATGTAAATATCCACACTTTTATTTGTGATGGCTCTATTTGAGCATCAATTCTGAAACAAAAACAATAAAAGTCTTCATAATAAAATGTATTTGATGCTGATAAGGTAAAAGTGACTAATATAAATGAAAACAAATGAATGTATTTTGACAAGAACTACTTTTACTCACCACCTATACATACACACACACACACACACACGCACACAGAAATGGGCACACACGTGGAGTCATTTCAGGTATTTCAGTCAGTTTTTTTACACTAGTACAACTTTTAAATAATAGTTTTATCTGTCCTCATTACTTTGTTTTCATAATCCTCATTTTAACACGTGCAAGAAGATGTTTAGGTATTGGTATTGAGATACTATCATTGGTATTACTCTGGTAATCCCGTTACCTCGGTACCAATTTAAAAGAAATTCAGTGCCATCTCCCAGTGCTAGTGTAAGACAAGTGTGTGATGAGTTTGGGATGCAGTGTGAATGGAGCCAGACTGGTTTACATAAGCTGATATCATTTGCTTCTGCACAAATCTATGTTTTGGATAATTGTCTCCATTTTAAATAAATGTGGAAAGTGAGAAAACTCTGTAATTTTTTTGTCCAAACCATCACTTTAAACACTGTGAGGTCAGAGGAAAGTTACATGAACTTCATGGAATCACATTCTGGCCCATGATGTGACCAAATAACATTTCGGGGTCTGGCCGATATTTTCACCAACAATAATATCAGCGTTCATGATAGAATGTGGTTTTAATGATCTAGGTGATACTGACCAATGGTTTTATTGGTACGAGTGAAAACATAGTTGATAATGCGGGATTTTTCATGTATCATTAAATACTGGACCACTTTGGAACCCATTAAGAGGACCCCCCCCCCCCTTAAATAAGTTAGAGATTTACAGTCTCAAGAAACATAATCATCGTTAGATTAACAAAATTCCAAATCAAGAGGATTGTTAAAATTCAAATAAACTTGAGCTCATGACAAAAAAGATATCAGAGTGATACAAGAGAAGAATAAATCTAGTCCTCAAAAGAATTGTTCGAAGATGTTAATATGAAGAACCTTTTATTGTTTTAAGAATTTCCACGCAGTATGAATGTTCTTTACCAAAAATATTGCCATTATATGGAGGTTTTTAAACTTTAAAAGGTTTCTCCACATCTCGTTTAATCAAAGAACCCTTACAACAGTGAATCTAGCTTTCTTCATCTTCAGTCGTTTTTGGAGTCGTATTTTTTCAGTCTAATTTCCTACATGTCTCCTTTACCCATTTCAGACACACATAATAAATCAGCTTAGACGAGAAAGGCAGCTTAGGTGTGTTTGGGCAGCTCTACTTTTGTGTCTGAACATACCTTGTTCCAAAAGCTGGACTGCAGTCGAGAAATGTGGGTCCTCAGAAACGCTGTCCTAGTAAGGAACTCATCTTTTGTATTACATAATAGACCTCCAGTGTGTTTTCATTCTATCTTTGATGTTCGTGTTAGGAACCTCATGTTTAATGTTACCAGGCCATTGGCACCGAATGTCTGTTAGAAACAAAAACGTTCAAACATGTTTTGGACATGCATACCCTTTATCTCCAAATGCCCAGATACTCCGACTATCGAGGTCATTAAGAACAACCTCACCAAATCTCCCCACACAAACAAGCAGGCTTTACCAGTTTACCACGGTGTATGCGGCAATGTTCATGTTTTCTCAAAAGAAAATGTGAATGGTTTAAAGAGGCAGGTAAATCATTCAAATTCATTTCATTTCACATACTGCATTTACATCCTCAAAACATACACTTAACAACCAACTTTCTATATATTCTACTGTACATTTTCCTACGCTGAGCTGATTTCATACACCAGAAATACTCTCTCGAGGGTTCTTCAAGTCTGATGCATTCACAAAGGATTATAGGACAAAACTCCACGGGATACATTGGAGTTGGTTGGAAATAGGCCGCATTTGAAGGATTCCTCTGATTGGAACAGCCTTTGATGGTGTAACTGTCTGGAAATGCAGCCCAGCTTTTGTCTGTGACACCTTTGGGAGCAGCTTTTGTTAAGGGTGGAAGAGTTAAAGGAGAACAAAGGGGCACAAAAGTAAGACATTTGGCAATGCAATGCTGATGATATTATGCTTGGTGCTGAAGGCTGATTTCAATGTTCAGAATTCAAAATTGCTCTTGGTATCAAAGTTTTATCATAGTTAGCAAAGGTAGCAAAGTTTTACAAATAGTTGGGCCCTGGTGAAAACACAGAAGCCTGTGCAGACCTGTAAGGAAAAATGCTTCAACCAGGTGAGCTTGTGCACTTTGTTCCGAACACCAAACCCACAAAGAAAGCTCAGAAGAAACCAGATGAAATGAGGGGGACTCCCTTTGTGGGTGGGGATGGAGTAGCAAGAGCAACACATGTGGTATCATCATCTGTATGTTCTCTTTTTTTTTTTTGGGGGGGGGGGGGGTAACTGCAAGTGAGAGAGTGTGTGTCTACAGCAGTGTCAGCTAGACAAAGGAACATTTTTCTGACTAGACATGGACAGTGGCTTTCTCCATTGTCTGAGTGTTTTCGCAGACTGAATAAAAACAGACAAAACTTGTCGAGCTAGTCGAGTGAAGTCAAACAGAGTTTAAAGGACTACTAGTGTTTTTCTTTTGGTAAATAAAGCATGTCGTCCTAGCCGTATCAAAACGTCCACATAGAAAAAGTTTCCCCGACTGCTCATGATCAGTGAACCTATAGGAATTCCCCAACGGTCCAAAGACCTGAAACAAATCACATAACATTATGTGATACACTCTGGTTTAATGTGTAGGATAAGAAAGATATAGGTGTGTTTGAGCATTTTGTGAGCTGGATCATGCAGAGACTTCTCTGCATCTGGCTCCAGTACTCCAGCACATCTGTTTCTCATTGGACCAGAATTCCTGGATGGATTGGAGGTGATTTTGCATCGGGGGAGTCGATCGGCCCTAAAAGCCAAGCAGCAGAGCATGATGGAAACCGAATCCACTTCATCCCTTTCTTGAGGAGGCCCTATCTCCTCCTCTCTGGAGTATCCTCAATCTGCCCTGCTGACCTGAGCACCCTCTGCTTCTAGGGTCATCAATTCTGCTCCTGGAGGTCCAGAATTCAGCACGGTTGGGTGGTTCCCTTGCTCAGGCACCCTGAACTAATCCTCCTAAAGCACTGCTGAGTTGAATCAGGTGTGTCAGAGCAGGAAAATCACCCAGCTGTGATGAACGAAGGTCCTCCAAGCCTGAAACTGATGATGACTGTTCTGCCTCAAGGTGTCTGTTGATTCTCCTCCAAGTGGATAGTCCTTCCTTCCTCCATCCATCAGAGAGAAACGAGGTGGTCTGGAGACTACAGGGCTATTTCCTAGCCGGCGTTTGAATTACGAGTTGTTATTGTATCTTTGTGTAGTTTCAAAAAAGCAAGTCATCCTGAACTGCATTTATGAAATTGTTGATAATGCTAACAATTAATGAAAGCCAATTGTTACTTGTTGCAAATTATAATATTAGTAACTATTAGCTTCCACATAAGTAATTCACCCTTAAAACTCATAATAGTAAAATCTGATTTCAGCAAAAAAAATGGGTGTAAAACAGTATAAAACTGGTGTGCGTCTCTCCCTCTTGTGGGCGGAGACTGTCATGTAAATTTACCCAGTTTCATGGGTTATTGTTTGTTTCTAAGACCAATATCAAAAGAAATTTGGGAATTTTTGGTCTTTCTGGGCATTTGTGTATGATGGCAGTAGTCGTTATTATTACGTTTTTAAAATTACAATAACTTTGGTTCTACGTGACAAAGGATCACCAAACAAGCTCAGCAGGATATCAAGCACCTCGAGCTACAACACAAACCAGGGGAACTTCCATATAAGGAGTTGTTTGGCCACTTGATCACAATTTATTATTCGTTAACTTTCTTAAGGGTTTAAACCTTGTACAGATTTTCCAACTGCGCTCATTTGCAATTAGTCGTTTTTGGTAATCCCCTAGTTTCCCTGTCCAGGATACCTAGATAACTGTTCAGTCTCTGGAATATTTAAGCTCATAAGTGATGGTGTGTATCAGCTGGAAAGGTTCCCTAATGGGCAGTGGACAGGTAAGAGGTTAGTGTTACACTGAGGGCAGTGGTGACTGGGACAAAGAGATGACAACCCTGAGGCCCAGTACACTCACACAGAACAGCAAAACAACATTCTGTTCTCAGAGGAAGAATGCAGTCCTGAAATCCTTTCATTTAATGGAACCCGGAGTGTCTGGACAGTGTTACTGTAGACTGATGGACCGGGCTAAGCTGCTTTCTTCTGTGCTTTTTCCTTTCTTTACGAGCTGCTTTGTGGAAGAAATGGAGAATTGGAGTAGAACATGTTTTTTGTTTTCAAGATTGAGTCCAAGACTAACTGGTAATATCTCAAAATCAGCTGGTTATAAAAATATCCTTGGGAAAGAGGGGGCGAGGACGCAGTCATCTATCAAATACAGCAGCTCTGGTGCCTCCAAGCGGTACTGTTAGAAAACAGAACCTCGGGTGAAAAAGTTCAGTGTACAGTAAGAATGAACGGAAAGTCTCGCTCTGTTTATGCAGCATTCATTTCTTTAATCACTTTTTTCTTTAAATGTTCTCTTTACTCCAAAGCTTTGCAGCACATTTTATTTTTTGGGATGCAGATAACAGAAAGATTTTTAATTTTCTTAAACATTTCCACTGTAAACATAACATTTCCATATTAAGTGTAATCAGTGAATGGTGCACATTTGAGTAAGTTGTTGAAATCACATATGATAATGAACAATGATAATTATTAAGTCATTATACAGTACACTGAATGTGTAACACAAGTTCATCAAGTAATTACCCAATTTGTTATGACTTCACTCTGTGACCCTGACAATCTATTCAGCACTGTAAGCACAGCTGGCACCTCTGAAAGGACACTGTGCTATTTTTGTGGCCCGGCTCACACAATCACGATGGGTGCAGAAAAACATCTAGTCCTTTAAAGGTTCTTCCTTTGGAGAAAACTGTGGAAGAAAAAAGAAAAACATTCCACCCATAGCCGCTGTCCGATATGTGTGTTCAGCTACAGCAGAGGGTTCGGATGCTGGAACAGCAGCATTCCTCTGGCGGTTCTCAGTTCTGTTTAGAAGAGCGCTCCGGCCCTGCCAGGCCTCCGGGTCAGAACAGGAAAGCTCAAAGCAAGCATCTGAGATATTTCTGGCCCACTGAGTATTTTTAGACCTCTGTCCAGAAGACTGAAGAGACACGTGCATTCGCAGGAATTAGAAAGGTGATGAGAACTTGCTCAGATGGAAAAAATGATTCAATTAATCAACTGAACTGCCCCAGATAAGTTGCACAAGTGAACAGTGCCACAGTTTAAGTAAATAAAAAAACCAGAAAATACATAATACAAAGAAAAAAGCAATTCCTTGGCATAAGTAGTGTTTCCCCTAGAAACAATAATCTTTTATTAGAGGGTGGGGTTTGTTGTTTTGATTGTTTTGGTGGGGGAGACCCGCAAATATGAAGGTCAACCCTGTGTGTGTGTGTGTGTGTTATTTTGCCAGCTTGAACAATTTTACACTGCCTTGGAAATGCATATAGTATGAGAAATGAGAGAACCAACCTTACATTCATTTGTCCAATTATGACCCTTCCAGGCTACTGCTACTGCAGTAAGACTAGGAGTTGAAATATAACCTAGGGGCTGTGTGTGTATGGACCCAATTTTGTAGTGTTTCTGGCTAGGAAGAGCTAATATATCACCTGCTGCCAAAAATAGACCCATGTGCTAATTTCTTTGGTAGGGGAAACAATGGAGGTACAATATATTTCAATAACTAATAGGCTCTGAAATTACAGTCTGTATATCAGCACATTATCAATGACCAATATAAAATATAAACTTGTTCAAACATTTTGCGCAACAAATTCAATGCATCAAAAATGCTGCTTGCAGTTCTCACTCCCAGATCACAAATACTCAAAGCCAGACTGAAATCAAATGTCAGCAATGACATTTGTTTGTGCAGATTATCACAATGATTCACATTTGCCTTATTTGCTTCACCTTAACCCTAAAATTAGATTTGCTTTCTATTACAAAAGAGTCATTGGTTTATAATCAGACAATTACAAGACACACGACAATTATAATCAGATTTGCAAGAATGTGTTTACTACTTTTGGTAATTCAATTTCATTTTCAGAGGGTGCATGTTCCTATGAAACTGAATGGCATGTGATTTCCACAAAGTGAACAGTTGTCAGTTTTTAAAAACATTTCAGAATAAAAGAATAAATTAATGGCATGTAAGGAAATGGTCTTTGCCCTCTTTAAATATATAAGGGAGTGGGCTACATTCACAAAGTCATAGAAAAGCACAACAGCAGCTGTGCTTCAGCGTGGGTCACTACAGGAAGTTCTAAGGGTCTCACTAGGAAATGTGCTGATGGTATAAAAAAGCATCAATAATTTAACGTGTCAACAAATTGACATGTAACCTTTACAGCATGTCTCCTTTTCGTTTAAGAATAATCAGCTCAACAATTGCCTTACAGACTTATAAAAACAGCCAAGAATCAGAGAGAGGAGAAAACATCCTCAGAAACTGTACTATGCAGCGACAAACTGAGTTCCCTATATTGCATTCATCGTTAACTAACTGTGGGGTAATTTAAACACTCTTTTAAAGTGAAATGATTATAGAGTGAGGGTGAAGGTCATTAACTTCAGAACATCACATAACAAAGGTCACAACAAAGCATGAAAGCACTGCGCTCAAAAGTGCAACAGGAAAGAATCTGCGTAAGAGTCCTTAAACATGGAGCCACATCTTTCAGTGGGGCCTGCGCTCTTTCAGCTAATGCTGAGTTTAGATGGATGAGTAGAACATCTGTCCCCTCGTGTTTACTTTCACTGGCGTGTCCGTTTAAAACAGATGCCGTTGTCAGGTCTGCGAGAGCGCGGTTTGGAAATCCTTTCCGAGGGAGCAGCCGGATTGTTCCGCTTCAGGTCTGCTGAGTGTTGTGCTCTCAGCAAGGCTGTAGCTATTACAACTAATACGCTGACTCTTTTTCTCTATTCAGAACAGTTCCTGAGTATGGACAGCTGCCAGGTTTATATATTTATAGCTACAAAAAATTTTTAATTCTTACAATTTACGTTTTATCAGCAAGCATTCAAATTATACTATTACAAATTAGCATATTTATATAATGAGATTTAAATACAGAGGGAATTATGTAGATGAATCACAACGAACCCCATGTATAATCTGCAGCTTTTTTTGTGTACATCTTTGTGGTTTTACTTTCTTAAAAACAATATATATTAACCAAAAGTCTTCTAAAACCTTTGGATATAAACATGGTATTAATATATTGCACCTGTCCTGAGTGTGTGTGTGTGTGTCTATGTGTGTGTGGTGGATCTCACTGGTAACAGAGGTAGCGAATGATGCGATTTGGCAGGTCCAGTCGGGTCACAGCCTGCAGTGCTCTGGGGCCCAGCATCGTCCTCAGTGCAATCCGGCTCTGCTGCTGTAGAGACAGCGGGGTATCTGCAGGAACACATGCAAACAGTGGCAAGTGTGATTTTATGCAAATACGCATCATTATTGTTGCTGATATTCAGGATATACAAAGACTTTCCTTAATCAAACCTTAAAACAATTTAACCAACATTATCCATCCATTCATTATCCTGATGTAGGCTTGTGGTGGGTGCTGGAGCCTATCCCAGTGGTCACAGGGCGAAAGGCAGACACCAGTACATCACAGAGCACACACACACAGACAAACACACTCACACACATTTTAGTGTCTCCAATTCTTCTGACGTGCATATCTTTGGACTATGGGAGGAAACCAGAGTACCAGACACAGGAAAACATGCAAAGTGCACGCAGAAAGGACCCTCGCCTGGCCTGGAATCGTTAGTTTATATACATTATATACTGCCCGTTTCCTGATATTATGATCGATTCGTTCATCTAGATCTGGGCTAATCGAGAAATAAATAAAAGACGTATATTATATATTACATATAATAATAAAAGACATTAAGTATATTAAGTATACAAAGCACCTCGGTCAATTCGTGGAAACTAACCTGCAAATCAACACTTTTCGTGATGTCACAAACAAAAATACTGAATACGGGCCCTTTAATTGGTACAGAGCCTTAAAATGATGTAGGATTTCTTTAAACTTAAAAAAAGACTACTTAAAATACCTACCTTCATTTTAGGGGAGTTAAAAGTAGATATCATTGCCATCGCCCCAAAAACACATTTTTGCCATTTTTAAGTGGGTTCCTTCCTTATCAACAGGACATGGCCAGTTGGAGCCCTGGAGACGGTGCGACAACAGAGGCTAAATAAACATGAAATTCAGCTGTAAGGCAGATCTGCAGTGCTGGGAAGTGCTTGTATAGCGACCCTCACAATATCTTCAATATCATGAGGCATGGCAACCAAAAACAGAAACAAAAGTAACAATAGATTAAAAAAGACCTCGAAGGGGCTGTTTTCGTTCAGAGGAAACGGCAAACACAAGATAAAGACAGATGAACAATCTGGGTGGTTTAGGCCACAAACCCCAGCCTCATCCATTAAGGACTATTGGATGTTTATGTTCAAGAATTCAATTAGCAGTCTCTAAATAAAGACGGCACGTATGTTTAGACAGGTTAATAACAGCATTATCAGGACACAGCACCTCATCAAGGTGGTTTACATTCTTTAATGGAGTCCTGGCATGGGCTGCTTAGAAATGGTTGCCACCATACCTCAAGGGACAGACCTGCAAAACATTCCAGGACTACTTCTTCCATGTGCTTTTAGATCAGATCTCCATCCCCATCCTGTTTACCAATGCTTTCATCCGAAAGCCCAAGCAGCACCAGGACTGCAGGCCTTGATCCAATACATCCAATCTCCATAAAGAGCGGGCATTCTTTTCATCTCTGCAGCCCAAAACAGCTTCACTCTCTCCTGAAAGTGTGGTCAAAATGAACTGGCAGGATTTTTCCATGGCTTACTAACTCAAAAACACAAAACCAGCCATGATATTTTATTTTAAAAAATGTATTTAAAGGCACAGGTTAGCTGTACTTTTCTACAGGCTTTGA
>JBBMFX010000122.1:17534226-17544711 GCA_037832545.1 Rhabdalestes septentrionalis
TCAGCGTGTAGAGATATACACACACACACACACACACACACACACCCAACAGCCACACCCACACACTGAGTAGAAAGCCGCACTCACCGATATCCCCATACACTGTCTGTCTGGCTGCCGTTAAATCCATCTCTGACTCAACCAGACATCACAGCTCTCACAGGAGGCCCTCTGTTCATGCTCAAGAGAAACTTTATTTTTAGTCAGATTCATACGATCCACGCAATAACAGCTCGTGACAGCAGGAGAGCCGCGGGCATGCTGGGAAATGTAGTTTTCCATTTTACTAGCAGTTTAATTATTTAATTATTTAATTAATTAATGTAGTGAATATGTACACAAATATGTACACACATAGTTGTGTACATATAGGGAGTTGTGGATTCCGGGTTTGAATTCCAGGACTGAAAATGTCACAACTGTTGGACCCTTGACCAAAGGGCCATCCCCACACTCTGTTCTTCTTGGTGAAGGGGTTAAATAGAAGGCATTTCACGTTGATAACACTGTGAAGGGTGTTCACCCATTACTTATAAGAGGGCATGTTACACACATTTCACACATACAAACTTAAAGTAAATACTTTTTTCATACTCAAATGAAAGCCACTAACACATTTAGGAGTTAATGTTCAAAACTTTGGTAATCATTAAAAGATCAACTGCTTTCCCAAGTTTCAGTATGAGTTCAGTCAATAGGGACAGTGAAAGACTAACATGCAAAACAATAGTTTATGACACAGTCATCGGGTGATTCCGTGTGTTCTGGCACCTTACAGCAGGTGGCTGGTGGATAGGAAGTTGCTCCTGAAATTGGAGATTGGTGGGTCTGAATCCCAGGACTGCGAAAATCACCACAATGTTTACACACACACAGGAAAGCCACTGAAACACCCATGAGTGTTGTCGTTAAAAGATCTGCTTTCTGAAGTTTCAACGAGACCCGTTAAAGAGATATTTTGTGATAGATTAGCACGTAGAATGTAAAAGACAGCATTTATGACAGCATGAGGCGATGGCACATTTTCTCCTTTCTATCACGGCCAGAATTAAGTTTTCCAGCAGTTTGTGCTACAGCAGCTCTTCTGTGAGATTATGCCAGACTGTGCAGTCTTCACTCCCTGCATCACCGGGACTCGGCCATCTTGGAATCGGTCACACTGTTTGCTCTTTCTTGGATCCCTTTTGGACAACCCACAAATCTTCACTGTACAGAAACTGTACACACATTTACAATGGCATTAGCTTTGTTTGTGTTCTTTATTTGTAGTATGTGAATAATTGGGTGTTACTGTATATCATGTGGAGCTAACCTGCTGCAAGAATATTTTCCCTCTCCGATCAGTAAGTACAATTATTTTTTTGGGGTGGGGGGCAAACTACAATAGTGGTATTGCACATTGGTCTTCGTCTCATGTGGCTGTTGCAACAATTATTTGTACACTTGGCCTCAAAGAAACTCCTAATTAAAAAAGATATTTAATAAATAATATTGAGACTTTCAGGTGAACTATTAGAAACACGTTTGTCTGTAATTTTTTATCATCATGTACATGCCAGGCGCTGTTGTCACACACAAAAAAGTAAGCATAAGCTAAAGTCCGAATAAATTTTTACATACTGACCACTGCATGGTAGGAACATCGTTTAGGGGATATTCTCACTCATCCACACATCACTAACTGGTCTATGTCCGTCTTTAAGATTCTTACATTCACTGAGTTATTTGCTCCCAAATATATCCTAATCTCTAAACAGGCAGCAATGTAAAGAAATGTTATTCACCTCGTCTGTCAGAGGTCTTGATGAAGTTGTGTATAAACACTGTTTCAATGCTAATCTATGAGTGTTGGTTCCTTTAAAATGGTGGAGGTTCCCTATGCTAACACCATAAATAAACATTTTATTTACTGTGAACCTCCGTGTGCCTCCTGAGATTTGACCTGTGTAACTATTAATATAACAGCGGCAACTTCCTCCAGGATCAATTAATCCAATTCAGAATTTGTTTCCTTTTGAGTACTATTCTGCCTTAAAAGTATGGTTAAACAATGTCATCAGGTCTCAGACATTCAGTCCAGAAACTTTGTGAGGGAGCTTTTGGAGGCATTAAACACCAAACTTCCAGAATTCCGACTCAGCTGTAAAGTTTGTCTAGAAATATCTGCCAAAAAAATAAATAAATTAGAGAATAACATTGTCACCATAACCATTTAATTATGCATGAACATTAAATGTAATCAATTTAACTCCCTTTCAAACACATCTACTCAAAACTGCCCTTAAAAAGGTCCAATACACAAAGTTCTGCTGTGTAGCAAGAATCCAGACAAGAATCTCTCTTCTAAAACCGCTGTTGTGTTTTAGTCATTTTATTCATGAGTGCAAAACCACCATTCGGAAGGAAAACTCAAACAACGGTTTCACAAGTGAACATTTTTACTTCGCAGTACAGAAATCATTAGAGCCCTATTTGCTCAGCACAGTTCCTCCGCTGTTTAAAACACTGATGACATTTGCACAGGGCCCTCCGACATGCCAATACTGCAGTAGACATTTGGTCCATTCTAATGCAACAGAGATATAAAGGAGAGATCTAGGCCACTTTTCTCATCTGCTTTTTTTTAAAAAGAGCTCCTCTCTGCAACAACAATCAGAGAGACAGTTCCTCTAAAGCACAGTATTCAAGCAGCTCTCACAGACTTACACAGTTAAGTAGCTTTCCCGCTGACATGTGATGACCCCTGACCAGTGGCCTGAGAATCACGCACTGCCCCTCACAACAGAGATGTAAAGGCAATAGCTGGAAAACCCACAGGCTCCCTGTCCTACCAATTTACAGCCGCACAATTTACAGCCACTAGGTCAGTTATGTTATGCCTCATTCATTTTTAGGAAAGGTATGTATATGATCAGAGGCTGGATGAGCAATATTTGAAGGTAAACAGGATTTTATACATTTTCTGTGCTTGATAGTTCCCTTACATTTGCGAAGCAAGGTTTTGATATACATTGCTAGCCACAGTTTAGTAACTAGTTAAAGCACCAATCTGTAGGAAAACACAATGCGTCGTCAAGTTGGTAATTGTGGCTTAAAATCTTTAGAGGATTACTTTTGCAAACCTAGTTAGCTGAACTTAACAGATGTTTTTACAGTTTTGCTCTCCTAGACACTTCTGCTTGAGAGGCCATCTTTGAGTTTTTGCACATAATTATAAAAAAATACTTATTTTTAAAGTACTGTCTGTTACCTGTGCCTTTGTCAATTGAGGAAAAAAAACAAACATCTGATCATTTGGCATCTTTGGACTAAACGTCCTCCCTGTCCGAGCAGGGTGACAACACGATGACAAGATGGCAACTGGATACAGGACGTCGACCAACAATCAGTGCAATGTCTCATAACCTGATTATACAAAGCAGACCGCCGAACCCTTCTCCCCACTTTAAATGCTAAATCTGTAATAGTATACATGAAATTCCTTTATGGGCAAAAACATATATTTGAAATCATCAGCTAGCCCATTTTGGTTACCTTTTTTTCTTCTTTTTTCTTATTTTCTTTTTTTACTTAAAGATTACCATCCTCTGAATACGTGATATTCAACAGCGCCTTGAGCAAAATTACTGGTCTGCCCCGTCACCAAAGATGTCATTCTTCTTGCGCTCCATCTCAGCAAAGTCAAAGTCCGTGCCCGTCATGCGCTTGTAGATATCTTTGATGTCGTCACAGGTCGTCTCAAAGTGGGTTGTAGCATCATAGGAGCGTGAGATGAAGACCTGAATCCCAAAAGAGTAGGGAATAATATTTTTAAAAATTACATATGTATATATATAACTGGATTTAATGTCAAGACACTTAATTCAACCCAGTTTTTTCAAGGGTGCCATTCAACACCATGCTGTTAGTAGGAGTCCCATGCAGAGTAGTCCTAAAAAAGTTACCCAATTCTATTACTTAGGTGTGCTTCTTAACATATGATGCAGTGCAAAATTACTTACTAAAAGAGACAACAATACTACACAAACATATAACACTATTCCCCATGACAACACTCTCCAACAGAGTCTGGGCACCACAGGTAACAATTCAGTCAGAATACTGGCTAATCAGTCAAACTTGCTAAAATACTCACTAAAAATAACGACAAGTTTCACTGACCTGTTTTTACTCTTAAATCACACACTATCTTTCAAACCCAAAACTGAATGTCCAGAAAAACCAAGACAACTTTATGCAGCTTAATTTACAAATGAATTAGGACTCTGAGATACTAACCTGGCTCTCAGCTCCCAGGTCAGTAGGAGCACACAGATCACTGATGCTTACAAACCTGTGAAGAAACAAACAGTAGAGAAATGAACATACAGCAGAATGGGACATAATCCCACCAATGAAATAATCATCCTGACATAAATCCACATAAACTCAGAAATCATACTTCTGCTCAATGGGCTCCAGCAGGTCTAGGGCTGGTTTAACTTCTTTCTCAGGGTCGTTCGTTTCCACAGTGGTGCTGACGATGGCAATGTATTTACCTTGGGCTGCCACATTGTGTGCATAGGAGATCATACACACGTAGATATCTATAATAAAATACAAATGACATATTAACAAACTCCATATATAATACAGAACTTAAACCTAAACAAACAAGAGCTTTGGCGCACCATGCTTCCTGTTGACCTGGTTCTGAGGGATGATGAGCTGACAGGAGTTGGCATCCGAGGTACTCTTGATAGGGTGACTCAGGATGCAGATGACTCTGATCACCTTGCCCACAACCTTGGCACGATCCTGGATGTAGCTGGGGTCGCAAATCAACTGCTTACAGCGGGCAATCTGGGCACAAGAGAACAAACCACCATTTTAAAAGAACAGTCATAAAAGGGATGCTGCCCTTCAAAAACTCAGATATGGACATAATCATGTGTATTGATGCTGCAGAATCAAATATCAGCAAAATGCTTCTGAAAGTCCATGTTAGCCTAGATGTCTGAGACTGGAGCCCACATCCATAAAAAATAATAAAAACAGTTTTGAGAAAGAAAAAAAAAAGAGACAAAAACTCACCTCTCCCTCAGATTTAACACCAATTACTTTGCCATTCTCATAGATGATCTCCTCAATTGGCTTGTTCAGCATGTAGGTTCCTCCGTAGATGGCACTTAATCTACAGACAAAGAAAACATCAAGTTGGTGCCCTCTAGTGGTGTAGTAGGGTAGTGCTATATAACAATTCAAATGACTACTTCCTTAAACAGCTATAATACAGAAATAGTCTGGATGTAAAAAAGAGCTGACCTGGCAAATCCCTGGGGGAGTTCTCCAAGACCATACAGGGGGTAAAGATAGGGGCTCTTCCCATATCTTGCCAAGGACTCACTGTACAACTTAATCCTGTTTAACGTCTCTATGCAAGGCTGATCCAGATAACTAGAGTGGGGGTGGGGTGGAGATAAATGGAAAGTGAGAAAAAAGAGACACCAGCAGAACATCTGGGTTTACTATACCCCAACTTCAGCTGATGGAACAACATTTTACAATACTGAAAAAAACAAAACAAACGTACTCATCTGTGCGGTAGAGGGCAATGGCATGGCCTGTGAAGTCAATGACATCTTGGCCCAAGTCAAACTTCTTGTAAACCTCACGCATGGTGGTCTTATTGGGGTCTACGCCCTCCATGGTCTTGGGGTCATTCTCATCAAAGTTAGCAACAAAAACCAGAAACTTTCGGAACCGTCTCTTCTCAAACAGCCCCATTAGACCTGTAGGAGCAATGAAGATGTTTAGTCTGATCCACAGGACATCTGATTTCTTTGCTCAGTAATAAGAAACAGTTTAATTTATAAGTTAAACTGATCATCATATATCAAACCTTTAAGGAGATTCTAGATGGTTGGGAGGGGAACTATGCTACACTACACTTTGAAACTAAAACAATAAGCCCATTATAACCTCACTGTCATAGGCTATAATTGAAAAAGGAAGTAACACCAAAAGCAACTCAACTGAAACCCACTTTAGGAAATCCTACCGCCATAGCAATATGTTTTTTTTTTTTTAATGTGTTGAAATACGGCACAAGACCAAATACTTCTACCAAATACAAGAACACACATCAAACCAAATAATATCCCTGAGGTTCAAACAGGAGTAGCTCATGAGCAAATGACCTTCCAGGTAACTGTACTACTGTGAAACAAGCTGCAGGTTATTTACAATCTATGATGGAAACAATGTGGTTTAGTGCCAACTTGCTGTAGGAATAAACAATTTGAGTAAAACATCTATTTGCATTTTTTCTGACTGCAAATAACATTGTGATTATTTACAATAATTTAAAATCCAGGAGAGTTTACTGGCCAAAAAGACCATATATCCTTTTTTTCCTAGACTGAAGATTGACATGGCTACTATTTAGCTGTAATTACATGGTTTGTGACAGCACACAGGTGTTGGGTAAATTCTAACATGGCCAACTCAATTAAGGGAGTTTATGAGTTCTATGAAATTAGATTCAATTTCCACACTTGTTAAGAAGTATTGTTAATAGAAATCTACGAATACTATTCCCCCCCCCAATTTTACAAATTGTCATGTTGATATAAAGTGATTAATCTTTAAGCTCCTTGTGCTACTGATCACAAACAACATTAAAAGCCACTTACTGGAAGCCAGAGCCTCAGTCTCAGTAGAGGGTACCTTGTAGATGCCCCCTTTCTTGTATACAAAGCTGCCCTCAATTACTTTGAAGTCAAGATAACGCGTCACCTGTGTGATCAGCAACATACGCACCAGCTGACCTATACACACACACACACACACACACACAAACAAATGTCATTAAGATGCATTTGAATTTTACTGAAATACAAGCATTTAATACTTTTAAATTTCAACACTGTGATATTAGAATGATACTCTATTTGAGGCATGAATGACGAGCTAATAAACATAAGTGTTAAATCAAAACTGATTGCTAGGCAACAGGATCAGCTGAGCTGTGGAATCTGGCTGAACTTGGCCTCGAGTTTTCCAGATTGTGATTTGTTTTTGTTTTCCTATGACTACTGACTGTGGAAATGCGCAGGAGTAGATTCATCAGTTCTCACCATTTGCCATGAGGAATTTGGGGATGAGGTCCACATTCCAATCACGGCCCTTCCCCATCGACTCAGGAGGACTGCCAGGTAGGCTGAACCGCTTGAACAGCTGAGGGAGGGAGGACAGAAGGGGTTTTACAACATCATCAAAACCCAGATCTATATAAACACTTGGCATGCAGATCAATATATAATGAATGCAAGAGTCAGATTATTACATTGTCATTTGTGTGAGACCATTAACTGCTAGACACATTTGCATCTTTTTGTACAACATTTTTTTCATCATGCTGGAATTCTAATAAGGCCTTACATCCTCCAGAGGTGTGATGGAAGCGCTTTCTCCTCCATAGTAGGAGTTCCTGTCCATATGCAAGACCTTCTTTCCCTTCACAGACATGATCCCTGAAAGGATGCATTCCTACAAAAATAGACAAAAGAGTTTGCTTGCTTAGACATTCTCTCACACATGAGGTGCAATGTGTTTCTGTAAAAAAATCCATTCATATGCATTAAAAACAGGGCTGGGCAATATGACAATATTCCTCAGTATTAATCACAATGTCACTATATGCTTCCCCAAGATACACACACACACACACAAAACACATAGAAAACCTTGGTTTAGGAAAGTTGCTATGTTCTGTATTTCCTAAAATATTTTCCAGTAGTGTCAAACATTAACTTACTAAAGAACTAATGTTACATTAAATTATGCTTTCTGGTAGCACATAGCAATTTATTACAGATGATCGATGAATGTAGTCAAAAGCCAGCAGCAGAAATGCGCCAAGGCGAGCTGCATTCTGCTGTATTTGCCCACAGGAGCCTCTTTGGTTTTAAAGAGCCTACCTGCTCTATACTTCCCCAAATATTACTCCAACAGCATCACTAACAACCAGATGTCATACAGGGTGATACTTCTGCATCTTCCACCATATATGGCCTGCAATAGCTAGTTCTCTAAATATGTCCAGTCCTTGGTTAAGTCCCTAAAAATGTTTAACAACACAAAAACATATTACTGCCCTCTGTATCTTCATTTTTGTTGTTTTTTCCCCATACAGATCAGTGTTCCTCAGGAATGCTAGGCTGACGTGTGTGTTATGGTAACAGATGGGCTAAAATGACCAGCAGAGGGACATCCCATCTGGTTTACATTACCACAAAGACAAAACCACAGAGACTCAGCTGAGCATTCTCTGGGTCATTTGAATTCTTTTGCAAGGAAAGAGAGATTTGGTTTTACTCCAAGTCACCACACTGCAAGCAATTAAGCTACAGTAGAGCAGCTAGTCAAGAAAGTGATTGAATGAATGTAAACTGTTGATGTGATAGAAAGTGAGTGCATGTTTAAGGAGGTTTAAATGATCTTCAAATTACATTCCATTTCAGGGCTGGAATTTGTTCAGGCTGCCATAATACTACTATTGTGGTTTAATACGTCAAAAACAGTGTATGGTATCCCATCATATGAATGGGGCCTTTTACATGGCCCATGAAATAAACAGGCACATGTGAGCTAACATGAAGTTTTCTTGCCTTCTCAGAGACTGTAATGCGATTAGCTGTAGTTGTAGAGGCGGCAAACCTCAGGGCCATGTGATGGAGTGGACTTTACACAGGGCATGGAGAACGCCCCAGCCACAACAGCACAGACACTAATTTCTGTCACAGAACTGCTCATTAGGCTCAGATAACATTGCCTTACGCATTATGGAGCCTAAATCAAATCGCACCAGAGGATCACTGCAGCCATGCAAACACCAGCAGCAGAATACTTTAAAAAAGGAACTGAGCCAAGGTGTGTGCCAAACAAAAACGCAATGGGTCTGAACGGAGCCCAGCTGTACCGCAGCAGGACTGGAGCTGGGGTGGAAACGTTGTTTAATTTATAATGTGCTCAGTCCAATCTTTTATAGTCAGCGTGATGTAGACTGCCATTGCTGCCAAGGACAGTGGATCGAGCTCCATTGTGGCATAGGAACTGCAGATTATGTGTGTTTTGTTCTCATTCAGCACTCTCTCTTATGTCCCTATTCAGCCTGAATCAGGCCTGGCCAGGACATCCCATGCCTGGTTGGTCTCCAAATACTGACACGCTCTCAACGTTAAGGAAAAAGGAAATTATTTGCATTTAGTGCATCAAGTCTTCCATCAACCTCTTGAGGCTGGTCACATTAACACCTTTCATATAAAGATCAATGTTTTACCTTCGAGCTGAAAGGTTTGTCACTTCATTTCACAGACCAGCTGAGTCAAGTGCCAGTGCAGCATCTGAGCATGCTCACTGCAAGCAAATCTGTCTGCCAACTCATGTCTTAGAGACAACCAACAGGTCTAATTCGGTGGAATTTGGATTTTACATATTACTTAAAAGAACACTTGGCTGTCTTGATGAATCAAGTCAACTAAATCTAAAAAAATCTATCGATATAAATCTTCTTGATGAACAGGCAAATGGTATAAATAATACACAAACTAAATTCTCCAAATTATCATTTTACAGTAAGAGGTGAGGCTATTCACACACAGACAAGTTTTGTTTTGGTGTGGTCTTGTTTTTAAATAATCAAGACTGACAAATCGGTCATATTCTCTGCATTCCAAGAAACAAAACGAACTCAAGAACCCACAATAAATGGTCTACTAATAATAAAAGGTCTACCATCATCACAATCTCAGACTTAAACAGGGGGCAAACAAACATCATGCAGGTCCAAACCTGCTTACCTTTCAAAACATCTGACTATTCCAACAGAGTACAACAGCTTTTATGGAAAACAGGAATGTAATAAGAGTTAAAGGTTAACAGAGCTTCAGTAAAATGTCTTTGCCTCCTTTTGGTGGAGACGGGCTTCAGTCAGTCACATGACAGATCCCTGGTGTCTCAGGTAAAATGACATTTCAGCTCCTTTTTCAAAGCGCTGGCCTCCTGCTGGGACCCAGAGATCTGGCTATGCGGGCGTCTGTCCGTCAAACAGCAAATGTCAGCACAGGCTACTATCATGGTGTCAAAATCTGCCAGGCCTGCCATTCTTAAAACTGACACTTCCATCAACTCTCACTTTTTGTTCGCCCATCCGTCCCTGTTCATCTGCCACTCATCTTGAACTGAAGGCTTGTTTTGGCGCCTTTGCTTTTGAACGATGACTCACGTTATTGCACGCACCAACTTTATGGGAGATGACATTTTGTGTGGTGAGGAAGATGGGGCCTTTAGTAATAATGGTTTCCCTGTGTGCCAATTTAGCTGTCAGTACAGAGACAAGGGACAATCATTCTGCAGTTCAGGAGATGAGGGAGAGAGGGAGAGAGAGAGAGAGAGAGAGAGAGAGAGAGAGAGAGAGAGAGAGAGAGAGAGAGAGAGAGAGAG
>JBBMFX010000122.1:17557519-17596413 GCA_037832545.1 Rhabdalestes septentrionalis
CACACACACACACACACACACACACACACACACACACACACACACACACACACACACACACACACACACACTTACCCTCTGTGTCTCCATGTAATGACTTTACAATGTCTGTGCCATTTGGAATCTTTCCACTGCGTGAAAGAACAACAATGAACCAAAATTAGCTCAGCAAAAAAAATAGTTGTCATCATATTGCCCATTTTCTGTTCTTTCTTTCTTTTAAACACAAGCTGCTTTCATTTCATGAGAACCTTTCATGATGAATGGACCAACTTAAATTGTTAGAATTGTCAACAAACGGACCAAAACAAAAAAACGGCACAATATTATATTACATTACAATATAGATATACAATACAGTTTTGGTCAAATTATTTGGTCAACAGTGATGATATGGAAAAGCATCACCATTAAACAATTGTGACATTTCAATTTAAACACAGTTGTACTAGTTTAATAAGAGATATAAGGACACAACTCATAATGGCATTTGTATCTCATATCTGTTAGCACAAACTCACAATCTAGGAACCTGGAAGATGGCACTGTCCACTGCGTTGGTCTCGCTCTCTTCTTCCAGTAGGCTGAAGGCACTGCCACTCAGACCGCTGTCCAGTGAGGCTGCAGTAACAGGAGCATCAGCAGATCTATGGCTGCGGGACGCTGTTTTGAGAGCGTACTACATAATTACACAACTGTCTAATACACCCGAATGGATAACTACCAGCCTTATGATGGCATTACCCAGTAACGAGGTTATAAAATAGTTCCAGGACATGAAGCAAGCACATCCTATAAAACCCATCACAGGTGCTGTCCACTTACTCCTGACACCACACTCTTTAAGATTAATATGCATATTCTAAATGCAGACGTGCACACATACACACACACACAAACACACACACACACACACACACACACACATATTTATACATACATACACACATTTTTTTTTAGTCATTACTAACCACAAATAGAGAGCGTATGACGTTACCATATAACACAAAACTTTACGGAACATATATATGCACAACAAACACCAAAGAACAGCAGCAGAAGCGTTGACAGACGGAAGAGAGCATTAGACTGTTAATTAGTAATTCCAGTGTATTAGCAACTTGTGTGTTTAGTCTAAATAATCCCATTAGCCTAATTCTGGAATATGTGTGTAATTCTATTTACACTGTGGTTAATTATCAGTAAGCATATTTGAGCAATTACACATTTAATTTCCCTATTAAGCTTAATTTAGAGATGCTGTGCCATGTGGCTGTGTGGCTGAGTGATGGGTGATGGTGTGAGGTGAAATGCATGGTTCTGGCACAACACATAATTCATGTACACAGTCTTTTCAGCACAGATTCCCCAGCGCTGGCTCCAGCAGCTTCACTAAAGGCACTTTTCCATAGGCAGTCAGGAACCGTCCTGTAACTAAACAGTACTGCAAGGGCACAGAACTGGCAGCACACTTTGATTTTCTAGTGAGTCTCAGCCTGTAATTGTGTTTCTGACTCAAATATCTCCACACAGTTTATGTCGTCCCGAAGACACGACCAGGAAGTCGAACCAGCAGAATGTTTTTCTGTCAGAGCTGCTTTTGTTATTGTGGTTGTTTATTGTTTACAGTCTTGTTTGAGTTTTTTTTTTTTCTCGTACCTTGCGATGAGGCCAGCTAACTTGTCCTGGTTCACCTTCATGTTTCTCACAGTATTGAAAAAAAAAAACAATTTGTTTGTTTCATAGAAAACTGACACTGAAATTTATCTTCAGCCCAAACAGATGGTAGTGCTTGTACTTTGTTGGCTTCACAGTTAGATTGTATCTCCACTCTACAGAAAAAAATCTCTGTTATAATCACAACATTTTAACCAATCAGAAAACAGTGCTCAGCTGTGGGCCGCTTTTGGTTTCGCTATCCAGCAGCCATCAGGCAAAGCTCAGGTGTGGCTCCCCTAATTACTAACAGAAAAATGATTGTTTGCAGTACTGCATGGTTCCTGGTGCCAGTGGAAATACACCATAAGACCAGACATCTGTTCTCGCCAAGGTTGCGTGAGTCACCTCTACAGTTGCCTTTTAGACATTCATACTGATATTCTGGTTTAGTGAAGCATGTTGGTGGACTGTGGGACAAGGCTGAGTATCGCTGCATGAATTATCTGTGGAGTGGGAGAGTGTCTATGCCCCTTCATCTTCTCTGAAAATGTGCGTTAGTAACTCAGCATCCTCTCTCTCTCTCTCTCTCTCTCTCTCTCTCTCTCTCTCTCTCTCTCTCTCTCTCTCTCTCTCTCTCTCTCTCTCGCTCTTTGACTTTTGCAAGACTGGCGAATCTCACCTCCGTCCAGCTGTGGCCTCTCTTCCGACATGGCCTTGCGGAGGGTCAGGTGACGGCCATCAGTGATCTCATTGGCCATCGCTTTCTGTAGTGTGAGCACGCCCACTACGCTGTGTCTGTGGTGCCTCAGGGAGAGGCGGCCGTTTTGGGCTGGGGGGAGGTAGTGGTCAGGCCATGTACAAGCCAAAGGGTCGAGGGGGAGGGAAGAGGACGGGGTTCGGGGAGAAGTTCGGGAAGGGTTGAGGGGAGGGGGACGAGATGGAGACTCAAAGTATGAACTCCTTACAACATGGACACCACCAGCTTTTTACTGTACGTCATAGTCACATGCAGCCACAGTGCGCGCCCCTCTGGCCGTAAAGGGGGAGTAGGTCGAGGAGAGATTGCGTTGGTGGGCATTGCGCAGCCACTGAGGTGCATTGTAGGCCAGCAGTAGCCACAGGGAGGAAAAAGGAGGAGGGTGCTTGGCAGAAGGGTTGCGGGCGGCAGAGGCCACATGCACAGTTGGCTCAGTGGAGGAGGAGCTGCAGAAAAAGCTGGGTGGGGGGTCGTTCGGGGACCGAACACACGACCCAGCGGGACGACAGAATGAGAAGGGTTCCAAATAATTGGGAATCAGCAAACAGGTGTGGAGGGGGTCCGGGACAAGTGGCCAGCGTGTAAAGCTGGCTCAGACGCTGCCCTTTGTGCTCTAGGCGCTGTGTGCTGGCGAGGGATGTCCCATGGCAGCTGAGCTAGCCCTAATTTGAAAATAACAGGGGCGACCCCAGCTACTTCTCCAGTCCTAGTTACAGCAGCAGTCAGATGTGCTCGTGTAGGCTCATGCCCTCTTCTAAAACGCTTCCTGGCATACAGAGGAGGCCCGCGTGACTCAGCCACTGACAGATCAGCTCAGATTCCCTGACAGTGACTGACAGATCGACCTGCAGTAGCTCAGAAAGCATCTTATTTAAGCCGGTTGGGCTGTGAGAGCTGATGAGCCTAACTGGGTCAGAGTACTTTTTATTTAGTCTGCATTTTATGAGCTGCATTAGATTTTGTATCAAAGCATTCGCCGCACCGGACACAGCACTAATCAGTTGCTGCTACGGCTGAAACAAGTGATTCATTTTGTCAGGGTGGCAAAAGTGTCTATTTAGTGTGATCATTAATGAATGATTAACTCTTGTAGGTGTTTGTTTGATTCACAGCTTTACTAGACTTTGGTTTTAAAAAGTGTGTCACTCTATTAAGATATGTTAATGAATATTTATGATCTAAGAATGTGGATTTGTTTTTGAAGACTGTACATTATATTAAGATGAGCTTTTATTTAAACATTTATTTATTTACATTTAATCATATTTACTCCATTTAGTGAATTGGCTCTGAGTGTTTGCAGGAACATTTAGGGCTCTAAGTGCATGAGTGTGTGCAGGTGTGGGCATGAGCGTGCGGGCAGAGTGGTAAAGTGTCTCCAGTACACGGGTGAGAACAAACAGGAGAGGAAGCGGTGAGGTAAACAGACTGTGACCACGAGGGGACCAGAACAAGGGAGAGAGAATAAAAAGAAGACGGAAAAGGGTAGCAAAAAAAAGAAGAAGAAAAGAACAGAAGGAGGAACAGATGAGTGTGAAGGCAGCCATGCTGTGGAGGCTTTATTTGCGTCGTTTACTTGGTTGGAGGCGGTGCTGGCCGGCAGCTTCGGCCGTTGCCGCGGCGTCGTCAGGGTGTGCCCGGGCCGCGCCACTTTTGCTGTGAGCGCGTGGGGTCCCATGGGAACGAACTTGACCCTCAGAGGGAGACGGCTTCGACGTGCTGGGGCTACTGTGAGATTTCTCAATAGTGGGAACCTGCGTGTCTAAAACAACCAGAACCAAATTACCACACAGAGCCCCCGATTTCCTGCCTTTCCCTTTTTCGAATGCGATACGACTGCAGGCACCATCCTCAGGCCAAGCCTCTGTCGCGGTCTGGTCCTCCACTCTCATTACCCCCTTGACCCAAGTCCAGGAGAAATCACAGAGACTGAAAAATGGTGAATCATTATTCATTCATGGGTTTGAACACTTCTAACGATCGAATTCACCTGATTAAGCTTCACACAAAATGACTAGGTTTAAGTGCTTCTGATAATTACAGGGTTGTCAACTTTTCCAAAAGGCTTCGAGTGAGATTTTGGGGTGTGTGGTGGATGTTGGGAGCGTTTAGGGTTGCCAACCTTCCAATTTTGTCCGGAACATCCCGAAAATGAGTGATTTGAGTAAGTGCTGCTGCTTCTTAATTTGCCAAATGCTGCATCATTAGGTGCGCCCCCTACTGTAGAGGAGTGTGGAATGGGCAGGCTGGATCTGATAGAGAAAATTGATTTTCAGGGTGAGAAATGGGTGGTAAGGCGTGAGAGCGGGAGATGACAGTGTGTCTCATGGTCAGTGTGTGAGAGTCGGCAACCCTGTAATTAGTGCATCAATGATAGCTGACATTAATATTATACCTCAGATAGCTACACTATTTAAAAATAATCATGTTTATTTGGTCAGATGCAGAATTAATTACAAAATTTCAAGTGTGGCCATGGCAAGCATTTTAATAAATATATCAATAAATACCTATTTATAACCCAAAGGGATTATGTAGGTTATGGTTATGAAATATTAGGTTATTGTTAGATGATATCACTGCTAGTTAGCTGTTTAATGCAGGTCGATTTTAAAGAAATTCACATGGAGGTGTGACATTCTGCAAGAGCTATGAGAGTGGCACTGGTTTGCAATGGGAGTGGTGCTGCACCCATATTTTACTGGTCTTTTCCTGCTGATTTTCTTTATGTGTTTTTTTAGTTCTGCCTAATGTTAAGCACCTTAATTGGTTATTTAGTGCCAGTTGTTGAGGTTTCAGCTAATGTTATGGTTGGGTAAATCTGTCTCCCCCGGCATGGATTGGCTAAGATGGAGCGCTGGAGAGCGCAGTGATGTTATGAGCTGAGTACACATATATGGAGAGAGCATGGAGCCAAAGCTACAATGAATGAGTGATATAGACTGGCCAGAGGGCAGAGAGAGAGAGAGAGAGAGCGAGAGAGAAATAAAGTGGGACAGTAAAGCAAAGATAGAAAGCACAGCAAAATAGTAAGAGCCAGACTAAGTCGGGGGGGATGGGGAGAGATGCAGGACGGACAGGCAGCCAGACAAGAAAGAGTGTTTGCCCAACATCCCAGATCAGAGGAAATAACATAAATCCTACCCTTGGCTGGGTCAGGGAAGATGCCGTGGCTGCGGCTCTTGATGACGGAGGATTTGGGCGAGTCCTGGCTGCCGTGGCCGGAGGTTTTGGGCGAGTGTCCAGCAGGTGGTTTGGGTGAGTGCTGGCGGCCCTGACTCGAGTGTGAGCGGCGGTGATGCTCCCCCTCGCTCTGTTCCTTCAGCAGCAGCCAGCGCGGCACATTGTCCAGCTGAGCCGTATTCGACAGGTCTATCAGCACCTACACCGCACCACACCACACCACACCACACCACACAACCTCGTTACATAACCTGCCAACTCTGCGTGGATGTACGGGAGAGTTTACCTGCACTATTGTTCAAATATTTGAAATCCACAGCACTGTTGACTGCAAACAAATGCATAAAATGATTCTAAGATAAGATAAGATAAGATAAGATAACGTGATATAAATACTGTATACAGGCCATTACAGAGGATTTATTATTTAACACATTAAATGATGATTCCAACCTTTTGAATGGAATTGAAAATGAACTGATTCCTCACCTCCCCCAGGAAGTCATTAGAGGAGAACTTGTCGTAGTCCCACACACTGACCTCTAAAGTCTTCTTCCTCAGCTAAAGGAACAAACACAGCACAGTTCAGCTTCATTAATCACCAGAAATGTCAGATCATTAAAAGTGCTGTAGAAAATTGTAAAACGTAATGAAACTGCTCTCCAGTCTCAATAACACGCATGATGAGAAGCAAATATAACCGGGCACCACTCTGAACAATGCTGTCTCGCACTGAAGTGAGGAAATCCAGATGGTTTTCTAGCAAACTAGCAACTCTCTACACACTCCTCTACCTTCTGTTCCCTCGCAATTAAGACCTGTTTTCCTCGCCTCGACGGTCGGGTGACGGTGTATCAATCAGTGCTGTCATTAGCTGGCTCTGAAAGTAGAGGGAACTGAAGGAGCTTTTTGGTCTTAATTAAGCTAAAGCACTTCTGGGAGCCTGGAGACCGGTCCCTGTTCACACCGCAGACCCAGACAGACTCTGAAGAGCTCTTATCTAATTGAGACCTCAGTAACGTTATGGACTGTTGATTTTTGAAAGTGCCATCTCTCAAAGTGTGAGGACGACCATTTAGGAAGGGGTGTTGGGTGCCTGTGGCCAGAAGATTTTGAGTCATATAACTGCAAGATTCATAGCAGCCTATTTCCTCAGTTCTGTCACCCCCTTCACAAACCTTCTGTCATTTGGTGACACGTGCTTCAATTAGACAGGCATTCTTTTTTTTTTCCTCAAAACTAAAGCAAAAACTAATTGTATCAGTCTAAATTGCAATTACAACATTCACATCCAAAATCCAACCTCATGCTATGCTTTTCTACATGCAGCTGTACATTTATGTTTTCATGTTACGACGTTCATATTTGTAGCAGAATCTGAAGATAATGTTTTAAAGTACATAAACTGTTTTAAAGTACATTAACATAAACTGTTTTTTTCCAATGGCATGCAGGCTGTGTCACTATTTCAAACCTACACTTAAAATTGCTTCCCAAGCTAATAATTTGTATATAATGTCCTACAGCTCACCTGTTCCAGGTGGATGTTCTTGTAGATGACTGTTTGATTCCACTCCGGGTTCAAGCTCTTCTGGGCGTGCTTGGACCTCCTCTTGTTCTCAGCACTGCAATGAGGTCACAAACCACAAGGTTTCACTCCAGGGCACCACCCAAAAGATGCAGTTACACTTGGAGTACGGCACTTCATAAAGGGAGGTATTAAAAACAAGTATTACAATGGGACTCTTTTTATAGCGTACGATCTCCATCCTGAGCTCTAAAAGGCGACCATGTAAACCTTTTGATTTCGATATGGACCAAGTTTGATGATGATATGTACTAGCCTTTCACAAATGTTCTCAAAGCAAAATGAGGTTCACAAAGCATAACGCACAGTATAGGTCCTCCGTGATCTCGGCCTATACTTCATTTACATGAAATATGGAAAAATTCAGGGATGCAGAAAAAGATAAAGGGCAACATACATGTAAGAAAGCAGCTGTTTTAAAAAAAAAAAGCCTCTTTTTAGCCATTCACATGAGATACGGATCTGATGGTACCATAGGAAAGGATCACATACCTGGCATTCTGCACAACCATGACCTGACTGTGGAGATCCAGCATGCAGCAAAAACAGACAACAATCCGTAAGGCGTGGGGAAGTGTTTTGGTGTGTGTGTGTGTGTGTGAGAGTGTGTGTTTGTGTGTGGGTGAAAGCAGGGGAGAGAAAGAGAGAGAGAGGAAGAGAGAAAATGAGTGTGACTGAGATGGATTAGCTCATGCAAAGGCAGTGCTTATAAATTCAGTGTCAAAGTGTGTGAGCGTGTGTAAAGGTGTGAGTGTGTGTGTGTGCACGCTGATGCTTATGCAGGAGCCCATGCGTACATGCCCATATGGAGCACAGCAACAGCGTATCTGTATTCTGCTCTGTACTTTATGATCAAATGATAACTGTTGATGGTCCGAAAGCAATAAACACACACACATACGCGCATAAACAAACACGCAAATGCGCAATAACTCAGGACAGAACAACTCTCATGTTACTCTTAAACCAAGCAGACATATTGATTTTCCTATAATGCTAGCTCAGCCGATGCACACACACACACAAACACACACACAAACACACACACACACAAAGAATTAAGTACCAGGACTGGTAGAACATAATATCCAGACCTTTAATTTAAATGCACTCTTTTCTGTTTCATTCCAATGCCTGCAAGCTAGCAGCTTGTTAAATCTCTTACAGTTATCTTGTGATCCACATTATAATTATAATTAAATTAATCAAATGATATTTTCTGGCTAGTAAAGGTACTAAACATACTGGTGAACATAATATAATATCATTTGTTTGCAGAGAGTGTTTATTCAATAAATGTTAAATGAGTAACTTAAATGAGTGCCAAAATATTTGACTGGTAGTGTCATTCTGAGTTAGGCTCAATCAATTCTAGATTTTAACTGTTCAGAAGGAATATTTTTGATCAGAATGAAGCTAAAATGAAGCTAGAAAGCCTCACAAATGGTGGTGAAACCATTATGCAGATAACTTGAAAGAAATACTGTGATAGGCCATTACAGAGGATTACACAACTGATTTTGCAATGGTTTGCTTAAGAAAGGAAGGTCTCTGCCGAATGATCTCCAGACATTTGTACGTATGACACTACAGATCTGACCTGAAACGACCAAGCAGTGTGACGTCCCTACCTTCTTCCAGGCAGCAGGTACACTTTAACAAAGGGGTCTGAGTAGCCGTTATTGTCCCGAGGCGACAGGTTTCGCGCTTGGAGAACGTGAACGATGAGGTTCCCCAGTTGCTTGTCATAATTGATTTGAAGCTGCAAAAAACGCAGGCATGAAAGTGAGAAGCAGAATACTAGCAGTGTCAGACCACACATCCTCCAGCCTATAACTATAACTACAATGAAAAATGAAATACAATTCCAAATCTTCAAAGTAGGCCAAGTATGTCAGTTAGAGGTTTACCTGGATCTCTCCAGTCACTGGGTGGGACTGTGTCTTCGCAGGTTCGGATGTCTAGTCAAAGGAGATACATTGTAGACAGAATTACAAAAAAAACTTTTTGTTTTCTGTAAAACCAATATGACTCCATTATATTCTGTAATGTTAAATCAAATAGCACGCATGCAACCATTCCAACGGACTGCACATTACAGGAAATGTTGGCGTGATACAGCTTTTATGGTTTTGCTGCACTATGAAAGAAGAAAAGAAGAACTCTGAATGATGGTTATGTGAAATGGAGAGAGGAAAAAGAGAAAATGGCAGACGGCATAATAGCTCTATGAATCCAGTAATAGTCAGCTACAGATTTAGCCATTCTTTACTGTTCCAGTAGATTTGCATTCACAAACGCAATTTTGTTCACCCTGTTTCAGATTCATGACTGTACTATTCCTAGCTCCTATAGAAGGTTTGTTTTCTGCACTGAAAGTATAAGATACACATCTCTGAGCTGATGCAGGTAGTGCAGGTGTTTTCGTGTGTGTGGGCACCTTGCTATGGCGTTTCTTGCTGACAGAAGGTGATCCAGGCTGTCCGGGACTGGGAACTGCACTGGAAGCGCCTGAAGCTGAAGTCTTGTCCAGCGCTGTCAGAGAGGAGGCCGAGGAACTGGGCACCTGCTGCTGAGAAACCTTCTGCAGCTCCGCAGCCAGCTGCTTGGGGTCCACGCCTGGCGAGCGCGGGGGCCGTTCTGCACACAGCCATGGAAAGACTGTGAGAATACTTTATATATGCAAAAGTTTATATGTATTTTTTTCCCATTTATTAAAAAAGGCAAGTGGCCTTAAATTAAATGTACTCCTTCAAGACAACTTGAATAAGATATAATTTAAAAAAAAGGAAATTCATTTGAAAATGGTTGTGTCATGTTAGATTATACTGAAACAGTATAATACACACACACAAATTATAGAATTGTTGATGGTTTTGTACCTGGTTTGGACTGGTCATGATGGTCCAAATGTGAACTGTCTGATTCTGACAGCATGTTCAAATCTCTAACACAAAATACAACAAGAGAAATAGAGATCAGGACACACTGAATTTGAATACTGATTAAGATATTGATACAAGAGATGCACCGATATGAAAACTGTGAGCCAAAATCTTTGGAGTATAATTTCCAAGTATGTTTCTGTTGAGGGTGATAAATAATTCATAGAAGGTGTCTGTGTGGATTAGTACTACATAGAAATATAACTGAAGTTTTACAAATGCAGTACAACTATGAAAGGCAGAACTTTTAGCATAATAGCCCAGCATTTAATTCAAGAAATGTTAAATAAATAAAATCAAGTACAGTATATCAGAAAGTGGTGTGAAATTTCAATCAAGTTTCCTTGATGTCACTATTTATTTAAAACAATTGTCTGCTTAAACAAACGTCATCATGCATTCCCAATTTTCATGCATGCTAATGATGGTAGACTCACAGTCGGACGCATAGCTCCGCCTCTCCACATTGCTGACTGACCAATCCCTGAACCTCCTCATATGTCTTACTAGACAGGGGAATGCCGTTCCATTCCAGGACTTGCATTCCTACAAATACACATACACAATCAGAAATAAGCATTAATCTGGTTTACATCACTGGGAAAGTAAACAACACATCACTCCCCAAGAAACCCTCCACCCAACCCCGCCCCAATCCAACAAAACACTTCAGACATTACACCAGCACAGCAAGAGAATAGAGCAGGCCACAGCAAACTCAAACTCAAACCAAGGTCCTGGTTCAGACCACTTACAGAGATGAAAGCGAGTCTTGAGGTAGGCCAGGTAGGCCCTCTTTTTACGCCTCAGTGCTCCCACCTTGCGATGGATGCTTGGTACCCCTGCAGGTTCAGGGCATGTTTTGGTTACAGTACTTACACTCGACATATGCATCCACTCAAAGCTGTTGGGATTTCATAAGAGGACCTGACTGGACCGCTTGGATGCTCAACCACTGCTGCATCCTGCCTGACCTGATTGTGTCATGCTGAATCTTAACACGGTGGTACCCACGTCAACCATATACACCTCCAGAGTGTGAAAACATTTGACATTTCACCCTCAAGAGCTTATTTTCATTCAGCTGCCACTTAATCGTGACTTGGTACAGAAAAAGAGTCAGCCCTTGGCAAGAAGGGATCAACATAATGTTGAAAGCTTTGTTCTGATCTTTGAATTTCTGTGTCTACAGACAGCTAAAGGAGAGATGGAGACTCATTTACAGGAGAAGGGAGGGTGTAAGGATGAATAAGTGATAGCTGAAATCAAAGAGAAAGGAATAGAAGGGGGAAAAAAAGAAAGAAAGATGGGTCGGAAGCATTTGACGTTGAGGGTGCAGACATCTACACAAAGCCCAGCTGTTTGTCCAAGCCTCATAAATAAGCTTGAGCACCGGTAAGGCCAGGGAGCTGTGAGCGCCACCTCCCTCAGCGCCTCGTAAATTATGACCTACAGGATGCAGGGCAAACGAAGGAGTAGCACTTAATTTACGGCGCCTTGTGTACACCCTCACTGCCCAGAGAAAGGCACGGCATTAGTGTTCCCTGTCAGCTACATCCCTGATCGATAGAGGCTGAGGAATTTAGCAGCTCACAAAAGCTCATTCAAGGGTCAGAGCCAGGAAAGACCTGTACAGTCCTGAAAGCACAATTTCCCCTCTGTCTGTGTTCAAGGGTTCAGCCACCAGAGGAAATGCTGGGGGAAGGATGACAAAACAGCGCACATTCAAAAGCAAATTTCTAAAAGGAATTTCTCCTCTAATCGATCTGAAGCATGAATCTTATGCCTCTATTTCTCTGACATCCACATGCAAACAGCGACATCCTTGGAGGGCTTCGTGACATGTCAAGCTGGACAAACCCAAAACATCCCATACCAAAACAACTCAAAGTTTGACTAGGAATATTTTTTTGGTTGGCATGGAAAAAGAAGCTCATTCTAGGCCCCAGCAAACTGAAGCCCAGATCGGTGCTCTGTCTCCTGACTTGATCTATCTTTACACCTCTTCACATCACAAATGAGTCATGCCTGCTCCCTGGAGGTAAAGAATCACCATGTAGATCAGCATCTATTTTTTGCTTTCTTCCTGTCCTCCTCGCTAAATCATCACTAAAACCTCATCACATGTCACAAGATAGGTCTTACCACGAGACCTGAGAGTTTGGTCGTGTTCACGATGCATAATGAACACATTCCATTCCCAGCTGGCATTTTAACGCGGAGTCAGCGGTGAATCAACGTCATGTGTCAGTGGTGTCAGGGTTGGATAATCGTTGGATTTTGTTTAGATTTTGCAAATCTAATCAAAAATAATGTTGATTTGACGAACAAGTTACCATTAGTGCATTTAAGACATGTATGTGAATAACCAGTGCTTGAAGTGGGAAAAAATAAGTGCAGGAACTTTCCAACATATTCTTGGGCCACTGTCGCTGCGTCGGATCAGTTTCAGTAAGTACCGGAACGCAGAAAAAAGAGGCGGAACCCAAAAGACGAAAATGCAGAAGTTCCTGAACTGCGTTCTGTTGCGTCCCAGCGCGTTCCGACCCACTTCAAGCACTGTGAATAACCATCATTCTGACAGGCTGCCTCATTCAAAAAGTGGTCCAGGTTTAAATACTCTTTAGACTTCATCATAAAATGGCAGGATTAAAGTGCTATGGGCTGAATCGACAAATGAATGTAAACATGTTGGTCCTCATGAAAAGAAACAGAGAATTCAGAACCAATTGTTTTTAGTTTCAATGCACTGAACATTATTAAAAACGAACTAGGAAAATTCTGTTTTCTGTGATGTTAACAAAGAGGACTTAACGGGAAACCCAATCATCAACAAAGTCTCACCTTCCACGATCTTTCCAGTCTGTTCTGCTGCTCCCCCTGGTAAGACTTTAGCCACGTATGCTCCAATCTCGCCGTTGCTGCCTGGAACCTCCTTTCCTCCCACCACACGAATGCCCAGTCCATTCCCTGCAGATCACAGTGATGTTCATTTCATTACATTGATCATCCTTTTAATCTACACCAGTGGATCCAAGCCCTAGTCCCTCTGCCTTATAGTATTTTCCTGCTCTAAAAACACCCACTTCATCTCAAGACATACTGGTTAATGCTGCCTTCATGAAAACTTGGAATCTCCAACTCAAACCTTCTAATTTCCTGCCCAAAAGTGTTCATGCAACTTCAGTTTTTGAAGTCAGAGATAAATGACCACCCACTGAAATCTAGGGCTTGCAGCTGTGTGTGAGAAATCTTGGTTAGTGCAGATTACATCCATTTTACTGTAAAAATGTATTGGAATTTGGCATATATATCATTAATACAGGGCAGAAAGAGCTGGACTTAAACAGACCTTATTAAACTGTAGAATAAACTTCTATCTTCATGGCATTAAGGTGTGTGTTCCAAAGACCTGGATGAGCAACGTAATAATGTGTTCAGATTGGAGTTTACACTAGACAGTGTTAAGTTGTCTTCTCATGATATAATGGACATTGTCTTGGACATTTTACAAACTTTGTGTGGATTACAGCGTTCAGGTCCTAGAGTTTAATTCAGGAAAATTGGAAAGCAGGCTAAAAGAAGGACTGAATAAAATATTATTCTCAAAATTGAGCTGAGTACAAGTGAGGGACAGAGTGTTGGGTTGAAGTTCCAAAGTTGTTGGCTGGTGCTTTCAAGGGCTTCAGTACAGAGAATGCCACATCAGTAGTTTCAGACTGTCTGTCTTATTGACATGATGAGGGGAGAGTTGTAGTATTTACGCTGGTTTAACTGATTTATAAGAATTCAATAGTGGTCCATACTTTACTGAAGGTTACAGTCAAAGACACAGTTTCCAGTATTGAATGCAGCATAATTGACAGATGGAATCAGGTGTCTTAGAGCAGCATTAAAAAGAGTTACAAGCTAGTTACTCCTCTGTTCAACTTGACTGACCTTCTGACAGACCACCAATGCTATCTTAGGTCAGCAGTACTTTGACTAGATTGCTGCTAAAGGCAAACAAAAGGGAACTTGACACCATCCTTTCAAAACATCTTAAAACCCTTACAGAATCAAGAAGGCGACATTAGAGTCACAAGGCCGTAAGGATGAGGATTAAATGCTTTTACTCATGGCATGAGACGAGCAGAAACACCCAGGATGCACACACAGCCATACAATATTTTAAACTCCAGTAACCAGATGCTTCAATCAGACTAATTACCATTGTAGACATTACCCCACATTAACTGTGGTATATGCGGTGCAACAAATTAGCCAGCCACAGCATGGCACATACACCACAGCTTCTGTTCCTTTTTTTTTGTTTGTTTTCCGGTTCCTAATTATGAGGATAATCCGACATGTGCATTACACGCCATTTTGGGCTTTCATGACTGATGAAAGTGGAAAGGTGCCAGTCGCTGCCATGCCATGAAATGTCTGCTCTGTTCTCCTCATGCCTCAGGAGGATCTATGGTTCAGAGAGGGTCTAGCAGCTACGCTGACATTCACTAAGAGCAAGGAAGGCCTGACTGTCCTGTGTAGTTCTTACAGGGGATTACAACATGTCTGGTGACATGGAATAAATACTGTCAGCAATACCAAACTAGAGATGCAATAAAAAGACGTTTAGGAATTTCTAACAAGTCTGTTACACCGTATTTAATCTAATCTATACATTTGACAACCTTCTTGTTCACTGTAACTTACAATTCAATCATGTTACTGACTCAAATGTAGCATTAGGGGTCTTGCCCAAGAACTCTTATTGATGTTTTGTGGTTTGCCCAGGCAGGCAATCAGGGCTTCAAAATTGTGTTGTCCATTATGCTACACCATCCATTACACCCAGCATGTATTCATAAGCCTACTTATATTTGCAGCTTGCATATACTCTTTACCAGAGTGATCTATAGTTGAATTATGTTTACAGATTTGGCAAATCTATTGGAAGTCCTAAAGAAGAGTCTTAGACCCAATGACAGCAGCACAGTGCCCACCTGATGTAATCCATCTACAGGTTTTGGAGGTTGATGTGAGTAAATGTGTCAATCTAGGGCTTCTGGTTGTGATAGAATGGGAATAGTCCATCCTGGGACACAATAATCCATTCTTGGTTCTAACATAGCCAGTGACTGATTATGCATACACATTCAAACTCAAGGATGAATCCCTAAAGACTGACAAGTCTGTTCATTCAAAATGTCCCTGAGATTAAGATTCATATTCTAAAGTCCGATGGACTGCATGCACTTCACTTTCTGTTTATATTCAGGAGGTATGAGTGATGAAATGTGGTCAGAATTCCCAAAGTTGTGGGATAGCTTTAAAAGTTGCCTTTATTTGTGGAATAACAGTACTCGAGGATCTTATTGCCTCTGGTTGAGAAGCTGACATACTGGTACAATTTTAGTAGCACAAATTTCAAGTTACGACTGAAATGGCCTCAAGGCTAAAGTTTCCTTTCTGCTAATGACTCCATACAACGCTCCAGACTCCATTAAACGTTGCGGCGGTGTGTAGACAGCAGTTAGCAACATGCATGGGAATTCACTTGGGGAATAGAATGGTCTGGACCTTTTCGTTGGTTGCTCTACTACTGGCAAATAAAACTGAGAAACAATTTCCACATCAGTGCACCATGAGTCGTTAATAAGGGTAAACGTCACGTCCCTTCACTTGTGTGTAATAGTTATGGAATATTATGTGTGGTACAAAAAAAACCCTCCAGTTGCATGGCTCCATTAGATCAGTTTAAGGGGCTCGGCCAAGTCTCCATAAAACTGAGTACCCAACAGTCCTTCATGTCCCTTTGAGAGCCGATTTGGTGTTGGAGTTTATCCAGCTTGTTGTCAAGGGACTGGACATTAGCCAACAGTATGCGTAAGTGGGGGCTGACTGGGACACTGTTGTAGCCTTTATAGGATGGCACCTCATTTACCTTGCCTCTGGAAAAGCTGTCTGTGACTATTCCTCCACAGTGGTACCTGTTTGTAGTCCCGTGGCATCCAGGTATTGAATCTCAGTGTCCAGTGAAGTCTAACACTCACAAAGAATTATGCAAAACAAGCCTTTTTGACCAAAAATGACAACACAAAAACAAAAGCAGCTAGAAGTGAATCACCACAGTATGGTACCACCTTGGATCAGTTCAGGATCATTTCCTTTTACCTTTTTTATTGTGTTTCTCTTTTCTCTCAATCTACATTAATGTGGTGTGTATAGTGTGAAAGGAGTGTTTTGCCAATATTTATGTTTATGACATTTAGTAGATGCTCTTTTCCAGTGCGATGTTCATCAGTGCTTAAGTCGTCTACATCTGTTCTTCATACCTGTAAAGCTACACTAAAACCAACTCCTGCTTTTTACCAAGTTACTGCCAGCTAATTTACACACCTTAACAAGCTGTCAAAAGAAAAAAGTCAGAGACAAAACGTTAAGGTAAGTGCCCGAGGTTTAAATATAATGAGTGTTGATATAAGCAACTTACCTGATACACTGCGGTCTTTAGGATCCCTCTGCAGTTTCACTCTCGCATGAGGAAACGGGTAGTGCTGAGACTTCATCTGCATCAGATCATGCAAGCACAAGCCACATTCACGTACAGATTCACACACAGTGACTACCACCACAATACAACAAATCACAAATGATTTGCACCGGCTGCTAGTAGCCTGTGGTGCAGGTTTTCTAAGGTCCAGGTTGTTTCTAGGGTTATGACTGTGTCTTGCTTCAAGTATGTGAGAGAGTTGGGAAATGAACTGGTTGCACTATGCAGTGTATGCATGTGTTTGTATTCAGATGCGTTCTTCACCTGTCTCCTATCCAGTCCCTGTCCGTCCTCTCTCGGCTTGTCAAACCAGTCAGTTTCTTCATGCCGCAGGTGGTAGGCTTCAGAGAAATCAGATCAGAATTATCCCTTTGTAAACCTGCTCCTGGTGTATTTAAACACAAACCCTACCATTTCCCCCAAGGCATATGGATTAGCTTTAACCACTAGAGACAGGTGCAGTGAACTGAGTTCAAAGCACCGTATGCTAATTCCAGACATGCACACGAGAGATGCCATACACCAGGGGACTTTTTTGTATCTGTAACACTGCAGTGGGGCATTTAGAAAGGAGAATTTACAGTAGGATCTACACCTACCAATTAGGACCAGTCAAAGGACTACATTTACATGACATCCCCTTCTAAGGAGAAGGTGAGGGGCAGGCTGGAGAGACCTGGGCAGACTTGCAATGCATGCATATTTATCTCCTGTATCCTTGATGCTGGGGTCTCAAAGAATCTTTCATTTCCATAATTTGAGGTGCTAAGTGTCACACTGGGCAATAAACCATGTAATTACTTCTAATATACCCTCATGCAGTTTTTTTTATGCGGTTGAGGAATCATTCCTGGCTCCCTAAATAACCTTTCAGTGGTTGGTTCTTAAAAGAACCATTTTTGTTGATATTTGTGGGTGAGGAACATGTTTAAAGAAACTCCACATAACTTAAAGGTTCTTACAAAAGCCATTAAGTTGAATAAAGAACCTTTACATTATGTGAATATACCTATGTAAGGTTCTTCACACTCACATCTTGTTTATAAAAATGGTTCTTAAAGGAACTTCTGTTGTTCTTCTATGGCATTGCTCAAGGAAACCTTCGTGGCATCCTTGTAGATTTTGAGTGTTAATTGGATTTACGGCATATTGGACACACAACACATCATCATGGAGTGAACGTGTTTACTAGCGGCGTAGCACAAAGATATACACTAGTGTTCAAAAAGTTTGGAATCTCTGGTTTCAATATTTTAAAAAGATGCAACATTATTGTAATCTGCACCCTCATAACATGCAACTTATTTGCTGGAATACAGAAAAAAATTAAGGTCGATTCCAGAATGATGAACAGAGCTGTAAAAGATTCCATGCTGATGAGCTTTACAGCATTGAGGAGGACGTTCTAATGAATGGACCCGTATTTAGCTGATATCCACAACTATACTGAGTTTTCTTCATACAAGAGGTTGTTGACTACATAAACATAAACATAAAATTTTTTAAAACATAGTTATCCACTGTGCATTTAAATGAGGCTTAGTACAGTGCAACCAATCAGAAGCGAGGTAAAAAATTTTTTTTACTGTAATTACAGTATATTATTCATCATTAAAAAACTTTTTGATTGCCCCCAATTTTTTTTTTTACTTGCAGTGTCTAGCTCTGAGTGTAGCTTAATAAAATCAAAGTGGTAAACATGACGAGTGATTCCAAACTTCTGAACATTAATGTATTTGAGCAACTTGATACATTAGAAAGCTGAATTTCAAATGTAGCATGACATGAAACATGAAGGCACTGTATTACATGTAAGTAAATCTAAAATGAAATCTTCTCTCAGAGTTTTTGTCTAGTGTTTAAAGGTGCAGGTCACAATGTAGTCAGTGTCTTTGCATTTGTCACTGACAAACCATAAGACTGGAACTTTCTTTACATTTAAAAACTGCTGCTATTTAAGTGGCAGCAATACAACGTCTTGGGTCAACAAAACTGGAGTTATTTTTAGCGAGAGGGGAGCATGAAATTAAAATTGAAACTGCAGACGCATGAGGAATTAGATCCACTACCGCTGCACTATATTAATGTGTGTGCTCACAACACTGCCCACAACAGTTGTTATGGAGATGAATCCGCAGCTGATACAGCTGACCATGGTCTTATGGGTGATTGGCAGACGACAGTCATGGTGCGAGGGGTGAGTGGGTGGCTGGTGCTGGGTGTTAGAGGGAGCAGGGGGTGGCGGGTGTTGGGGTGGAGGTGATTAGGTGGGTGTTAGAGGATAGGGTAGGGGAGCTGGAAGCTAAAGTGGTTATACTCTACCGTCTGAGACATTCTCATGTGTGTTTCCCGGATCGTCTCTGTTCAAACCCATCAGGGACTCACTTAATGCTGTAACCAAGGTAAATGCATTTACTTCCAGATGGCACATATGATGTGTTCATCATATGGTATTACATGTGTGGGGACCGTAACAGACCATTTTTTTTTAAATGAGAAAATGTGTCTTATTCAATGGCATATTAAATTTGGGTTTGAACAATTGACATAGTTCTTTTTACAAGGAAGTGAATGATATTGTGTGTAACCAGTACTGTAAAATATATGCATGCAGTGCAGTATTATTAAAGTGATTTTTTTTCCAAGTGATTTTCTGCATAATTCAGCCTTTGAAATGTAAAAAAGTCATTCAGAGTGATTTCGTGAGAACTGCTCCACTGCATAAAAAGTGAATGACTCATATTTCCTTACAGTGATGGTGAGAGGAACCAGGAGTCATAATGTCTACAAGGCAAACATAACCATTTTATTTACTATCCAAAATGTGAATCTACATGTCATACGTGCATTCATATGTGGTGATAATGGTACAATAATAATCTGAGGTTTCATTTAGGTATTGTTTTGTCTTACCTTGCATGTCCTGTCCATTGTAAAACATTGTCTCTGGAACAAAGCAGTGTTTTCATAACCATTTAATGTAACTTCCTGTGAAGCCGTTGACTGTTAAATGTCTGATTCCATTCACCACCAGTGAGTGTTTTACATCAAGCTTCTTTGAATTACTTTGTTTAACCATATAAATGTGCAAACATTTCGAAAAATGTGTGAGATTTCCCCTTAATTAAAGCTTATGATGCAAGTAAAATGTCATTCTTTGAAAAATAGACATCAACAATAACTAATGCATAAGCAAATGGGCAATTTGTGTCATTAGAATAAAGTTCAGAAAAGCAAAGCCTTCTCTGTTAGTAGAGACAACAGTTTTGTTAAACAAAAGCATGCAGATTAGAATGCAAGGTTTATTTAGAATGAAAAAAGAACAGACATGCAAATTAGGAGTTTATTATAAGAACATAAATCATGCATGCACTCAAAAACTTGCCAAAAAGCTAGATCACAAATCGCCATGAGAAGACTCTTTCTCTAAACACATCTGTAAACTATCAGCAGATTATTGGAAACCATAGTAATACAAGTCAAACCTAATGATGGTGTGTATGTCATTCAAAAGACTCCAGTGGGTTTCAGTAATGACTGCATTATGTGAACGTTAAACTTTCTATTGTTCTCAGTTTGGGAGAAATATTTTCAATTATTTTAGATCCTGAGAACAGTGTACAGTGACACCTTGTTTTCACCTGTTTTCCAATCTATTATCTGTATAGAACTACAGTAGCAAAAAAAGATTGTTTGACTTAAACAGCCTAAAGGAGTTTGAAGTCTTCTCAGAGTTAGATACATGCATTTTTATGAAAGAAATAGAAAACACAATGAACAGCTGGCAGATAAGTGGCATATAAAACATTTACATTTATAACCAAAGAAAATATATGATATGTAGAATATTTAGGTTTGGTAACACATTAATTCATGCACCACGATTTCAACACATAAAAGAAAGTGCAAGAACATTGGAAAAAAAATAAAAATAAAATGTTTACACAAACGAACGAATGATACTGAAGAAAAGAAAGACAAAATGACAGCCAAAGAAACACTGAAAGTGATGGGTGAGAATTGGTATACCAGAGACAGTCTGAAGAGACAAAAGTTACCTTCACTATCGGACATTGTGCCCTGCAGGTCATCCATGAGCACATAGCTGCGTCCTCTGGTCGAGTCCTCCCTGAGGTGCTGCTGCTGGGGGTCCTGGAGGGAGAGGCAAGACCCAAACTGGTCGCGGGAGTCGGCGGATATAGGCGGGAGCGGACCTGCAGATGCCCGTGCCATACCCATCGGCTGACCCACCGGACTCAGTGGGCTCTCCTCCTCAGAGTTCTGGGCCACGATTGGAATTCGCCCACGTCCACTCTGGCCAATTGGCAAACTGGTAGGCTTTGTCCTACCTGATGGTGTCTGATAGGCTGAAGTCTCTGAAGAAGGGTCACCCTCTGCTTTGAGCCTCAAAGAAGAGCTGGAAGTATCCCTTTTGAGGGACAAGTCTAGGCCATACACAGAGGAAGGTCTAGAAGAGGGCCGAGATCGACTCCCACTAGGGTAAGAGGAGTCCTCTCCCAGGTTTGGCCTCACACCAGGGCTCAGGTTCAGACTCTGACCTAAATTGAGAGAACCAGCCAGATTGGCACCTAGTGTTGAACCCAGGTACTTCTGCTGCTCTGCAATGTTCTTACGAAGCCCAAATGTGATCTCATCCTGTAGTAATCTGCTTGATCTTGGAGATGCACTACTGGATCCCAGGTAGCTACTATATTCTGCCTCTAAGCCCCGACTGTCCTGGATGGAAGAGTACTTCCCAATGTTGCTGGGGTTTTTATGTTTCTGGTAGAGCACAGATGTGGGGAGCTGCTTGGCAGCCTGCTTCTCCAGGGTTAATCTACTCATACTGTATTTTTCTGACTTGGGGAATTGCCTATAGCCACTCCCAGTTACCCCAGTGCTGGGGGTATAATGATGCGAGAGGCTGGCCAGCTGCTCTAAGCTTTCAGTGCCTCCTGTGCTCCTTCTAAACTCTTGCTTTAGCTGCTGCTTTAAAAGCTTCAGCTCGTATGGTTCTTCCATTGAGTCCTCATCATCTTGAGTTTTTCCGTAGGAATGAAGCCTTGAGGAGCTGCCAAGGTAATCTGTGCCCACATCTGCTGCTGTACGTCTTAGGAGGCGCTCAGCTTTGGCTAGCTCTCTTTCAGCAATTCCATAACTAGTAGATGAGAGGCCAGCTGTACTCTTGGCGAGTTCAGCTGCGTCCTCTAACAGCAGGTAACTTCTGGGGGTTTGGTGGTGTTGATCCAAGTCAGCATAGAAAGAGTCCGCTGACACATTGGACATTGGGCTTCCTGCCATGCTGCCACCTCGATCTTCCAGGCCACGGAGATCAAGATGATTGCCGTACTTTCCAAGGTAGGATGAGGTATCATAGTTGGTGGACACTTTGGTGGCATCTAGTTCAGATAGAAGGGCAGCCTGCTGTCTGGCTTTCTGCTGAAGGAGCAACATCTGGTGGTAGCTCTGCTGCTGAGAGGCCGTGAGAGAGGGCACAGAGGAGTAGATGGACTGGGACTGGTAAGGCTGTTGAGACTGGTACAGGGACTGCTGATACTGTGGGTACTGATACTGAGAGTACTTGCCATACTCATGTTTGGTCTGTGGAGGAACAAACTCATCGAGTTCTGACTGTGGCGCAGTGCGGGGTCTTTCAAGTCCATGTCCACCTACATCCTCTCCGCCTCCAACCCTCCTCGTCTCACGAATGTTGCTCACCTCACTGTCAGACATGTAGTCACGATCCTCTGCAACACTTTGCAGATATGCCCTTTCCCTCTTCTCCCTTTCCTTTAGTAAGGCATCTTTCCGCCTGTTGATGCCCATCTCTAGGTATCGCAGTTTGGCATCAATCTCTTTCTCTTCCTCATCTAGCTCAGCCTGCTTCTTGCGAAGTTTGGAGGACTCACGTTCCACCAGGTCCAGTTCACGATCAATGTCCTGCAAGATTTTCGCCCTGGCCATGTTGGAGCTGCGACACAGACGACGACGTGCGGAGGCGGTGCTGTATGCTGTTTGGCCAGCATTGGCAGCCTCTTCTTCTGAAGGTGGGTTAGGTAGAGTTCTCTTTACTTTCTTCTGTGTACCAGAGGGAGTGCCACTTGGAGATCCTTTACTCTGTCAAGAAAAAAGCAGTATTGTAATTATACTTTCATAATGATTAAATATATCACAATTAAATAATGGGAGCATAGCCAATCTGTGATAAGTAAACTCTATTGGTTATTTAATGAGACTGATTTTAATGAAAGCACATAAATAGGCTTGTCTGGATTATTAAAAGTGAAAAAAATGTATGACTCAGTAAATTCTTTTTGCAAAAGATCTGTGAGCTATTTTTTAAAATATATGACCAATTAGTAACCAATAAATCCATACTGCATTTAAGAACCACATAATAAATGTCTGAAAATTCACCAGACTGAAGCAGATATCAACCAAACGTGGAGTTTTATTTATTGCCTTTTAACATGGATTTAAAGTTATTGAGAATGTCAGTACTTAGAATCTAAAAGCCAACGAAAAAACAATTGCCCTCAATTTATTAGAGGACCAGGCTATAGTGATTAAAGCATATTAAAAACTGTATGGCTTGTAGACTGAAGAAACAATACATGTTTGCCACAATACAAAATTGAAATAACAAAATGAAATGTAAAATATTACTGTTCAGTTTTTAATTGAATTGTTCCAGTCATATATAATATTTTGGGCAACAAAAACATGTAATTTTTCATTTGGTATGGTATTACTAATAGTACTGACATCACTTATTCTAAGATTTAGATGCTTCATGGTTGTATGCTAACTTTTTAGCTGTGCTCAACTGCATGATCAGAAATAACCCCATGCTGGAGGAATGGCAAAATTCAGCTCTTCTCCACAAATGCAATTTCTTGCTTACTGTGCTCATTCTGTGAAAAACTGGTTTTGAAAATGCAAGTATTTTCATTTATACAGTCTTTCAGTCAGTCCACTGGGGCGACTATCTGGAACATAGAGGCTGAAATGTTTGTAGTCTATTGTCAGATGAGTTGAAGCAAAACAGTTTATCCACTCGTGATGCACTGAAGGTGGAACAGCAGCATATGTCTACAAATATGGCCAGAACACTATCTTTAATTATTTGTGGGGCAAAATGTCCTGTTTTATCAGGCTGGAAGCCGTTATAAACTGCCACATAGATTTTGGTTAATATTATGTTAGAGTGTCTAATACAAATTGGATTAGATTCGAGTATTAGATATGGATATATTGCTGTTCCAGATTGTGACGGATGGCAAAATAAAGCTAGTCAGAATCTCCTCTTGTCAGAATCCCATGTTCTCAAACATGGCAGCCTCACTGTCTATTGTTTTTACAAGTTCACACATGCTAGCATTTTTAGTAATATATTTTTGTAAAATGTGAATATACACTTTCATAAGACCTTAATACAAGCTCTTTTTTTTGTTAAAAAGTTGAAAAATTAAAGGTATACCTGAGACATGTATAAAGACATGGTCAATATTGAGCGTTATTTTGCTAGTTTGCCTTGTTTGCTAACATAACAATAGGTGTCAATTCATTAATAACTATGCTAGAGTCCATGTTTCAGATGTTTTCTCTTTTACTTTTGAATGTTGGCATCCGTACAGCATTGTTTTGATTTTGATTACGCTATTTCAAATGCCTTGATAGAGAAATTGTATTTTGATTATTATTTTGACAGCATAAATACAAGTTTACATTAAGCATAATTCTTAATTGTAACTAAATAACTAAAGATACTATACATAATAGTCTTGTCTATGATGCTATAATGAGATCTTTTACATTTTCATATTAAGCACAAAATTGCATTTTTGTTTGGAAAATATCACTTAAACCTTGCCATTTATTACATTTTTGATGTTTTTGTTTCATGAAAATAAGACAGCAAGTAAATACGAGTCAAGACAATATTTGACAAAGAGAAGCACATCTTTTTATCTTGGTCATTATATTTTTGGAATGATTCAACATAACATGATACAAATCAAACATATAGATGTTTCATAAAATATCTATACATAAAAAGTGTACTTACAGCATATCCCTCAGGATATTGGAAACTGGCTGCTGCTCTCTCTTCTGCAGTTGGGCTCATGGGTTTAGGATCTGACAGTGACCTTTGGATGACTTTGGCTGTCCTGGGGCTAGCAGGGGTGACTTTGGATGAATCTGCTGAATGCATTTTCTGTGGGCTAGTGTCCCCAAGAGATTTCTCATAAGACACAAACTCAAGGGATTTGCTTGGTGACATACAAGGAGATATTGGAGAATAAAGAACTTTTGGGGATTTAGGGGGACCTGAAGCAACCTGAAGAGTGGCGGTTTCTGCTCTCAGATGTGGGGACTGGCTTATCTCTAAAGGTGTAGGGCGTCTCTTAGGGGAGGAAGTTCTGTCAGAGTCAGGATAATCAACCCGTGTGTCCGTCTGCACAGTGTGACCTCTAAGCGTTCCTGAGGTATCTGTCTGAACAGATATTTCAGTGAGAGCCTGCACTGAAACTCCAGTTCTCTCACCTGTGCTGTATTTACCACCTCGTGGTCTACTACGCCTCCCTCGAGCAGGAACCTCCCATTCATCCTGATCTTCATCATCTGTCTGTACACTGCTGTCTACACTCTTTTTAACGCTCTTCTTTTTTCTTCCCGCTGTGTAGGCCTTGTCGGTCTCGTCTTCTTCATCGGTCTGACAGCCACTGTCCATTCTCTTGTCAGTCCCCACAATGAGACCGTGTGTCTGCTCATGGATCTCGCCTGGATACATTTGCCTGTATTTCTGCTCTTCCAACTGCTGTCTAAGCTGCTCTTGGAGCCTCTGAATCTGCTCCAACTGCTCTTGTTGCTGAGCATATGTCTCTTTTTGCATTATGAGGTGAGCTTGCCTCTCTTCCTCCTGCTGGCACAGAATCTGCTGTTTCATGGCCTGGAGCTCCTCAAGCTCTTTCTGCACTAGGAGCTGCTCCTGCTCTCGGAATCGCTGTATCTCTTGCCTCTCCCACTCTAGTTCTTCAGCAAGACGCTGTTGTTTTATCTTCTCAAGTTCCAGAATCTCACGCTCCATCTGATACTGTTCATCACCTGGAACCATAGGGGACGACAGAGCCTCTAGTGATGCTGCAATTGCCTCCAATGAGGCATCTGTGTAGTCTAGTGCTGCCACTGTGGTTACAGTAGGAGGTACTTCTGAGAGACCTGTGGAAAAGATATCTTTGGAGACCCCAATCTCCAGATTCAAGGGCATGTCCTCTTGCTTCTCAGCTGTAGTGACAGCAATTGTGGAGAGGAAGCTGTGTGATCTAGTGAGCGGCTGACTCTGCAGATCTGATAATGATGGCATTGTATCACTAGTGTGCATGCCTGATAGAGTGTTGTATGTTGTACTGAAGATAGATCCAGGTTGAGTAGTTATAGCATATGTAGAAGGTACTGGTGCGGCCACAGAAGAGTAAACTATGCCATTTGAAGATCTTAAGACACTAGAAACTCCAAAGTGAGTTCCAGTGGATGTTATTCTGGCCTGGGAGTACTGTGGGATTTTAAGTCCTGTATACACTCCTGTGACTTTGCTTGAGTAGTCCACAGCTTCACCTGTTAAAAGTTCACATTGTAAACAGTCAGCTCAGTCCATAAAACCATTTGGTTAAAAACACCAAGAAAGCCATGCTTCCATGCAACCAAGTAATGCAAAAAAGCTTTATTGGAAAAGCAAAACCCAAATGATAGTGAACTGCATGCACAGACATGCACATGGATGCAGAAATAATACAAAAAAAACATGCAGAGTCCAAACAAAACAAAACAAAACAAAAAACTCAAAAAAGGTTCAGCTTGGAATAAGTAAAGGTAGCTCAAAATGACACCTGTAGGTAAGATCTGCAATATCACACTGACCTGCCACAGACATCTTTCCAGAGGTCAGATCTACAGCACCATCCATTGCCCCGTTGTAATCATAACTATTCTTACTCTTGTAAAGAAAGAGACCAGCCTCAGCCAGATTTGTGTCAGACATTGAGGGCTTTATTCCGCCAAGCCCTCGCATGCCATATGGGGAGCGATCATATTGGTAGTGGTCATCCCTGTAGCCAAAGCGATCCTCTGGCAATGGAGCTGAGCTTGGCTGAGTGGCACAGGTACCTGCAAATGGAAGCTTGTAGACAACATCACAACAGACTGCCCGTCTTCCTGCTGTTAAGTCTACAGGTTTTCCATCATCCTCTGTGATCACCGCTGTCACCACTTCTGACTTAGGGCCTTCCATAGACACCATGGTTTGCAAAGGCTTCATAGTTGTGAGGTCAATTGCACCAGACACACAAGTTTCCAGACGAGGTGGAATGCTTGTGCTAACGCCATTATTTGCTACTGTGGGGGCTATTGTGACAGGAACAGGATGGGTTTTACCCAAAGTTGTGGAGAGATTGATTGGCTTTTCTGGTTGAGCGTCAACAGGACGATAAACAATTTGGGAAACAGGTTCAAAAGATTTAGTTGTTGTGAGCTGAAGAGGCATTGAAGTGGCCTGAGAAATATCAGCATTGCTGTATGCTATAGTGGCAGAACAAGTGAGAATAGTGATGCTGTCAGTTACAACAGACACTGAAGAAGTATCAGTGCTCAAGTTTATAACTGATGACTGAACTGCACTTTGCTGCCGCCCACTGCCATCAGCAATGAGGGACTGCCGACGAGCCTCAGATGATGTCAAATCCATACCTTTCATAGCTGTTTCTGCATCCATTTTTGGAGTACGCAAATCAACAACCTCTCCGGGATGATAGGCATGTCCATTCAGTGCTTGTACTGGTTGAGGTTTGCAAGTTTCAGAAACGACTGATATTCCAGTGGCTCTGGGGGTGGGAGGTGGTGGTGGTGTTCTTTCATGCACAACAGACACGGTTGTCCTTTGGACCTCAGTAGTCACTACCTGGACACCAACGTTTGGAATGACTGATGAAGGCTGTGAGGCTGAGATAGCCTCATAGACATGACTCATGCTTGAAACTACCTTCTCTGGGCCACATATTTCTTGGCTTTCTATGGATTCTGTAATTCGTGTGAAAGCTAAAGGAACCCTAGTTGTTTGTGAGGGTGGTTGCACCTGTGCCTGAGTTTGAGGCTCTGAGGCAGCTTGTCTGCTAGGCGATATGGGATCAGAACTTGTTGGGGCTTGAGTTGTCACACCTTCTACTGGTGAACTAGGCTGAGATGGAAGAGTAATAACCACATAAGTGTCATGCAAATTTTTGCCAAACCTAGGGGACATAGGGGACTTTACGGGTGAAGTAACCCCTGTCTTACTTTCAGCGGAGGGGCTAAGATTCAGAACCCCTTCTACAGTGCTTGTGGGCAGTATGTTTGGTCTTTGTGGGGTATAAGCTGAAGGAAGTGTCTGGGCACCTGACATGGGCTTTGGAGCGATGGGTGGCTTCACAGTCTCTCCTGGTCTGTGACTGAATGTCAGGCCTGCAGGGATCGAAGATGGCTTCGGAGGCACAGGAGGAGGAACATGGGGCTTATATGTTCGCGCTGTAGGTTGTCTAGGGGCTGCAGTTGGCATACCAACTGGAATTGTCCTTTGGGGAACCTGAGGTGGAACTTTTTTGGGATAAACAGTAGGCTTAGGTAGGGTAGGAGGTGGAAGTGGAGGAGGGACAGGAATGTCTGCTTTTTCCTGAGATGCAGCTCTACGTAGAACTGCTGGTTTAGGTGGGACAGGTGGAGCAGTTGATATTACACTAGGTACTGTGGGAGTATACTGTGGAACAGTAGGTAGAGGTGCCGCAACTGTGACAGATGGGATTGGGGTAGTGGAAGCTTCCATTTGAGCAGAGACTGAAGACTTTGACAAATCAACAACACCTGGCTCGGCTGATTCAACCATGGTGGCCTGGGGTGGCAGTGATTGTGGCACCTCGTCTCTTGATGCATGTGTTATAGGGGATAAATCTGGGGGGGCGGCACATGCTTGCTGTGTTATCTCTTTATCAAATGTTTTATCAGATGGCTCAGTCACTGCAGTATCTTTTGAAGATGATGCAGAAACTGACACGTGCTCGTCCTCTTTTTGATCCACAATGTTCTCCTCTCCAGATTCCTCTTCTCCAGAGGAGCATTGTGTCACCTTCAGATCAGGAATAGGGAGAATTCTTCTTTGAGGAATATCTTGTGTTTTTTCAGAAGTTACCGCCATTTGTTTGGATGCATCACTCAGTTCAGGATTGGGCTGTGTTGGGCTGGTGCCTGGTGTCAGAATAGCTCCACGTTTTTTCATAATTTCCTCATAGGCTTCTTCTGCATCCAATAATGGCTTTCCATCCTTGCCTGACTGACCAGAGGTGCTTGTGTCTCTTTTGGGGACAGATGGAGGAGGTGTGCTCTCTGGCTTGGGGATTTCCTTCACACTGTGATCTTCTTTTGTCTGCTGCTCTTTAAGCAGTATCTCTTTCTTTTTCTGCATCATGTCTTCATATGCTTCATCAGGAGATCTCAGCTTTCTTACTCTTTCTGGCACAGAAATTTTACCTTGTTCCTGGTCCACATATACATCTTCAACCAGGGATTCATAGGCATAATCTTCAATCAACATGCCACCATAAAGAGACTCTTTCCCAGGTGGCAGTTCCCCTTTCTCTGTTGTTGGAGATTTTGCTCTAAGCATTATTTCCTCATAGACTTCATCTGCAGTTTTTAAGGGCTGTTTTCCAGAGGTTTCTGTGGATTGATTACCAGCATGTTGCTCATCTGTTGGAGAATACAAGGAAACTGATGTAGGCAGCTGATACCCTTTCTGTACAGCCGCAATCTTCTCTGGAAGAATCTCGAAACCCTCCGGTTCGGATTCCATGCTTGGAGAGAAATCCGAGCAAGAGGACCTTCGGATTTCCTCCATCTCTGCTTCTTGCCGCAGCTCTTCTGTTGGAGAAGCATCTTCTATTGGTGAAAGGTTGCTTGGTGGAGTTTTTGGTCGTTCCCTCCTTCTCTGTGCACGGATCTCTTCTTTGTCTTTCTTTGATTTCTTCCCAGAGCTCTTCTGCTTCTCTTGCTCTTTCAGAAGCTCTTCTTCCTCACGCAGCTCTTCTTCTTCAGATGAATCTTCAATGGTGGGCAGCATCTGGCCGGGCTGCCGGTGCTTGGCTTTCCTGTGCTGTTTGCCCTCACCACTGGACCTAATATGGCTTGGGCTGCTGCTATCACTGTCTTCGTCAAGGGAAGACAACGAGGTTGGAGATGTTCCTGGAGTAAAACTAGAAGCATGCAAGCTTGAGGAACCTTCTCCTCTGGACCTATCATCAGGAGAGTCTGTAAGGCTCTCTGGTTCTCCATCATCTGAAGCCTGTCGAACAGTGGCTACACTATTAAGTTCGATTGTTTTGAAATGGCGGATGCCGGTTCCATTGTCTGCAAATGGCTGCTCCCCTTTATCTAGTTCTTCGATTTTAGCTACAGAAATGATACTTTTTCTGTCAGGCTCATCCTCAGGACTGATGCTGCTCTTTTTCGTAAGACGTCTTGTCTTACTTGACTCACTCTTTTCTTTGATGTCCTTCTTTGCATCTTTTTCTAGCTGTTTCTTTTCCTGACCCCTAATTTTTTGCCTAATAAGGTTTTCCTCATCAGATGGCGATGCATCCTCATCAGCACTCATCTCTATAATTTGCTTCCGAATGAACTCCTCATCATCGGGAGAAATTGGACTTTCCCCTCCAAAATCCTTGTCTATATCAAGTTTCATTTTCCCTTCCTCAAGTGGAGAGGAATCAGCCTCACTACTGTCCTCCAAAAGGTCTGCTTGGATGTCTGCAGGAACAAGTAGTTTTTTCCTTTCTTTTTTAGGGACTGCAGTATCATCTTTTTCTTCTTGAGTGTCACCATGTTTGTCTTCTTCAGAGCTAAGATCTGGAGACATTGGGAGCACCTCCAGTTTGCGTCTGGTCTTCATGGTGTCGCTTTGTGATTCATCTTTAGAAGGTGTTGCCTTAGCCTCTAATATTGGAAGTACAGTGCTCTCTAACTTAGCCAAATCTGATGGGCTGGTGGGACTGTTCTCCTGACTGAGTCCATCTTTGTTATCAGGCTCCCTCAGTAGCTGTTTGTCTTTTGTAGGCACATCATCTTTTTTCTGCAAGAAAGAGGTAAATAGGAATCATCATATACAAGATATAATATACTTAGTATACAAATAGAACTAAGCATTTAAAATGCACTTGCCAGAAATATTTAAAAGGGCTTCATCTAGCACTTTCTCTACAGCTACTCACTATATATACAGTTACCTCTCCCAACTCATCAAGTTCTTTAGGCTTTATCAGTGGCTTTGGCTCATCTTCTGCTTTCTCTTGTATGTCTGGGGATGGAGCCTCCACAGGAGATTTGTTAATTTGTTGCTCGCTAGCTACAGGGAGTGGAGGAGCTAGCTCTACTGCTGGATCTACAGTATGGAATACACTTTCTACATTAGACTGAGTATCAGCACTTATTTTAGTGGCTTCTGGGTCAGACTTTACCTCCTGTTCATATATAACAGCTTCACTTTCTTTACTGGACATTTCAGCATTGGAATTCACTACTTCAGATTGAACTACCGTCTGTTCCCTATTTATCCTCATTTCCTTTTCTGATATTTTGTCCTCCCTTCCATCAAAAGAGTGGAGAGGAGTTTGTCCTACTTTATCTTCCAGTGGAACAGCTGGTGTGGTAAACTGCTCTGGAGCTTCTTTAGATAGCGGGTGTGGATTTTGTTTTTTTTTGTCTTCCGGTGATGAGTTTTCAATGTTCTTGGGAACGTTCTGAGCACTTACTGCCGCTAGTGAGTCATCCTTCTCAACTACACACTCAGTCTTCACAGTATCAGTGTCTGACTTCACTGTTTTTTCTTCTGAAGCACTCTCAATATATTTAGCTTCACTGACTGCAGAGGACAAAAACATCTGCTCTGATTTTTCCTGTGCCAAAGAATCTGTAAATCCTGCCTCAATTTCAATTTTACTTGCTTTTTTGTCTGCAACTTCCTGCAGATGTTCTGTACTCTTGTCAGCAGTCTCTGTCTCAGTATGCCTGCCCATTCTCTCTGCTTTCTCAGGGATTTGCTTATCCTCTAAATAGTCTGTTTTTGGGGCACGTTCTTTTGAGAGCTGCTGCACTGGCTGTACATTCTCTGGCAGTGCTTCATCTTGTCTGGGAGCAGCCTCCTGAGCCAGAGGAGCTAACACTGCTTGGGATATTGTTTTCTCTTTTATGTCTTTATCAAGGGTAATCTCTGGCTCAGAAATGGTAGGGTCAGGAGCTGACTCACCACTGTTATTGTGAGAGGCACTGTTATGTTTTTCAGTTGCTTCCGCCACTTGCTCTGTAGATACTATCCTCTCTGCTTTGGCTTTCTCACCGAATTCTAACTTGTTATCTGTTTCTGTTTCACTTATCAACTCCTTTAGATTTTCTGTGTTTTCTTCTTTAATGTTTCCTACTTTATCTTTCAGTGACCCATCCTCTTTTTCTTGGTTGATATTAGGTTCACTGACAACCTCACTCTTAGCTTCTGCTATAGAAGAACATGATTCAGCTATTTGTGGCACCAAATCTGCTTTCTTGAACTCATCCTTCACACTAGCATCCACGGTCTCTTTAGGAAGATTGTCATTAGCACTCCCTAATACTTTTCCTGTTGTCGTGCATGAATCATGCACTATTTCAGCGGAAGCATGTTCTGAAATGTTATGTGCAATTTCAGATTCTGTTGGTATAGCAGGGGCTGGGGAGGCAGGGGTGGAAACTTCTGGAGTGTCAGAAAGAACAATTTGAGCTTCCTCTGCGCTCAGTGCACTTGTGTGCTCATTTTTACTCTGTTGTATTGCTTCTTTCTTCACAAACGGTAGATTACCCTCCTCCACCAATGCCCCTTTTTCACTCTTTGCATTTTCAAAAGCTTGGCCAGATAATGGCTCTGCCACTGCCTCTGCCTCACATCCTTTGTGAGGCATGACCTCATTTTCAGCCTCATCTTTACAGATTACTGCTTCAACTGGATGTTTAGGAACTTCTGGTTCAACAGACTTTTCCAAAGTGCTGGTGGTAACAGCAAGGTCCTCAGTAATTATTTCTTTTTCTTCCATCTCATTTGGAGCAGCAACTGCTACCAGGATATTTTTATCATCTGCTTGATTTCTGACACTGGTCTGTATAGAATCAGCAGATGCTAGCTCAGCAGAACAGTCATTTGCTGGAGGTTCAGGTACTGAAACCTCCTCTGACCCTTGAGAAGCCTCTTGCTTAGTTTCTGTATCTGGGGCTGCATCTGTTACTTGTACCCTGTTAATCTCAGTCATGTTATCAGATGATTGGGCCTCACTGATGTTCTTTTCAGCACGTTCAACTGCAAGTGGCAACCCTGTGCTTTGTGATTCTGTTTTTGCAATGTTAGTAGTGTCAGATACGTCAGTTTCTACTCTTTCATTTTGCACTTGTTCATTTTGCTCTTGTTCAATTTGTTCTCCCTTCTGATCCTCAGCAGGAGGCTCAGTTTGCTCTACAGTACTAGCCTGGTCTGCATCTGCCTCTTTAACATCTGCTGTCTCCCCTGGGACACTATCAGGGGGCGGTGCAGTGACTGTTTGCTCAGCTGGACTGGATATGCTGTCTGTGTTATCAGCTGTATTGTGAGGAGTTTGCTCTGTGCTGGACTCAGGTACTACCTGTGTGCTCTCCAGTACCATTTGTGCCTCACTGCCTTTCACTTCTGCTGACTCTACTAGAGGTTTCATGTCAGCTGTGGCTGAGACAAGCTTGGGCTTGTCATCTGGAGCCTGAGTTACACTGGGGGTCCGTGTGAGTCCTTTGGCAGGGGTAGCTGTGGCAGTGGGAGCAGGGGATGAAGGGGTGGAGGAAACAGCTCGGGCTGGGGAAGAGGGAGGAGTAGGTTGGGATTTAGCAGGCAGCTTTGATGGAGAAGGCGGAGGTGGCATATCCCCAAGCTGTCCAGAGAGAGCCCTTTGGGTCTGGCAGTTGAGGCATAACCATTCTTTCTGTAACACAAAAAATGAACAAACCACATCACTTAGGGATTGAAAGTATCACAAGCCTGTTTAAAGGTTTAAGAAGTCACACAGCAAATTTAATTTAGTAAGAAATGTATAAGACACGTTTAGAACATTTTTCTTTAACAGATTGTAGGAATAATGTCTTACTTAACTTTGGGGAAGGATGGGCCAGAGTGATCTGTCCTAATTCTTTTTTTGCTATTCATGACAATGATGACATTTCAGAGACACTAGAATAGGCCCCAAAATATTGTTATCTATGAAACAATCTAAAACATTTACATGGTGAGGAGGTGGTTGTGGGGGTGATGGGACATGGAGTATACACCCAGTCCCCACCCAAAGTAAAACCTAAGACCTTCTTTCATAATGCACATGTGTGGAGATCAGTATAAGGTGCTATTTTTTTATGTCAGCTGAGCCTATAATGATATTTGTCATCACTTCTAGTATGTCAGCTGTTACCAATCTGATGTATTGGATGCTAGTAATAAGCCAAGAGTTTACTAGATATTTACCAAAAAATGTCTGATCTAACATTTTATTGTCATTTCATTAATATGCGCCATACACAGCAGAGTGAAATATAATTCTTCCAAGACCAAGGTGCAACTCTAATAAAAACAGAACAACACTGAATACAACTCTTCATAAGTATGGGCAGGATGAGACTACACAGTGCACAGAGAGAGAGAGAGAGAGATTATAAAGTGCAAGGAGAAAAGAAAATGGAATTACAAGACAGAACAACATACATTACAGCCACCAAGACTGGCAAATGTAAAAGAATATAATATTATGACAGATACTGTATTATGACAGTTTTCCAGTCTTTAATTTATTCTGTCAAAGCAATCCTCTTTTTTAAAATTGTGTTTATCTTCTGTATATATTCTTTTTGCGAATTTATCCATTCCACCCTATAGAAAACCTTTAAAAACAGACTTCCTTCTCTGTTAGCTTCTCTACAGCATCTCCCACTGCAGTTCTGCTATCTTGCTATTTATATCATGGACAACACAATCCATCCCTCTAAATCAGAGCATCCCTTCTTCACCTAAGTCATCCTTTTTCTATCAATTTAAAATTTGGCAGAAAATTTCACCCAACTTCAAATCCTATTTGATTATTTCCATGTAGTTTTTGCAGCTTTCTAAAAGCCTAAAATTCAGATTCTGTGTTTGTAGTATATATATATACTGAAGAAACTAGGAGAAAGTTTATTTAAGCTACGTTTCTCTTGAGCACATGAGAACTGAACTGCATTTGCCAAATGTGATGGCAGCGGTCCAGGGGTCCTGCCACCACTATTAATATTTTTAAATAAAATCTATATATTGCTTATTGCATTCAAATATCCTTCCAAAACCAGTGTATAGTCTAATTAAAGGAGAATCAGGGCTAAACATGTAGCAATCTTGTACTTCTCTTTTTCCACTCCTTTCAAATGTTGTGTTTCTAAATTCGCCGAGCGGATGGTAACAAGCAGCTGATGGTTCTGGGCAGAATGAGCTAAATGCCTGTATTTAGAGCCAATTAAAACTGTCAGCAAACAAAGTGTAGAGAACAATAATAGAGCCGTTAGTTGTCTTTCCAGTGCAGGATCATTGAATTCAGCTTGATTTAATCTTTGGTGCACATGGGCACAGGCCTTTCAGCAGAGCCCAATTAATACTAATGTGAAACAGAAGAGCAGTCACCACCACTTTCTCACTCTTTGCTTAATAATTCATCCCCTTGTTTTCATGGCTGCATTTATGAGAAGAACTTTAACTGCTGAGGAATGCGAAAACAGCCACCCAGGAGAAACCCGGCGAGGAGCAGCAACGTCAGAGATTAACATTATATTTCCAGCACGCAACAAGGATGGTCCGAACAGTGAAGTCTTCCCACGAGACACTGGCTGACGTAAGCGCTGCTCTCTCGCCTCTGAGTGCTGAGGCGAGCTGAGTCATGCGCAGTGTTCCCGTGATTCTCCTCTGGTTTAGCGGTACAGCTTTATCTAAATTGAGGAGGCCTGGGATCCCTGTGCCATGGCAGCTTAAGAGTCCAAAAAGAGCAAGGACACTTCCAGACACTGGCATTTATCACAGCCAAGAAAGAAAGGATTATGGGACACCCCACAGTACGGATAGTCCAAAAGCAGTTTGATAAAAAGACACGAGAGTTAGAGGAGAACAGATTTCAGCACCAAAAGCATGGGTGAACGATTTCTGTTCCAAACACGAGATCTGCAGTTCATTCATGTCATTTTGGCACATCTGTCAGGTGATTTTAGATTGTAAATAACATAAATAAGGTAAACACACCCCAAACTGTACCCAATACTTCATCAGCGTATAGCTGTGTGAGACTAGTTGTGCTAAAAAGTCAGTCGCCACCCACTTTCAGTTCTCTTATTTATTTGATGGATTTTATTTTAAATTGGCAAATAACTTAATGTTTAAAAATTTTAAGTGGCAGTTTGGACCTTTACATTTAAATAATGATGTTACTTTTGGCTTTGTAAAATACTGCTACTGTGTTTCAAGTGTTCATTTAGCCCGCATGGGGTGATATTCAGGTTTGAAAAAATCAGCCACAAAAAACATTGGCCAAACTGGGAAAGGAATTGAAAATCAACCATTAAAATTCATAATTAGTGCATCCCTATTTAAACAAAGACTCCATTTATACATTTTTAACTCGAGTATCAGTATTATACCTAGATAGAGCAGGTGTAAATGCATCAAATGCACATTTAAAGCACATTAAATATGATCATTCAAACCTCTGGATGTCAGACCAGTTTAAAAGCATACATCTCTCCAAGCCACATTGGACAAACCCATCCCAGTACTGTGACTGGCATCCCCTGCTAAACTGCATTCAGTGTTGATGTCCCTGTCATGTATGATCAATCCCTGTAAATAAGTGAAAAGTATAGTCTAAACCTGAGAGGCTCCATAAATTAATTTACAAATTATGAATCTAGAAGGTTCCCTTCACTCTCTGTTTTCTTGTATTTTCTAAATGTTTACACAAAACATTTTAAGCTTTACAATGTAATTGGTTCACACTTTAATTTATTTCTACACTGTCCTGCTGTGTTTATTTGTAAATCCCAGTGAAAAGTGATCCCTACTGTGGTTTAGGGGCAAAAAAGTAATCCAGTCAGAGCCCTTTCTTTGCCCAAATGTTTCACCAGTAATGAAGCACTCAGTGTGAGCAGAGGATGATATCTCGTTATCAGATCCAATTCAGGGAGAGGAGTTGAATGAAATTGCATCCGTTTGGCTCTGAGGTCCTTGGCTGTAATTATGAAACATCAATATTCATTTTGTTCAACCTCTAACCAATAACAACCAAACACCGTAGCACAGATCAGCCAAGGTCCTTTGTAACCCCCGAGTCTTGAAAGCGCCATGATCTGATCCATTAATTCCAGTAGCCCAAAAGCTAGAGAGATCATAAATGATGCGAAATAATGAGATCAAGGTCAGCCTCATGATCTGAGATTTGGGCTGAAATCCTCTTCCCCATCGCTGATTTTGTGACACTTTGCTGCATCAGCAAACCAACAGTATCAGATCCAGCTTCACACAAGATTAAAAGAGGGCCTGCAAAACCCTAGCCAGGGTATTTTTATGAGTGTGAGGCACCTGATAAGCGGTCATGGCTGCACCACCATCAGGACTTTCAATGTAGTGAGCTCCAATGTTCTTCACATAAACTTAAAGGCTATGAATTTAAAACATCACAGAGACATTAAAGAATCTGGAAGGTGTAAGTCTCTTTAAGAGGGTGAAAATGAAAGAATCTAAAGAGTGATTAACTTCACATTAATAGCAGGTGACACATACGGTGCACATCACTCGGTGGCACAGAAGCACACCTGGAAAATGTGACTACAGCCTGCAAAACTGAAGATAGAAGCCTAAATAATCATATTTTTAGCAGGTAGATCAGTTCAATAAAAAAAAAAAACAACTTGACATTACTCTCTTGTTCCCTCGCTCTTTCTCTCTGTCTCTCTCCCATTCTCTCTTTCTCTCGCTTCCTCTCTCTCTTTCCTCTCTATCTCTCTCTTCCCTTTTTCACTCTGTCCCTTTCCTCCCTCTCTCTCTCTGTCTCTCTCTTCCTCTCTTTCTTTCTCCCTCCCCTTCCCCCCACATGAGGACAACTTATACTGACTAAGGTCAAAGAGTGTCTTTGATTACAGGAGAAATGCTGCAGGGGTTTTATTTCCCACATTTAGCATCTGCTTGTCATGAGCAAATAGATGAGATATAAAACTGCTTGTTAAATCTAGTTTTGGGAATCAGCCATTTAAAGGCAACATAAACATTTACAACACAAGATGGAGTTTTCATATTGCATGTTTATCCCTGAACTTAGCAGTACACTGTGAATTAAAGAGTGGTATTAGAGAGACTACAAGCATGGAGGAAGGTGCATTTTCGGCTGTGAACAAGAATTTCATTTTAACTTTAAATAAACACCAGAGAGCAGAATATATTCCTAGCAGGAAACAACAGAAAATTCCTTCTGAATGTGGGATGATATTTTAACATTTTTTTTGCAGCAATGATATATATGACACTATCCATCTTTTGCATAGTCTTGAGAGCCATGAAATCATTAGTAAACATTAAGCCTGACCATCGTCAAGGCTATACTAAAGATACATTCCAACTGAGTAGGCTGGATAATAGAATTTGATTTGTATTCACAATTTAAAATGCATGTAAATGCAAACTACAATACTTGAGGATGTAAACAATGCTGGATATCCGGTGTAACACAGTGCGGGAATGATTATCTCACACCCACACAAGCGCAGGCGTGTGAGATGCTCACACTGTGGACTGAACGTAAACATGTCATCGCCTTTTTCGCCACACTGCCTACTGTAATTCCTATCACGGGGAGAAATAGTACTTGTATCTCATGGATGGTATGATCCTATGAAAGACGAATTAGTTTTTTTATCTGGTGTTCTGAGATGTTTGATGAAGCCGGCTGGTTTGGGTCCCAGAGAGAGCTTCCTGTCAACAGTAGAAACGTGTGCATGTGTGTGTGCGCGTGTGAAGTCTGGCAATAAATGTGGGAAATGAATCTAAATTTACCCGAAGCTCTGGCAGTGTAGCTTCTGTTCATCAGCGCACCCTGCGGTGCA
>JBBMFX010000122.1:17605116-17617536 GCA_037832545.1 Rhabdalestes septentrionalis
GTCAGAGGAGAATGGGCCGACTGATTCAAGCTGATAGAAGAGCAACTTTGACTGAAATAAACACTCGTTACAACCGAAGTCTGCAGCAAAGCATTTGTGAAGCCACAACACGCACAACCTTGAGGCGGATGGGCTACAACGGCAGAAGACCCCACCGGGTACCACTCATCTCCATTACAAATATGAAAAAGATGCTACAATTTGATGGGTGTCAAATTTCTGTTGAGACATTCAAATGGTAGAGTCAGAATTTGGCTTAAACAGAATGAGAACATGGATCTATCATGCCTTGTTACCGCTGTGCAGGCTGGTGGTGGTGGTGTAATGGTGTGGGGGATGTTTTCATGGCACACTTTAGGCCCCTTAGTGCCAGTTGGGCATCATTTAAATGCCATGGGCTACCTGAGCATTGTTTCTGACCATGTCCATCCCTTTATGACCACCATGTACCCATCTTCTGATGGCTACTTCCAGCAGGTTAATGCACCACGTCACAAAGCTCCAATCATTTCAAATTTGTTTCTTGAACATGACAATGAGTTCCCTGTACTAAAATGGCCCCCACAGTCACCAGATCTCAACCCAATAGAGCATCTTTGGGATGTGGTGGAACGGGAGCTTTGTGCCCTGGAACAGCATCCCACAAATCTCCATCAAATACTTTCAGCACCTTGTTGAATCAATGCTACGTAGAATTAAGGCAGTTCTGATAGCTTAAGGTGGTCAAACACCGTATTAGTATGGTGTTCCTAATAATCCTTTAGGTGAGTGTATATCTGTATAAATTACAGATGTGCATATTTCTTAAATCACATTGAGACCACTTATATCACATGTTCATCTTCACCTTCATTGGAGTTTGCATTCGTAGACTAGTGTTTACAAACTAGTGCACCCTAAGGTAGAGGGGAATGGTTTAAAAGTAAGCACAACACTGACAGACTGACAGAATATAATCAAACAGACAGATGGACAGACATTCATGGTGGTAGAGATCGCACGGTCACACACACACACATACACACAAACACACGTGTGTACACATTACATAAAGCAGCCAAACGGCCAGATGGAGAAACTGGACTGTAGCTATGGGAACAGAGATTCAGACAGAGTGGAGTGACTGATGAGTGAGCCGATCAAGAAAGAAAGAAAAAGAACAGCAAAATGCTGGCTGTCTCGCACAGTGACAGAGAGACAGAAAGACAGACAGGTAGACAGTGAAATATCTGCACTATTTGTCACAGGAAGCAGCAGAAGCATGGACTGTATCCAGTCAGTCTGGTCATATATTCCAGGTTTTGTTCCCCAGTAACAGTTTCTTTTATTGCTTGAGTTCTTTATTGAGACATGATGGGTTGGAAGCCAAATGGCCGTCTCACAGTCATTCCTCCGACTACAGTGGATCAAGTCAATCCTGGTTGGTGGACCAGTCTGGATTGAAGGAAGGAGGTGGATTACATAAAAAGCTCTGGAGCTGGGCTGAGTTTCACTGCAAAGGAAGCCAGTGAGAACTGTAAGTGACCCGAGAAAGGCAAGACACTGAGATGCGGAGCAAACTCAGCTCAGGAAACAGGAGGTGGATGAGCCAGAGTGATTGAGAATGTGGGCGTTATCACGGAGGACGGAGACGTGAGCTCTGTCTCGAGTCAAGTGTTTCCAATGCATTTGAACGCACTATCCTAAAAAGTGCCTCAGTGTTTTTGAGCAATGCTACTGATGAAGGTTCCTTATACCCACTCAAAACAGTGGTTTTCACTGAAAGGTTAATTAGGGACCCAAAAAAGGTTCCTAAATGGTTCTTAACTTGGAAGAAAACATGTTTCTTCATGCCAATTTTCAGGTATGTTTGGTTAATACAGTTGAATCAAATTGTTTAATATAGTTACATTTACGGCATTTACTAGACACCTTTATCCAAAGCAACTTTCATTCCTAAGTACAGGGGACAGTCCCCCTGGAGCAACTTGAGGTTAAGGGTCTTGCTCAAGGACCCAGTGGTGGTGCTGGAGGTAGGATTGGCATCAGTTGGCTCAATAATGAGTCAAAGTCAGGAGCAGATGGCCAACTGAAATAAACCCACACACCCAGTGAGAGGGATCTAAATCCTGTTTCAGCTAGTAGTGGGACTGCATTAAAACCACCAACTCTAACACTTGGAAACAATGGCACTTAATTTGCCCTCTGCTTATGCTCCAATATGGCTTCAATGGTCAATGAATCCACCAATCCAAAAAAACACATTGATGTCTAGCTTACCAGGATATCATGTGCATCTATCGCACTCTTTGCACAGTAATCTCTCGCTGCACAAAATGTATCAGCCACCTTCTATCCTGTCCATCAATAGAAATGGACCGCAACAGGACTACAGCAGACCATAATATATGGATGGACCAATCTTAAGACAGCAGTAACCCTGTATCAGCATAGTAGTGGCATGTTAATGTGAGCTGCAGTGGTATAAGCCTTTTTAGGTGCAGCAAATTTGCTGAAATTTTTAAACATCTCAGTTTCAGTCCTGGCCTGAACACAATTTTCCAACCAAAAATGCCCAGCCAGCAGATATTGTGCGGTCGGACGCTCAGCACTGATGAATGATGACAGAGCACGGAAAGTAATTAGGTGCACTAATCCTAGATATCTAGATTAGCTCCACACTACCAAACAGTAAAAATTTGGAATAATTTAGCTGCATATCATTTAATCATGCATATCATTTAATAACTACAGTTTAATAACAACAACTATTGCAGCAACTGGGGGAAAAAATTACACCTTATTCAGTATTCAAGAAGCGATGAAAATGAGTAATTTGATGCATTTACAGGCCACATTTGTTTTTGGTTAATTGGTTATTTTCTGATGAATACACATGACTAATCTGCTATGAAAGTAAACATTTTTTTATTTGTAACCCTAAGTTAGACTTTGAAAATGGATTTTTGCGTGTTATTTTTTAGTTTTTTAAAACGTTTGTTCCACCTTTATGGATGTATCCAACATTTCTTAATTTTTATTTCCAGCTCCCTAGTGCTGTTCTAATGAGCTTCTAAATCAGCAATTTCGAGCCTTTGAAGGGTGAGGTGCAGCAATGAGCCACTTGTAACATATTCAGCAGATTCTTGTAAACGATCGGTTCATTTTGACTGTGGAGGTTTGGCCACTGGTGCTAATTTGGTGGGTGCGGCGCTCAGAAGGTTAAGCACTGTTAACCTGAGAGAGACTGACACAGCACAGCTCTTAGTTCTGATGCGCTCTCCTGTTATGTAATGGCTGAATAGCGCTTCATAATTGCCTGCTGAGGGGACATGGCAATGTTGCTATGCACTGTCGCCATGGAGGAGCGATGTTCCAATTCCATTACCACAGTGAAGGCATGCATTTCTCACACGCTCCCTCCACAAAGGGGCGAGGCTCTGAAAAGCGCCTGAAAAGGCCATTAGGCGACTCAGCCTTCCGCAGGCGCGCCCCCCACTCTGTCTAGGGAGCGTCTCAAAACACTCTCACACGCAGCTGGCAGTACATAACCAGTACAAAACAGTGAGAACTGAGTTTTGCTATTAGCATATTGTAAAAATAAAGGCACAATTCCTAGAACGTGCCAAGCCCTTATCTGTTTCAGCCTGCATTGCAGTCAGATACACCAACAAAGCGGTGGGAAAAAAATGGAGTAAAGGTGCTGTGGAGGATTGCAGTCACATTAATAAGTGAAAACCTCAAAGGAGAGTATGAGTGTTGCCTCTGGAGAGATGGTGGGTAGATAAAAAAGAAAAGAGTCACAGAAAAAGAGCAGGAAAGGAGAGAGAGAGAGAGAGAGAGAGAGAGAGAGAGAGAGAGAGAGAGAGAAGAGAGAAAGAGCAAATCTTGTCATCTCGGTCTAAAACAAGTGTGGTAAGATTAAGAAAAATGTTCCAGTCTGACAAAAGCTCTCAACTGATGAGAGACATCCTGTTGCCCTTTAAATCCTGTTAGCAAGGACAGATTACACACACAAATACACACACGCACACACACAAGCAAACAAATGTATCAAGAAAGAACAAATGAATTAAGACGGATCCTTTGTGCACAAAATGAAATGCCTCGTAAATCTTTTTATAATATATTTCTATGGGATGAAATTCCCCCAGTACCATCCACACTGCCAATTTTCCAGTTCAGCAAGTTGCCATCACTAACAAAGAGCGCATTTAAAAGAAATGTGCATGGCCACTCAGTCAGAATGTGTCTGAAATCACAATCAGAGTGCTGCTATAATTAGCAAGACTGTAACAACAGTGTGTTCTCAAGTGAAGGCCAGTAAAGCTGTTAAAGGCCTCGTATCCTTCAGTGTTCTCACATTTTATTTTTCTCCTTGATTTGTGCAGGCTTATGTGCCCTAATTAGTCACAATTCAATTTTATGTGACCATTTTCTAACCTCTCTTTATCCCTTAGGATAAACTAAACTTGTATTATTGCTCCTTTTCACAACTTCTTTTTCATATATTGACTGTATGAAATGGGGAGTGATCAGTATGTTCAGAAACTTTGTTTACATATAAACTCTTTACCTCCAAATAAATATGAAAATTCCGGATTGATCATATTTTGGCCTTGTCTAGACGAGTCTTGCGTATTAAAACTGGAGTACATTTATAGTTTTTTTTTATATCTGACCAATTTGACAGCATTACAAAAGCAACTCTGATGAGTTTTCAATGACTCAGCAGTCACTGCTACCATTAATTAATGTCTACTGTGTAATAACAAAAGATTTGCACTGCACTTAGGTCTACATGTAGTTAAAAGCATCGTTAAAAGCAACAAGAGAAAGGCGTGAGATTGTATTCCCCTCAAAATCCCTCTGGAATTCCACTTCGTATTTCAAAACTGTTTTTAATCTGACCTCGTCCATCATCTGAATCCCTGACGCCATCTTTAGTGCTGTTCCATGATTCTGTCATCCAAACTGAAGTGTATTAACTGAATTCTCAGAGGGATTGAGTGTCGGCTTCAGCCACTGACACGCTTCCCTTCCTCCCAAACTCCGTTGACAGGGCAATTAACTACTTTAGCTGGATAACATTTCTAAACCATTGCAGCTGATTTGCTGGCATTTAGGTTAGCAAACTCTTCTACCTCACAGCTTAATATAAATTACACATAAAATATCCTATTTCAAGAAACGTTTTGTACAGCAAAGTCTCCATGACTAGAAAATGAGTTGACTGAAGCCAACCCAGCCAATGGCGAGGTTGTTTCAATTGAAAAATCCGCTCCTCACGCTCTTCACCTCATTTGTGGCCACTTGTGGTGGGACGCAATTCTAAGGGAGCATTGAAATGGGGGCAAATGTTATGTATTGGACACAAAGAGAAAAATGGTCACTGTTCTTAAGAATGTTGTAAAACAAACTTTAGGAAGATGGCGGTGGCCATCTTGCTAAGTTGTTGTGTGGGCGGTGAAGTAATAGTGTCTGCCATGTGAGGGGGAGCCGGATGGTCACGGTTAGGCTAATCTGCTCAGCTCACCTGAAATAGACTGACAAGATTACTCCGTGCGAGCACGAGCAACAGAATGCAGGAGAATCCCAACACACACACTCACACACACACACACTCATACACAAACTCAGGGTGGCCAACATGTAAACACTACATAACGCTGTGGTGCATCATCATCTTTTTAAAGACCAGTGTGGGACGCGGGCTGAACTTCCTAAAGATTATTTTAGGATACATAAAACAGCAGTTCAGCAGACACCACCAGAAACACAGAACCGCACAGGTGCTTCATGAACTTTTTATCTGGCACAAGAGATTCAGTACACCCTGTGTTCCGGCACTGCAGAAAATGTCATTTCATCATAAAAACAGGTTTAACCCTTTAAACTCAGTGGTGTTTGCTCTCCTGCACACTCGCCTGTTGCTGCTCTTTCTCTCCAGACCCCCTCCACTCGTGGGCGGAGTTCTTCCTGGTTCAAAGATCTGTTTTTGTTTTCTATTTGTTTCTAAAACTTAAAATGAAAGATACTTTGAACTTTACATTCTTTATGGAAATTTGTGTGTGATGTCATTTGTGTGTGATGTAACTGAGTAGCAGTTACTATTATTGCATGTTTTTTTTATTACTTTGGTTCTACATGACACAGCAACACCAAACAAAGCTCAGCATGTTGTCTGATACATCAAGCATCAACACAAACTGGGAGAACTTCTATATAAGGAGTTGTTTTGAACTCAAATAAATACATCCAATGCAACACAAATGTGTATAAAAAAATCCATGAACAAAAGCAATATTTTAAACCTTAAAAACGTCTGTGCTGTTTCACTTTTTTCTATTTAGCCCTTGCAGTTTCATATTTCTGCCTAGTAAATATTTCTGCTCCGGGAGAACCCCAGCAGCTGAAACCTCTGCTGCCCGTGACAACAATTAGGCACAAAATGCTCAAAAAAAGCTGCAGCTTTGGAGCACATCATCATTTTTGCACATCCTGCAACTGCTGCGACTCCAGCCACAGCTGAATGTGTTAGTGCAATCAAGTAATTACTTCATGACAGCTGATTCATGACTAATTCATGAGCTGCCACTAAATGCTGGAGAAGGTATGACCCCAATCTCTTGCCATACTAGAGATATGACTGAATAAAAAATAGTCCTTGGCAAATCAGAAAGCAATGATCGCACAGGCAATCTCAACCTTTTCAATTCCCTTTAACATGCCCTTGCCAACTTTAACAAATTAGCAGTATGTCGCACTGTCTAATGCTCTGTATATACTGTACGATTTGTGCTGCTCCCAGACAAAAGATGGCGATCGTGAAACAGTGGTGGGGATTTTTAGTGGTTCACATCAGACTGTGAAAGACGTTCAAAGATGAGTGTTGTTACAGTGAACAAAGAAAGCCTAAGATTAATCTCTAAAATGTAGGATTATCATCGAGAAGACCACAGCAGGTGAGTGTGCTGCTACCACCTACATCTACTGACCAGCTAGTCAAAAGAAATGGCGTATTTATCAACGCAACATAAAACACAACATCCAAACAGCATGACGCCGAAATGAAGGAATATCAGTCTGTGGGAAAGGAACAAAGAAGAAAATCTTGTGGAGGTGTGGCAGCAAGTTTATTAAAAGCAAGAATGCCAGAGTGCAAGAGTGCAGTCATCTTGGTGTATTAACACAGCACCAGCGCAGACTGAGGATATTCAATTTAATATGATTCAATAGGCGTCATCACCATCATTTATTTACACACTTTCACACACATCATCACACATCAACACACCTCCACACACACCATCATACACCTCCACACCTCCAAACACATCATTATACACCTCCACACACATCATCATACACTACCATACCTCCACACACATCATCATACACCTACACACCTACACACACATCATCATAAACCTACACACCTACACACACATCATCATACACCTACACAACTCCATATACATCATCATACACCTCCACACCTCCACACACATCATCATACACCTCCACACACATCATCATACACCTCCACATCCACCATTATACAACTCCACACCTCCAAACACATCATCATACACCTCCACACACATCATCATACACCTCCACACCTCCACACACATCAACATACACCTACACACCTTCACACACATAATCATACACCTACACACCTTCACACACACTATCATACACCTCCACACTTTCACACACACCATCATACACCTCCACACACATCATCATACACCTCCACACCTCCACACACATCATCATACACCTACACAAATCCACACACATCATCATACACCTCCACACCTTCACACACACCATCATACATCTACACACCTCCACACACACCATAATACATCTACACACCTTCATACACATCATCATACATCTACACACCTTCACACACACCATCATACATATACATACCTTCACACACACCATCATATTTCTACACACCTTTACACACACCAGCATACATACACACACTATCACACACAACATCATACATCTACACACCTTCACACACAATCATACACAACTTCACACACATCATCATACATCTACACATCTTCACACATGCCATCATACACCTACACACATTCACATACACCATGTCCAATATCTAATAATATCTAATAATATTTCTGAAATCGCACTGTAGAAGGCATTAGCAAGCAAGCAAAATAAGGTGTTGGTGTTTTATCACTATTTATGTGTAGAGTTGTTATTGCTGTGGCAAATCAACCATTATTATTGTAATGGGAAGAGCTTTATGGGGACACTGGAGCTTTCCATGCAGGGCTGTTGATGAGGGCTTAAAATGAGTACTGAAAGGGGACATCAAACTCATCTTGTTAGAAAGTTGCACACAAACACCAGAGTTATATAGAACTGTCCAGCTTTTGAAGATGAACATTAGTGTAGAGAACTATATCTAAAGGACCTGCAACTGACTGGTTCTAAACAAAGAGCTGTGCTTTTGAGTGGAAAAGCACACATGGGCTAATCACATCAACCCCAGATCACACACTGATCTCAGTCACGTGCACCGAAGCACCAGCAGCAGGACAACCATTCTGAGTGGTGGAGATAGCATCTTGGATTGGCCAAGTGTTTGTGTTGGGCAGGAGCTGACAAGTGCACAGCAACTTTAAATGTTTAATGTTCACACATCCTAAGGCACTGTTTATCTAACTTTATCACTGGCAGGGTACACTCAGCCTGTCCTCTGCCAGTGCTGGGGGTGGTGAACTGGACACTGGTGTGGTGCCACGCCTTCAAAAAATGGAGCGGCTTAATTAACTGGCTTTAAAAATAAATACACAAATATTAATATTAATAATAATAATAATAATTTTTTAAAAATCATGAAAATGTGCTAGTCACAATTTCTTCTGACTTATACTAACTTTAAACTTGCCTTGTCATTGCTATTATTCAATCACATCCCAATAAACATTTCCCTGAATTGCAGTAAAAACATTTCCCAGAGTTGTAACCTGAGGCAAACCAAATTCACGCAGGTTTGAAATTCCCCGTCCTCCAAGTTGAAATGAAAATCAGTTCTGCTGTTTAATTTGACTGTCTGTCTGTTCGTCCCTAATGGCTAGTGTCTGCATGTTTAGAGAGAGTGAAGGATTTCAAAATAAGGTGCTGAAAAAGTGGTTTGCTTTGCATCCATTTTTACAGCAGCCATGAGTAGAAGGATGCCCATAGATCTAATCAACTGTGTCATCATAGAGATAAAGACACCTTCCTTCCGTTAGGAATCACTGCAGTTTAAACCTTTGTAGCAGCTCATAGTGGTACATGAACAGGGAACAGGGACTCTTGGAACATTACAAATGTAATTGGAGAATGACCCTGCCTCTCCTCCAGTCTGAAATCTGATCATAAGTAATGCTACCACCAGGCATGAGTAAAGAACTTTTTCTGTTTTTAACATCACGGGTACACAATCATCTACGTCATCCAGAAACTGGTTTAGCCTTTCCCAATATATTGACACCACGGTAGTCCTCACAGCTGACTCTTGTAGGTTGCAGGCTGTAGAAAGTGTGGAGAGACAGTATGGAGCTTACCTCTGAAAGATGTGGCATGGGGTTGAAGCCACACAGGTTACACACTGTCTTCTGGCACCCTGTGCAGGTGCTGTAATTGGGTGCATCTCCAGATCCAGTGTTCAATGCCACTTTACACAGCGGACAGTTTGACTGGGCCTCTGAAGCTGGGGCTGAAGCCGAATGTTCCTTTCCTTTTGCAGACTCTGTTTTAGGCTTTTCTGCTGAGACCTTCCCTTCAGGAATGCTGGGTTTGTGAGAGGTTTTGTCTTTGGAATAGGCAGGTGGGGTATCAGGTGGTGATTCGGAGCCTGAGTCTGGCGGAGATCCCGGAGCAGAGTCTGCACCTGAATCAATGGGGGAGTCAGGTGGTGATCCTGGGGGTGACTCCTCCGGAGACTTAGGCTCATCCCCGGTGATTAGATTCGTAGCTGAGCTAAGTATGGAGGAGCCAAACCCAAACATCTTTCCTGAGACACCTTCGGGTGCTGGAGAGGCTGCTGCTGAAGGCTTGGCTCCTTCAGTCAGTCCACTGAACCCTCCAAAGAGCTTCCCAGTAACCGACTCGCTGGCCGGTGCTGCAGTGCCACTTTGTGGTTTGGACGAGCTGCCAAACCCACTAAATAATTTCCCTGTGACGGATTCTGTTGCAGGTGCTTTCACATCTGTCAACCCTCCGAGACCAAACCCCCCAAAAAAGCCACCCCCATCCTGCTTCGGGGTGGTTTTTGCAGGAGAGGGTTGGGGACTTCCCTTAGGACTCTGCGCAGGTTTCTGAAGTGGAGGAGGCTGCTGTCCACGTTTTAACCCTGGAGCTCCAGGTTGAGCTCCCTGTTGTCCTTTAGGAGGCCCCTGCTGTTGCTGCTGTGGGCCTGGACCAGGAGTTTTCTGTTTTGGGGTCGTTGGAGGCGTGACTCCTTTCCCCGTGTCCCCAATGCTTTGTTGCTTGCTCAGCATTGGAGGTTTCTTTCCTGGCTCGTCCTTGGCAGGCGGTCCAGACTGTGGTTCCCTCCTCTGTGGGGATGGAGGGGCTGAGCCCTGCTTGGGAGGCTGCTTCATCATCGGAGGACCAGGAGGCTCCATGCCTCCCATTGCCCGTTGCATCTGGCAGTTCAGGCATAGCCACTCCTTACCCTGAGAACAGAATAACAAATAGTGCAGAACAGAGATATATGAAAACATACACAAAAAACACACAGAAACAAATCACACATGAAAGCTTTCTCTTTTCCACCCTGACTCATTAACATTTCATGCACTCATTGTACAGAAGATCATCTTCACGTAGTTCACAGAAGGTTTGTGGCTCATAAACTCAAAGGTCGCCTGCCCATAAAGCTTGGGAAGTGTTCCAGTTACTCGCCAAAACATTCTACAAAAAGCCTCTTTATACTTCAAAAAGTAATATTAGAACTTCTTATTTAAAGTGTGATGAAAACAAGCGGCTGGGTAGCAGTTTTTTCATGCATTTTCACTTTTGTGCTAAAATGAATAGGAAACATAGCTATACTGAATCTTGTGGTACACATACAAGGACAAGGTATTGGAACTGCCATGGTCGATAGGGTGCAGTACAAAAGTGGATCCTGAATCCAATCCTCAAGGTTCACTACACTGTTCACTACATTGCACCATTCATTGTTTTTTTATGTTCAAACTCATCAGACTGAGCTTTTTTGCTAATTATCAAGGTAACCAGGAGGTGAATCAGACTGTTGAAGCAGGGAAAATATTAACTCTGCAGTCCTGTAGACCCCCAATATTAGACCATGGCAAAATTGTGGGTCATAACATTTTCCTGGCTGTGTCTGTCCTATGCACACAGAACTACATTCTAACAACTGCTGATACTGACAATTATAGTGAAAATGGACCCATCTATAAACCCACCCAAGGAGCTCCTTTCCCAAACCACTTGGTGTGCAATTCCACAATTGTAACAAAATGTATTTCTCCACCCTGAAGAGAACAGTAAAACATCACTCTGAGCTCTCACAGGCTTTGCTATTTTCAGAATTGTTTCCAAACAGGGAATGGCAGCATCCTGCACTTCCATTCTGGATGATGTAAGTCACCTTGATAATCTTCCCCCTTAGAGGCCATATGGTCCCTCTTGCCTACGGCTGGGGGAGACTGATACAGTCATCAGCTGTACCTGTGTTGGATAAGCAAAGTTCCAAACCAAACAGAGCCAGTCTTCAAAGACTTCAGCATGCAGATTGATATTTGGACATTTTAAATTGTTTTGAAAAATAAGACTATTTTGTTTAAACAGACGTGCAGATAATCCACGAAAATATTCACTACTGAGACTTGCCCAAGATGAAGAAATGTATGCTTTCGAAAAGCAATCCATCTGCTGAAATAAAATTATCAGTTGAAAAAATGAAACACTTTATTCCGGTAAACATAAATTTAGCTTTCGGAATTACTTGGACTTATTTGCCTTCTCCAGCAGAATCAGACTTGATGTCTGTATTCGGTCTGTGAAAGTGGCTTGGGAATTATGAGTGATTTGTGCAGCAGGGAACTTACCGCTGAGTCAGGAGGGCTGAAACCACACAGGCTGCACACCTGCTGTTTGCACTGAGTGCAGGTGCTGTAGTTGGGCGGCTGGTCCTTGGCCTGCAAGTTCAACTCTGTAGTTTTACAGAGAGGACACAGTGCTCCACTAGCTTTCCCTGGAGGAGGCCCACCTTTCCCTGAGCCTTCTTGAACTGGCTTACCAGGCCCTTGTTGCTGGGGTCCAGGACCACAAGGCTTGGGTCCTTGCTGCTGGGGTCCAAGACCACCAGGCTTGGGTCCTTGCTGTTGGGGTCCAGGACCACCAGGCTTGGGTCCTTGCTGCTGAGGTCCAGGA
>JBBMFX010000122.1:17618983-17630314 GCA_037832545.1 Rhabdalestes septentrionalis
TGCTGCTGAGGTCCAGGACCACCAGGCTTGGGTCCTTGCTGCTGAGGTCCAGGACCACCAGGCTTGGGTCCTTGCTGTTGAGGTCCAGCACCACCAGGCTTGGGTCCTTGCTGTTGAGGTCCAGGACCACCAGGTTTAGGTCCTTGCTGTTGAGGTCCTGGACCACCAGGTTTAGGTCCTTGTTGTTGAGGTCCAGGACCACCAGGTTTAGGTCCTTGCTGTTGAGGTCCCGTACCACCAGGTTTAGGTCCTTGCTGTTGAGGTCCAGGGCCACCAGGTTTGGATCCTTGTTGCTGAGGCCCTGGTCCAGGACCAGCAGGCTTTCCTCCAGGCCCCTGTGGAGGGGCTCCTGATTTCTGCTGAGGTGGTCCCTGTCCTTTAGCTGGACCCTGCTGAGGAGGTTTTGCTTCCTGCTTGGTGGCTTCTTCCTCCTCATCGTCTCCAAACAGGCCAAACTTGGGAATACTGGCAGAGGAGACCGCTGAGGAGACAGCACTGAGAGGGTTGGCCCCACTCAGGAAGGAGGAGGAAAACATGCCGGTGCGAGGCTGCTCAGGGTCTTTGGGCTCCTGCCGGAAGCGGGACTCGAGGAGGCTCAGGGATGAGGGACTGCGGCCGGGCTTTGGCTTGGGTGGGGGTCCCTCTCCAAAGGCGTCTACAGTCCGACTCTTACTGAGCCCCGCTGGGCCTCGTGTGCCGGGTGGCTGAGGCTCTGATGACCTGTGGGGGAAACAGACGAGAGAGAATTCACCTTTGTTGCATGGCAAGATGCACAATATATAGGTTTAATAAAATGGAACACTTCCAAAATATAACTACAGCCCTGATGTGGATATATTATCCAGACATACTTGTAATCAATAACAGAGGCAGGCACAGCATGACAAAGCAAACTGACAGTAAATGCAAGAATTGGGGGAAAAAGCCCACTGTTGTCTGATGCCTCATCCAAGCATTAACATGACCTAATTCGAGTTTGAGACCTCTGAGCATCATCAGAGCTCTGTGTGTTGCTTTGCCACTGAAGAGGGTGTAGTTGACCTCTTTGAGACACAAAACCATAAAACCTGAGACAGTTTAAAAGTACATTACTGGAGGGTGTGAGCAAGTTGGCTTGTCTGAGCGTGTGCTCTTAATCGGCCCTTCATTTGAAGCAATTGTTTCATTCAGAAAGTATGGAATGAACTTGATGATGGAACTGCAGCACCCAGCCTACTGATAGACACAGTGAGTTTGAATGGACACTGGTGTGTTGGAAACTACGCAGGATCCGTTTTCCCTTTGGTCTTGTGGGTCTTTCACTACACGCCCATGATTTTCAGAACCATGGAGAGCGAACGAGGAGCCTCTTAGCAGCTCGAGCTTTTCCTTATATGTTCGATCACGACCATTCTCACTCGTAACTCTACACGGAGCAGCACGAGAGAGAATCAATGAGAACCATGGCATCCGTGCACGCGCTGCTATATATAGTTCTATTAATATTTATATCCTCGGTCCTCCCCTCCCCCACCCCCCCACATTTTTTCTTTTTGCTCCGATATTTTTTTTCTCGGATGGGAGGAAACTACGCTGGTGATTTATCGTCGGTGCTTATTATTATGATTATTACTGTCATTCTAATTATGATTATAGAGATGTCATTTTATCGAAATGCTGCGTCGAAGGCGTGTTATTTCACAGCCAGTGTTTTCCAAAGTAGCGCTTATGACATCACCTACACAGACCATAGGAAGGGGGGCGTGTGTGTGTGTGTGAGAGAGAGAGAGAGAGAGAGGGAGAGAGTGAGAAAGAGAGAGTGGTAATCATTCATTGGCAGGTTGGGGAAAAATGCGAGGAAAAAGAGGGAAAACAGAAAATAATGACAGAGGAAGCGAGAATAAAAACTTGTCATCTCTACGCATTACGCGTTTGGTGGTCTTCTCAGAGCGCCCTGGAGGAGTGAGCAGGGCTGTGTCGGAGAAGAAACAGCTCGACTGAGGCTTCAGTCCTTTCTCTGAAAGGCCCGCCACCATAGCAGGGCTTAGAACAGAGACTCCATGGACCCAGAACTGGTGGAAAACCAATATGATCTCGTTCAGGCACCAGACCAGCCAACCGACTCGTCAACACTAACGTACGACCTCAACTCGTCAAGGCCACCATTTAAATCTCCTAGCTTTGGCTGTTTGCTCTGATCTGAAAGGATGTGTGTGTTTTTGCGCTCCGGCCGGGGTCGTGCCAAACCTGCAGTGCCCCCCTGCCAAACCCCACCAGCAGAACCACAAACACACAGGGCTCTGGTGACACACACACACACACACACACACACACACACACACACACACACAGACAGACAGACACACAGGAGAGATCCCCACAAAAGTGCCACAAAACACACATCCGGAGAAGCCCGCTGGTGCCGCTTGGCGCACTTGCCTGGTTTGCGCCTTGGCCATCGCAGCCACGAGCCGTTTCCGCTCTTCCTCGCTCAGATTGCTGAGTTCTGCCTCCGAGAAACCCCCCTTACCGTCAGGGGCGAGCCCCGCTGGTAGTCCAGCGAGACCCCCTTCGCCACCTTCCGCGCTCGCCTCGTTCCCCATGATCGACCCCCCCACCCCAACGGCCCCACTCCCAACACCTCCACCCCGGACTCCAGCAGCAGCAGCTGGGGGGCTGTTCAGCGAATCGCGGGCTGCTTATTCAAGTCTGGACGAGGAGATCAGATCAGATGGCATGTCGTTCCTTATTCCTCCATCATCTCTCGTCTCGCCCCTCGATGGTGTCCGTCGCTAACACCGAGCCCGTGCCTCTCCCTCCGACCGCCAGTGCGCATGCGCCGCGCCTGACAGGTGATCAGAAGACAGCCCCCCGAAGGAAAAAAACAAATTAAAGGGGACCAGCCGCCACACGGGCACGAGCACTTACTGTAATCTTCCAAAATACCGGGCTGGAGTTCAGAGCTAATTGCTTAATTAGCCAGTTGACTCGTGGAATCTGCAGAGTGAGATCGGATGAAAACAGAATGAGGGGAGCTGGATTGAACACGTGGGTCTTAATTGTGAACACGAAGAGGACTTCAAGGAAGTTGCTGGAAGGGACAGCATCCCACATCCATATCAAGTCTCAAACAAAACCCAACAGTGACTCACCATTGGTGCTGCAGTCCAAGACCAGGCTTGTTCTCTGTCTGAGAAACTGGACGTAGTGTTCACCACAAATATAGTTCATTCAAACTGTTATCTATTTATTCAGCCATGCTGATTTATGTGTCTTTTAAAGGGACAAAACTGTACATTGCTCCATGCAACAAAAGATCTGCTGCAGTTGGTGGCCTGATGGTTAGGGAGGTGCCCCTGCAATCAGAAGGCTGTGGGTTCAAATCTCATGACTGACAGTGACACCACTGAGGTGCCCTTGACTAAGGTGCAGTCCTGCACACATGCAGAGAACACATTTATGCTGCTAATCTATGACAAATTGAGATTTCTTGCTCTTTACACTCTTAATCACTGAAACAGAGCTTTTAAATTATATCCACTCTGATATCTGGGTGCAGAAATATTCTCTGCTCTGTTTTTCTGGCTCAGTCATTTAGTGATGGGTCATTTGCTTCAGAGAGTGAGTCATCTGCCTAAAGGTTAAATCATCAAACAGCTGCAGAGATCACTTGTGACTACACCTACACACAGGCATTCAAATCATGCCCAATAAGCCCCTCCAGTCACTGGGCTCCATATGGCCATAATAAATGCACACAGACGAATGGATGACTTCTGAACAGTCTGTCTCTAGTCAGACACCACTTGTTCCCCTACCTGGTTGATAACGAGTCTGTAAAGACATAACATAAAATACTAATAAATGCAAAAAAATGTCTTGGTTCATGCAATAAAGGTCTATGTTCATAACATCAGTTAGAATCGACAGAACAGACCAGTTTACCAATGCATTTCCACCAAGAAGGGCTTGCACTGTTAAGAGGCTGCGCTTTAGAAAAAAGGCTGGACACCCTCAGACACACGATTCAATTTGTGCAAGTCTGAAGAACCTTTGGCCGTAATGGAGGAAAATCTCATCTCCGTTAGCAACCGTCATTGATTTAGACTGCAGTAGAGATTGCATCCATGGAACAGACTCTCCATCTCGCCTTTCACTGACCAGTCAAGGGCTCAGGTGAAGGGATGTGTTCCTACTGAGAAAAGTGTAGTAGAAAAAAAAAAACTGAATAATTGGAACCCCATTCCACATCAGAGTATTCATTAGACCTCCAATTTTGAGCGAATCAAGGTCAAGTCAAGGTTTCTTTATTAGTCTCCCTAGGGAGAAACTTGGTTTGTAATTAAGGGAAGGTTACTGCATAGAAAATGTAGCCCAAAACAACATTGACAACCTTAAAAACTCTAAAAACAACATTAAAAACGAAGGACAAATGTGCAAGATATTTTGCTCCAAGTGAGCTGTGCAAATCACGACATCTATACAATTCATACATATTCATACTAACCTAATAACCTAATACCACATGTCCTACCTGAGTAATCTGAGTAATTATACTTGCCTCAGACCCCATGTAAGGCTTATTTGCAGGAATTTATAAAAGTGTCTATAGAAACGTTAGTATTCTGCAGGAAAATACTCCTTTTCCCTAAAGTACAAAGTGACAGCAGGGCCTAGATGCTGCAAATACCTAGGGAAAACATGCTGTCATCTAGAAGGACTTCATTTCCCAAGATGCATCATAGCTGCTGTGCACACTGACAAAACACTCCACAGCATTTGCGTGGAGCCACTTACTTTTCCCACAAACCCAGTGAGAGCACTGGATGCATCCCATCCACACTACTGTAGATCAGCCTCTCCCAGCACTGACAGCAGACATTAAGAATCCACCCATCCACCCAGAGCAGTGACTGGAACTCTGACAGTCAAAGCTTATTCACTGCTTTCTGGAGCTCCAGGGGTCACTCGTCCTCTCCAAGTCAAGCTTGAGAGCATCCCTTTAGGCCATGCTTGGAAGAGCAGGCCCTTATCAGATCCAGAGAGCAAGAATGACCTCGACACATCGATTAATGAGATCTAAATGTATTAGCAGTAGGCTAAGCTCTCCATTAGCATTATCTACTGTTGGCACAAGAAATACTATCACAGAAAAAGTCACAGATTAAGAGGAGCACTGCTCATACTCTTTCCACTCACTCCTCCCTGCATTCCTCTGTCTTAAGGCAGGTTTTCATCTTATTTTTGATGGCAAATACAGTACTGGCAAAAAGTCTAAGGCGCCTACTAAAGTAATCTTTAAAAAATAATTGTTTTTCACATGCAGAGTGTGTTCCTAGTGGAGGCCCTGTATTAGTTGTAGTTTCCATCTGAAACCTGATTTGACTCAATCAGTCCTTCATTAACTTAAATCAGGAGCTGCTGATGGAGTTTCACAAATCTGAGCAATGGTTGGAGGAACTGAGGAGGAATCCGGGTTCGAACCTGTGTTCGCACCAGCTCACACAATATCAACATCACATGTTTTAAAATAAACTGAACAATTCTTATGGTGGCGCAGGGGTTAGCACTCTTGCCTCACAGCCAGAAGGTCCTGGTTCCACTCCCGGGTTGGGCGCAGGGTCTTTCTGTGTGGAGTTTGCATGTTCTCCGCATGGGTTTTCTCTGGGAGCCCTGCGACATGCTGGCGACTGTCCAGGGTGTACCCTGCCCTCGCCCGTAGCTGCTTGGATATTCTCCAGCCACCCCAGGATAAAGGGGTAGAAAATGGATGGATGGATGGAAAGTGGATGGATGGATGAACATATCTTGATACTCTGTACTGCTTCCTTGTTTGTTTACATTTATTCTAATGTTAACTATGCTAAAACACAGCATCACATGGCTTTAAACTATTTCCATAGGAGCCTGAGACATTTGTACAGTACTGTGTAGTAAACATGAACTGCATGTGGGTTATAATCAGTGGTCTTAGACTGCTTAATGGCCGACAGTTTTGGCAGCAGTCGTGTTTTAAAGCGAAGACCGCAAGAAAGGTAGGTAGATTTTTCCATTTTAAAGGCTAAAGAGATTTTCCATTTTAAAGATGATGTATATTAAAGAGGAGGTGGGGCTTGAAAAGTTTTTCTCCTTTTTCTAGCTGGCAAATGCAGCACGGATCTAAAGACACCGCTATGTAGACAAATGTCACATCGGTATTTATTATGCTTTACATGAGTGGTGAAACCAGATGATTTCTTTGTTGCCATGAGGGGATTCCCATTGGTTCTAGGACATATTTGCACCATGAATGTTGGGTATAGTGGACAAAAACATAAAAAGAATGCAACACATCTATCCTGAAAAATCATGAGTTCTGTAAAACCAATAAGGCTGAGGGATGCAGTCCTGAAGATACAGAGTATTACATGACATAAATACTAAATGCAAGAGGAGCATTTAATAGATTACACTTCTGTTGTACAGGGAGAAAAAAACAGCTTACAACATGATGTAACACGAGGAGAGTGCGTGCTATTTCATTTGTTGGACTGGATCAGATTCATGTTTTTCTCTCCAGCACTGTCTGCTGAAATCAGACCGACACCAATACACATTGAAATCTACTAGTCGTCTGTATTTTAATCTTATATTTAAGAGAATCTGGATCCACAGCAGTTGTTTCCAGTGGTTTTTGTGGAATTGTCTCAGATTATTTATCCAAATCGAACCCTACATGCAGAAAAACTGACAAAGCAGCCTTAAGGGGCATGATGGCTACATAATTAATTCCACCTAAGCTCCATCCTCAGCTTTAAGACACATTCAGTTTTAAAAATCTGAGACCAAAATCAGGAGATATGTTTCCTGTTATGGTTTACTGAGTACTAATGACAGTACTGATGGCTGCATGCAAACAAAGCTAAAAGACACACCACTGGCACTGTCATTCTAAATGCTTGTCTTTTATTCTTTTGGGTGACTCCCTTTTAGGACATAAAAGAAAAGCCCTGATGAATGACTCAAGCACAAGGTTATCCTTCTCTTGCATCATTGACCCAGGGCAATTTTTTATATAAGTGGTAAAAAAACAATAACTCAGGATCCCCAGACCACTAGCGGGATCCAGGATTATTTACATCTACATCTACACATAAAACGTGTGTGTGTTCGTATATATATGTATACACATATATATACGAACACAAACAAACATGTTTTATCTATATTTTTCATTATATTGACCTATGAAACCATAATAAATCAATAATGTCAGGAAAATAATATTGTACATTGTAACATATTTTAATCTGCAAAGCTTGACCCATTCTATTTATTTAACTTTGTCTCAATAAATACTGTTTCATTTCATCTCGTTCCAGTTAAAAACATATAGGGACTTTTAATCCTTTTTCATTCTAGCATGCAGTCACATGACCAAGATAGGAGCTCCCAAGTAAAGTGTATATCTATCATTAGAGAATCTTTTTAATTTAGTGTGACATGTGGGAGAGTAAATATTTACAGCATGTCCGGTGGGGGTGTAGCATACAGTAAACATGTAATACTGCTGTTATTGCCCAGTTTACAATGGCCTTTACAGAGGTGCCTGAGAGACCAGTACAGACAGCCTTCCCCACACACAGCTGACCAGTGGAGCGTGCAGCAATACCCTTAACATTGTGAAGCGGAAGTGGGAGCACGCGCGCTCTGCAGGATCCGCAGATAAAAAGGCAGCCACCATTGGTTAGCACTGGCAGCCTTGCAGATGGTCCCAGTGTGTTTGACATATTGTGTGTGTACGGTGAGCATGCATAGCTCTAGTTCACCAATGGCGTGTAACTTGAGTCTGAAATTTGACCACACGCATGCTGCGTCCCTCATTAAATTTGAATATGAACCTCCATCACCCCAAAATTGTGTAAGAGACAGCGTAAAGCACGAATGTAAGTGGCACAGTGTCTGGAATGGGGTGATGTTAGGTATCAAGTCAGTTGAGGTGGATGTTGGTGCAGACGCAGCCACAGTGGCATTCATTTCAGTAGAGTGAAATATGGCATCTCTGCTTATGTTTCAGTCTGCGGGTTAACCCAACACCATCTCTTCTGCAGGGCATAGACCTCTCACACGTATGGTGATGACTACACACACACACCCACACACACACACTCACACACACACGCAAATACATTTACATATAGACATACCCATAAGGTGCTTTGTTATTTTTCACAGGAGAGATAGCACTATCTGCTCCCATTCACACCAACACACACACACACACACACACAATCATGTACACCTCCCAAAGGACATTGCTAAAGAATGATTTGACCATAACTGTGACATTTCTAATTTTATAGCCCCATTTGATCCAGTTATCTTCTTTCTCTCTCTACTACAATTGCCCTATTATAACCGTGTATTAAAGTAATGAGGAATTACATTAAATTTGATGCAGTGGACAGAGTTTACACAGCCAGGGTTTGCTCATGTTTCTCACAATACTCCTGAGACAGTCAACATATTCAACTTAACAACCCCTCTGCCCCTGCTGTCTCAGTGCTACAAGAGAATGGAGAAGAAGGGACATGCATTTTGGTCACTTTGTTAACAATTAGGATGGTATTGCCTCCTCAAATCTAATACCTACTATACCCTCTAGATTTACATTAGGTTTATCAATTGGCAGACACTTGTACCTTCTGCTGCGGCTACCTGACTATTGTTCCTAACCAGAAATAATGCATGAATGCAAAGTAAGACAGCAAGTGCCAGTAAAAGTACAATAAATGCAGAAGGGCCATTCTGGTAGCAAGTAAATGACAGACATTATCTCCACAAAAAGTGTTGAAGGATTCCAGAGAAAAGGAGAGAGAGATGGAAAGAGAGAGAGAGAGGGAAAGACTCAGCAGGAGCAGTAGGGTCACATACCTTCAAAGTGTCTCCTGTTCTGTATGAAACAACTCTGTGTGACCGGCGTCCTGACCGGAGTGGACGTTTCATTTGTGGCAAATTAGCCTCCCTGATCCCTGCAGATCCCTCTTAACAGTCTCCACGTGCTTAATTCCTCCCTCAGCGCCCCATTCCGCCCAATGACTCCCGATAACCACCCGACTAAAAATACTCTCTTAAAGGGACGGGATACTTCATCCTCCCTGCTTCACCTTACCCCGAGGGCATAACTCCCTTTAATACACACACACACACACCTAATCTGCTTTCTTACAACCTCACAGCCAATGAGCAAGTCCAAGGTGAGAAGCACACAAGAGGCATTCATCATGTACTGGTAGGACATAGCGCTTACATGCTTATGTAATGCTCATATGCAGTAATAATAATACTTATATACTACTATTATCATTAATGTATCATTAATCAGTTGCATACTGTCAGATTCAACACTCCCACTTTTGCTGAAATGTGATTCCATCCCCCTCACTTTTGTCATATTATATAGTATTAAATTGATTAAATTGTATTTATAACTTGGCATCCCTATCTCAGAAACCCCCACTTTTGGAAAGCTTGATCTGCCCCTGAATTATCGTTATTTTCAGGGCAAACTGTACATCCCCATAATGGACATTTTTCAAAACTAAATTTAAGTTCCAAATAAAAGTTAATTTACATTTACATTTACAACATTTAGCAGTGCTCAAGTAGTCCACATCTGTGTCTTAAAACTGAAAAGCTAAACTTAAATCCATGTCCAATAATGAACCAGGTTACTGCAGACTAGTACAACACCTTACAAAGAAAAGTCAGAAGACCAATGTAAGGCAGGGATGGGGATAAGAGTTTAAGTTTTTGGGCAAGCAGAAACGAGTGGCTTGGTTTGTCACCAGGATACTCCCAGAAGAGGTGGGCCTCGAAGAAAGTGAGGGATGCAGCAGATCTGATCAGAAGAGGGAGTTGCTTTCACCACTGGGGGGCCGAGACTTTCTCTTCTTTTGAGCAGTGGAGGCTGGAGATGAGTCGTACTTAAGGCCCTTCAGTGGAAGGTAAATTCTCCAAGTTGTCAAAGTAAAGCAGCCCCTTATATTCACAAATCAACAAACCACAGAACACAGTGTGAACAATGTGAAATGATTTCTGTGCATATAACCCATTCAGCAGGGGGACTGCCACCAATTAGGGACACACAGGGAGCAGAGTGTAGGGAAGGTACTTCACTGAAAGGTACCGACGTGAAACCTACAACCTTCAAACCCACAACCTTCTGTTTGCAGGGGCAACCAATAGGCTACCAGCTGCCCCAAGTCAGAGCATATGTAACTATAACAACCACTGGTCAAAATTTCTTCAATAACTATGATTTCCTCCTAAAAATGCAAATACACAAACACACACTATGCCCTTGTCTTAATTACAATGATATATGCAGTGCAAATACGGAGTTCTAATCTTTTAAACTCATGACATTTGAATTTGACAGTCTTTTACACTCACGTGTGGCCAAAAACCAAAACTGTTCAATCTCAATGACAGACAGTCAGATCATCTGGCAGATAAAGGATTAATGCCTGAAGCCCTTTAATTGGTTATTGGCTGCTTTTCACTTAAGAGAGTCGTCTTCCTTCCTCTTGTTCTCGGCAGGCGAACATCACTGAATCCTTACGTAATGCTGGACTAAGCGGTGTGTGTCGGTGGAGTGGGAGTGTTTTAAAACCAAGGCCAGGTGAGGGGAAAAGGCGACTGCGTGTGAAGGTCAGTGTGTGGGTTCACTCACTTTCTCTCTCCTTTTGTCTCCACCCACCTCGTGCAGATTAGCCTGAGCTCTAAGCTGTCAATCAGGTTCAGTGCTCTGCAGCAGATGTTTGTGTTTACAGAATATGTATAAATATAGACAACTTTTACATTTTTTTCTGTTCACAGCACAATTTGCGGCAAGATGTCTGTGAATAAAATGCACAGGAACTATAGCAGTGTGTGTGTGTAAAAATAAGAAAGGCTTCCATATGAGTTGTGAATGCAGTAGTCTGTAGAGCAGTATTTCTGTGTGTTGTATTCCAGCAGCTTCACTCCTGATTCAGTTTCACACATGCGAACACTATGCTCTTAATATCACAGTTTAAATTGTTGCAGGATAATAGCAATATAATGTTACTCAGTTTTTTGTAATTTAATATATCCTAGGTATACTGCATTATTCAAAAGAATTATGTCTGTATGTAAAATATATCAGACTTTTTGAGTGTGGTCAATGGTGTATAAAACAATACTGCCATTCACATTTTAAACAGACACACTCCCACAAATTACAAAAGCAAAAATGTTTCCATGGATATATATATAAAACACACACAAACACACACACACACACACCCACACACACACACACACACACACACACACACACACACACAC
>JBBMFX010000122.1:17634539-17652338 GCA_037832545.1 Rhabdalestes septentrionalis
CAATTCACAAAAATTCAGAAAAACTAAAAACAGAATCGAATGTAAATAGAATGAATTTAACTCAAAGTTCTCATTTTAAAGATTTAATAAGGCTCGGTGTCCCCAAGCTTTTGAAGAGCCACATATATTTCTTGCTGAAACCTCCATTCATTTTCTGTCTTCATCCATCACAACAAGTTTCCGAGTAAGAGCATAATTAGCCACACAGAGGCCACCAGCAGTGGGCCAAACACGTGACCAGCTTCACAGTCATTCAGCAGGAGAGGCATGAGACAGCCCAGGTAAAACATAACCCAGTTTATATCGGCAGTGAACTGGGTTTTTATGCTAATTGGGCTCCGCCAGATGTTGTCTGGCAAAAACTAAAGGGCTCCATATTCAAATTCAAGCAAATTACAGGCAGAGGGCGGGGATTCCCTCCCACTGCTCTCCAAGCCAGGCCCAAAAACATTAGGAGATTTTTGGGCCTGTGCTGTAACTAAGCCCCTATACAGTTAATAACTTCAGCTATATTTGGATCAGCTGCACTGGTTGTCCCCCAAGCAAGGGGGAGCATGGGCTGGATGCAGTCTCAGCATGTTTATTTTGGTGTGAGGACCCCTCCCTTGTCCTGTTAATTGGGACAATATTTTTTGCTTGACATCAAATGCTTAAACAAGTTTTGCATGAAAATAATGCTCGATTGTGAACAAGAGATTTTAAGTCCAGTGGTCAGTTCCACTGTTCCCCCAGCTGTGATGACATCTAAAGACAGGATGCACCCTAGTGCAGAGAGATCCATCAGTTGATGCAGATCAGTAGTGAAGTGGCCTCAGCCACTATAATGAGCTTCACATTAAGAGGGGGAGGGGCAACAGACTGGATCTGCTCATCTCTGAGTCACACTATGAAGGCCTTTTCATTATGTGAACATACTCACATCATACACACACATATACTGAGCCCCTACAGGCAAAGCTTACAGATGTAAAAATCACACACACACACACACACACACACACACGGCTGCTCTCTTGAGTCCTGATTGCCATCAGGCAGTCAGGGTACATCCTTGTGAGATGCGGTGTTCCCATGGTTACCTAGCATTTCTCCCCACCTGGGACCTGTGATTATGGGGTGTTTAACAGACATTGTGTGTGTAATCAGGGGCACAAGTGGGTGACAGACTGTGTGTGTGTGTGTCTGTATGTTCTCAGAGTAACGTAAAGGTTATTATTTGGGTAGTGGTCAGTGTTAAAATTGTGTGTCAGCAATATAACATGGTCAGCAATAACCAGCACTTTGTGGACGTAGCAGAGAGAGAGAGAGAGAGAGAGAGAGAGAGAGAGATCAGGAGAAAGAGAGAAGGTCTAACTTATCTTCAGACTGACCTGAATATCCTCTTTTACCCAGAATCCTCAGGTCTACAAGTGTGACTCAGAGAGGCTGAGGAGCCCTTTGAGTCGTGAGTAGACAAATCCGTGCACACACAACCACACACTCATGAAGACAAAACACACGGAAGCACGCACTCATGAGGACACACACATGTTGGTATTACTCTATATGTGAGGACATCCGATTGACTTGTGTAGTTTTGTATCTCAGTGTTTCTCCATTCAGCGTTAAAATCAGTCTTTGTGCTTCCATATTTTTTTGTTGATTTTATGGTAGAAACAATACATTTTCAACAAAATATCACATTATGGATTTTCCAGTATTCCTATTTTTAGAGATAAATACATGCAAACTCTCTTCACATACACTTGGTTAAACACTTGACTTCCAGTCTTAGTTTTTGTGTGGACTGCCTCAGGCTCAGTCTGTGGCTGATACTGTAAAACCGAGGACTGACTTATGTATCCCAAGAGTTCCATCTAGTGGTGAAACAGAGAAACTGCAACACCAAATTCCCACATAATGTGCAGTCAGAAAGTAATTTGACCACTTTTAATAAGTAACTTTGAACACAACTAATTAGATTTAGATTTAAGCTGAACTAGCATGAATGTTTTTGCATTAGTTATACAAACGCATTTTCATCCCATGTTGTGAATATTTCCCAAATGAACGCTCTCTCAGCTTACCATGTGTCAGTGTGGGCTTCTGCTTTCTCTCTGTTTCAGTCTATAAAGAGGCCTTATGTGTTTCAGGTTTCACAAAGATTCAGTGTTTGTTGCATTTTTTCATCTTTTATTGGATTTTATTTGATTTATATTGACACCATTTACTAGCATGGAGTTACAATAAATCTCAATTTGATCCAACAGACCTGAGCAAACTATTCTGATCTGCCTAATAGGGCCTTACTCAATCCTTACTGGTCACAGACCACATGTTCATGCCTTAACCCTTTTACACCTCCCCAGCTGGATGACACTGAATCATGTGCAGTGTGGTTCAAGTTTATCCTGTGATTTCTAGATTTCAGTTGTCTTCCCTTTTTAAACGATCTCATCTATATCATCACGCTTACTGCTGTCCTTCCTATTTACTTTAACAGATAGATCCATTTTAATCTGTAGTAAAATACTTCACATAAACTAACTTGACCATGCATAAATTCTGCTAAATATTAAAGCTCATTAAATGTTATTATTGTTCACGCTGTCCCACTTTGACTGATATGTGTCTTGGCATTAATATTAATAACCTACTGTATATTTCTGACATAAGAATTGGTTAAAAATAACATATTGAACCTTAATTGAATCAATTGAAGCTAAAAAAAAAACAAACAAAATGAAATTATCTTGTTTATTATATCACTTGGAGCAACAAACAACATCAGACTTTAATCAAGGAGGCTTTACACTTTGCCATGTTGCACCTTCTGTTCAATCAGTAAAATTAATCAAATTAACGTACATTTAATATAAAACACAGTCTGTTATATCTTTTGGCATGCATCTCTATTGCTGGTCAGGTACATGTTAGGCTATGGTGTAGAATAAAGCTCCAATGCACCTACAGCTTAGATCCTATGCACAAGTTTAATAAGGCCTTAGGGCTTCATGTTTTCTGATTCACAGAAAGACTATGCATCCGTGGTTTATGTAAATGGATGAAGTGGCAGTAAACCTACTTGACATGAACTGTGCTTTGAAAGTTCCCAAAGAAACATGTGTCATCATGCAATATATTGTTGTTATTATGTAAAATAAATGTGCTATTTTCTTATTGGGTGTGAAATCATTTAATCATGTGTAATATATTCTCATTATTGTTGCGTACAATTGTCTTACCCTGTGAAATGTCACTACTCGGATCAATATTACAGATCTACTACTGATCTCTGTCAGTAACAGACTCTAACCACTATTTGTGTTACTAGTAATTCATTAACTGTAAGTTACTTTATCTATAGTATTTAGTCCCAGCATTTGTGTATAGCGTATAATCTATTTTCCAGTATTCCTATCATTAGAGATAAATACATGCAAACTCTCTTCACATACACTTGGTTAAACACTTGACTTCCAGTCTTGGTTTGTGTGTGGACTGTCTTAGACTCAGACTGTGGCCAATATTTATGAGACTGTGGCCATAACTTATGTATCTCAAGAGTTCCATCTAGTGGTGAAACGGAGAAACTGCAACAACAAATGATTATTTGCCAATTTCCCCACATAATGTGCAATCAGAAAGTAATATGACCACTTTAAATGAGTAATTGTGGACACAACTAATCTTCAGATTTAAGCTAAACTAGCAGAAAAATGTTTTGCAACAGTTTTTCAAAGACATGGCACATTTTCATCCCAGATCCTGAATGTTTTCCAAATGAATGCTCTCATAACTAACCATGTGTCAGTGTGGGCTTCTGCTTTCTCTCTGTTTCTCTCTATTTCATATCAAGTATTATCTGAAGATTTTTTTATTGGACTTTACATAACTTTATATTGTGTCTGTGTGTTTTTAAGTCTGTGCAGTCGTAAGCAATTTCTTCCAGGATCAATGAGGTTTTTATGATTCTGAGCCTGATTCTGATATAAAGGACCACTCTAACATGATAGAGGAAATATTTATTTAGACAACCGAATGCATGCCAGAAACACCCATCGACAGATATAAGAGCTCCCGACTCCCTCAGACCTCCTGTTTCCAGCCCAAGTCTGAAGCAGGAGGTGCCAGGAGCGCCACCTGGTGAACATAGCTTTGTATTGCATTGAAACAGCATACCTTTAAGGAGGGTGGGGGTGGGGATATTTGTACAAAAGATTACAATTTTTATAATACGCGAAAGGGGCGGACATATTCATCTTCATATTAGTAAAACGAAATAAAAAATATTCACATCTCTTTTGCCCATGGCAAGGAAGTGACCTCACACAAAAAACACTGACAATAAAGAAGATGCACTAATAATGCACATGCAGTTTGTTCTCAGTGGCTCTCAGTGAGACCTTGACCCTACACATTCGTACAGGAGATTCACAGCTAACGGTGCGGCCATTCAGTATCTTTACAGGTTACTCACCCCCCAGCAGATCCAATATTCCTACCATGTGTTTCCAGTTTGATGAATGTGGGATACATAGACAAGGCAATAGACAGATTCATGTGGGGGCAATACAAAATAAAAAAAGAATTAGAGAGAGAGAGCAGTTTGTTATTTCTCAGAAAGGAGGGTGGTGGTGGTAGTAGTGGTGGTGGGAGAATTGACAAAATCCTTGCACCGTTTGGGGTCCATAGGTTGTGTAACATGAACACGCTCAAACGTATGTGAAACATAAAAAAAAGGAGGCAAAAGTATTGGTCCATCGATGTGCATCACCACATTCACTCACCTCGAAACATCATAATATCATAATATCAAAAATAACTGTAACCCTTTAAAAAAAATCAGCAATAAATAGTCAAGTGGTGTCTTGGATGTATATATTTACACTCTATATTTCAGCCTAACCTACAACATAGACTGTAAGAGCACATTTGTATGAGGCAAAAGAGCATAAAAATAAGTTAAAATAAAAACAGTCAAGGTTATGGCGATAACCGAATGCAGCACCTTCTGGAAGATGCAGCAGTTAGCACAAGAGACATGTTATTTCTTTTTTTTTTTTCAATATTATTATTTCAGATGAATTCGGATCGATCGTTAAGAACCCCTGTGAAATTGGAATCTTTTTAGCTATGCCACTGACTTGAGAAAGCTTATGTTTATTCAATTAAACAACATGCACAACATATTTGAACTCTGTCCTCTGGGTCCATCGGGGTCACTTGGTAAATAGGAATACACAGCAACTAATTAGGCTAATGTTTCAGTTATGGTTACAAAGGGTCAGCAGTCAGATGGGCTGCCTCGGTTTGGCCGACCGCATCTTGTATCCATGGTTACTCAGTTATTTTTTTCTTTTTTTTTTTCCAGATAGTACTCCTATAATGCAGTTCTTAAGAATCAGAGTGACCACATTTCAGTTCTCATAACGCTCCAGTATCTTTCAGTCCACAGGGGTGTTGGATCTAGGACCATGTAAAAGGGATTACATTTTGTGTCGAACGACAGAGTCCTCCAGGGAGGATAAGTCAAGCAAAAACAGTGAACGTTTCTCTTTTATTCCTAATTAAAGCACTTCAGTTTCCCACGGAAGCTTCCCAGCATTCTCCCTACAGCTTGGAAAGCGATGGACACGATGATCCCTCTCGTACTCCGAGATAGGGATGTTACGCACTCACGCCCCTTTTAGCGTAAGAGCGATATTTACAGGTCCTGTATCAGTCCGCTTGTATACACACTACTGCGAAACGTCACTGTAATTGTGCTTCCTCTGGTAAACCAGTGACTTAAGGTTCAAAACTAGTCATGAGTCTTTTTTTTTCAGATTTTCTTTTGTGCTTTTATTTGCAATGTACACATGTATGAGGAGTGCTGAATAGATGTCTGCATGTTTGTGAGTGCAAATGGATGAATCGCACGTACGTACATATGTATGTCGGTGTGTGTGTATGTGTGTGAGTTAGTTAGGGCATCTCTAGTTTCACACACTGCGAGGTGGTCTCTGTTGCTCGTGCGTGCGCCGGTTGCGTCCTCTCTTGTTCTCCTGCAGCTGTTTCCACTTGGCCGTGTTGGGAGGTGTTCTCCGGGCGGGCGGGCCGCCTCTCTTCCCTTGGCTCTGGGTCACTTGAGTGCTCTGGGCCTTGGGGCTGCTCGGGCTGGGCCTGGGGCTCTGGCTGTCTGTGCTTGTGGTTCCCTGCAGGATTTGGCTTCTCTGTGTCCCGGCCAACTTAGGTAGGTTCGGTTTACTTGGGAGGATTGTTGCTTTTGGGCTGCTCTGCACTTTCTGCTCATTCTGATTCTGGCCTGAAGTCTGAGAGCCCTGTCTGACAGGCTGGGCCGCCTTCTGAGCCTGCGCAACCCCGGGGCCGGCTCTGGGAGCTTTCTTGCCGCGCTGCTTGCGCTCCTTCCTCCAGACCTGCTCACAGAACTCGTCCACACTGTGCAGGTCAGGGTGCTCCAGCAGACTCAGGAAGTCACGATACCATAGCTTGTGCTTGGGGACGGGCTCGCGGTCGGCAGCGCCTGTGCGCAGCAGCAGCTCTCCCACGCGCTGGGACGGGATGACCTGCAGGGTGAGGCGCAGCAGTGGTTGGATGAAGCCGTGCTCCACTGCGTGACAGAGGTACACTCCACTGTCAGACTGAGTCAGGCTGCGGATCAGCAGGCCTCGGTCAGTGTGACTCACCCTCTCGTCCAGCTTAATCTGGGAGGGATAGAGGGGTTACAGTTCTTAATATCATTCGTTTTCACCACAATACTAAACAAAACCGTATCTGTAAATTTGATAAAATCTGAGGTTTATTTGACCTGCCATTGTCATCTTTACATCCTTAAAATCTAAATAGAAAACTAGTGCCTGTCCTAGTGTTTTCTGTGACTTGATGTAAGACACAACATTCTTCCCTATTGTTAGATGCCCTGTGACAGTTCTGAGTGGGTGGGCAAACACCCAGCATAGCAGAAGTTGCTTGGTAGCCATTAATATTAGTGACCTATATTTTTGACCCAGTTGGCTGTGATTAACTATACTTTGTTATTGAACATTGTGTTTCATTATTTTGCTGATTATATCATTTATAGCCATTTGTATCCGTGCAATCAGTGGTTCTCAAACTGGCACCACATGCAACACATAGAGGCGGAAAATTGTGGACCATTCCTGGGCACCAGTTTGAGAACTATGGTTTTAAATGGCTTTATATAGACTGTGCAAAACCTCTAGGGGGTTTCATGATCTTATTCATTCAAATTGATTCAAATAAACTTTAGTGTCATAAAAGTTTTACAAAAGGGAATGAATGCTTTTTATTTCTTCAAAAGGCCCACATGTACCCGGGGAACACTGTTGCTCAGTGCCGGATATATTTGCCACTTTCCGCTAATGTGGGAGTGTATATACAGCTATTATTACAGAGTTTTATTAGAAAACACTCAAAGATTTATGAGCGGAGTGCTAAACTGGAGTAGGTGGTAGAGCAGTGGGTCATGTATGGGGTGAGAGGGCATTTTAGAGTGCACAGATTGGGTTTCTTGTACAACAGACAGGCTGTTACAGGAGCCTTAAATTACCATGATGACTGATTCACATCACAGCATGAAGGAGCAGCACAGCTGTCTTTCTGTGTCTCTTTGCTGATTCTCATATCATTTGTATTACAATTCAGTAAAGACCTGGCTATACATGAGAGCACTAATCACTCATTTTGGGCTGCAGCTTTGAAGAGAGATTTAGTTGTTAAGCATCTGTAATTCTAAAACATTCACTCATTTAATAGTGTACTGATGTAATGGGGCTGTACTGTGGGCATGTGTGGAGCAGCTCTGTTGGCCCATTCAGAATACAATAGTCAGACAATGTAATGGAAACCTGATGTAAAATTCTTTTAAAAATGAGTTATGAAACGATGATAGGATAGCTATTCTGTGAAAAAGTATTCAGTATATCAGTGCAATGTTGTGTGTGTGTGTGTGTGTGTGTGTGTGTGTGCATTCATTACCTCGTTCTTGAGGTCGTCGTTTGGCCTCTGGATCTGCCAGTAGATGAGAGCTCTTTGAGACTTAGAGCTACACTCCAGGAACATACTGCTGTTCTCCACACCATACACACTCCTCTCCTCCACACTGCTGTAGCCCTCTAGATCATCTACCACACACACCCACACACACACACACACACACACACACACAAACAGGATAGTTAGCCAGAGTAAAGTACTGATTAAGGAAATGCTGAAGGATGCAGATAGACATGGCACAGGAAAACCTTTCCTTTACCAGTACTGATACAGATATTGAGTGTTATTTTGGGTTGGTATGAGCCACAAACTAACCATTGTGCGGACAATGTGTTTTGTTTTTTGATTAGATCAACATTTTGTGACAACATTACATAATTTACTGTGGTTGACACTGTTAATGAATAGTGGGCACAGACCACAGAGCAGAACCGGCCAAAGGGGATATTCTGCTGATAGAGCATAACCCCCACCCGCACCCCTCAATGAAATGGAATGAAATGACAAAATAAATGACAAAATACCAGAGTGGCCAGAAGTACCACTGGAAGCACATGTTCACTTCCATTTTCAATTCTGTGGCTTTTCCAGCTATTCAGCAAACATCAGCAGTAGCATTTCTTGCTCCTGTGGCTTTTCTGGAACACTCTTGCATGTCTGGCAGTTCTCTTTTAATGCACGGCTCTAGTCTGTGTAGCATTATCTTGAGCATCATTTTACTTGTGTGCTGTACATGGAAAATTGCAAGGTCTCCTCTCTTTGAAACTGGAATATAAACTGACTGGGCACTGACTGTTTTCCTGCTGTGTTGACATAATTTGCTCAAAACCAAATCTTTTTAATATTTCTGTTCCAGTGTTATCCAGTTCTGTGGCCTCCGATAGCAGCTTATGCTATGCTAAAAACGTCAAAAAATACCATGATTTATTATTTATGACTTGATTTATTAAACCACCCACACAAACACCCTTCCTGTGAGGGGTCAGTAAAAAAACCTATGCGATTAATAGGATGACTCACTTGCATATTGCTGGCCTCTCTATTACCATTATTGCACCGGTCAATAGTGGAGTAATGGCTAACAATGAAATTTTGTGCGGCGCTGATTGAATGTGTGTGTTTCTGATTACCATTATGGTGCAGATCAGAGCACTGGGAAAGAGGATCTCCATTTCTGATGTCTTGCCGCCTTGTTCTCCTGCAGAAAAATAAAAATAGATGTAATTTAAAATAGTGTACATCTACTCAAAAACAAAACTTAGCTAGGCATGCTTTGCTATAAGTGCTTGATACAGTGCTGGCTGCACACCACTAGAGGGCACTGTTGCTCCAGTCGAAGGACTGTCCGTTTGCAAGCCCCAATATTTTATAGCCTCATCTTTCAGTGGAAGCAAAAAGAAGCTGGCACGCATAACAAATGCTGGAGCACCAGTTGGTGCTCACAGCAAAATGACTCATGGCTGGGAGCCCTTCCATAGACGCGTTATGGAACTCCACACTGCAGCACCTTCTGATGTCCAGTGAAAATGGGGACTGCGCGGCCTGTAGTCCTGAAAGCCTCTTTCACTCTGTCTCCAGGCCAAGCTGAAGCCAGAGCTTTTATGGCAGCTTTGTGCTATGCTAAAGCAGCGCCTCTGTTTCTCTGATGCAGCCATGGGCCAGATGCTGGGGCCTCGCCAAGCCCTGTATCTGTTCACATTTTAGAAATGCATAAAAAGGCACAGAGGATTTCCTGCACTAAATGGAAAATCCAAACTTCAGGGGTTGCCAGGACCCAGGGCTCCGAAGTCAGGCCTGTTTTGTTAAAGAACATCTTAAGGAATGAGCGGGACACGGGAAGGTTGCTGAAGAGGACTTTAGAGGCAAAATCTGGAGATCAGACGGCAGGTTAGACTGATTCGGCCGGGAAAGAGAGATATGAGCAGACCGTCTGTCTCTGTCACTGTTCCTCTCACTCCTTATATCTCTCCCTCGCAAAATCTCTTGAGCTTAATATATCTCTCTTTTCTTTCTGTTACTCCCCATCTCTGCTTACATGTCTCACACCCTGTAATTCAGTCTTTCACTCAAACACACACACACACACACACACACACACACCATGTCTCTGCGATCAGGGTGTGAGGTGCGGTGAAAAGTCTGTTTCTCATTGCTGCTGGAGTGAAAATATTTGGAGAGGAGTGGAGTGCCCTGGCCGTGCTGACCAGGCGGGTGTTCCCGCTTCAGCCCTGAGAGGAAACGGGGGAGGTAAAAGACATGTGCTGCATATGGTACCCACTAGGGGTGGGCAATATGGCTAAAACGTAATATCATGAAACTTGAAGACATTTTCACCACACATGATATTTTGTTTTTGGGCTTCACACATGGGTTAAAACAGCAGTGTCACGTTTCAAACGGACAAAACCTAAAAAGAAACCCTAAAACCTAAAAGCACCAGTCTTTTATGTGGTTAGGGTTAGGTTTTTTTCTTGTACGAAGTATCAAATGTTAAATACATGTTTTCAATACTATAACATGTTAAATACACAGTATCTTAACTTCTAATAATTTATTAAAGAATAAAATGGACCGTATCACATTTTTTCTATAAAGCATACTGCTCAGTCCATGCAGTCCATACTTTTCTCCACCAAACCATCAAACAGTCCAACAAAACAAACTATTCAGTTCTAAAGGACAAATCTGGGAATACTCAAAATGTTCTGACTCTGATTCTTCAGGGAATTACAATATTTTTTGCTACATAAAAACCCCTAAACATCATAAGTTTCTTTGGTCATGGGGGTTGTAATAGAGGTTAATTTTACTTTGAAATTATATTATGAGCTTTATAAAGCTGTAATGATACTACACTTGGTATCAGTATATCAGGATGTCAAACATGCAGTTGGTCAGAATTCTTTAATTACTACAGAGACATATATTGGGCTTGGTAAAGCTTATTATCACCCACACCTAATGCCTAATACAGTGTGTGTGTGCATGTGTGTGTGTGTGTGAACATCTGTGTGTGTGTGCGTGTGTGTCTGTGTGTGTCTATATGTCTGTGTGTGTGTGTGTGTGTAAGAAAAGTCGATATGTTTGTGTTTGAGAGAGCTGGCTCCTGTTGGTATGTGCGATGTAGGTGGCAGATTATATTTAAAGGCTGCAGAAGCACTCTGAGGGTGGTGTGTGTGAGTGTGGTATAGGATGTAGGGCAAAATGTGTGTGTTTAAGGGTAGAATTTGTACTGCTTGGCTTCTGGGCTCCTGGGGAGGGACGTGGTGGTCAGAATGCTGAAGGCTAGAATTCCAAAACTAGTTCCATAGCATGCAAGAGCGCTGCAGAAAAGATCCACCATTCATACATAAAGTCTGGACAAACACAGCATGACAGAGAGGACAAGGCCAGAAACCCAGCATAGGCACGCAAACACAAAATGACCTCTGCAGCTGTGCTGCATACATTCAACATGTGTTCTTACATGAATATGCCAAACATTATATTGCCTAGTAGCAGTAAAAGAACAGAAGGGCGAGGCTGTCATAATGCATCATTTAAAAAAAAAATCATAGCTAATGAAAACCGTTGCAGATGGCGGTGATTCAAATAACTGATGTAATATAATATAAATAAAGACTTATAAAAAGTTATGAAGCCTCTTCCAGCATACTTTCTGATCACTGTGATGTAATTACACTCTACAGACAGACTTGCCATTTATTTATGCATGTATATGCCGTAACAATAACATGCGTTGTGTTCATATTTGCATCTATATTGCCTTCATAAGTGATTCACATAAGGAAGATCAGATAATCTACAAATTAAATAAGACAGAAGTATGATCTTAAATCAGACAATAGCTATAAAACATGCTTAAATGTCTGAAATGACCAGTTTTGGATTTATAATTAAGAAGGTTAAAACAACTGGGGCAGTAGTGAACCTGCCTGGAAAGGGGATGCATGCTTATTTCACCTCAGTCAACAGTATAGAGCAATGGTTCTCAACCTTTTCAACATTAAGTCCCACCTATCTATCACAGCATGTTGCTAAGGCCCACTTGGCCACATTAAATGACCAATTGCGGACCAATGCCCTATCTCAATTATAGATTTGCGGCCCAATCAAAAACCTTTGCGGCCCATCAGTGGTCCCTGGCCCAATGGTTGAGATACTTGGGTTTAGAGGATCCTTAGAGAGGCCAAAGTTTCTCCAGGGATCACAGTGGGAGATTTGCAGATTTGCAGGCGCTACCAAGTATCCAAAAAATATTTAGGAGGCAACTCCATGGCAATGGAGAGTGTGTCAGAAGAAAGCTCATTCTTTCATCCAATCACAGCTATAAGCGCCCGGAGTTCACTAGACTCTACTGCAACTGGGAATCAGTTCTATAGTCAGACGAGAGGAAAAGTTAACAATGAACACTCAATTATTTCCTAAGGAAGGAAAGTTATACAGTAAAGAGATTAATTCCCACTGTTATGTATAGTGGAGGATTTGTGCTGTTTTGGAGCTCTTTTCCGTCCAAAGGCAGTTGGGATTCATGGCATCATAAACTCCATCAAAGAGCAGGACATCCTAAATGAAAACCTGGCTGCCTCTGCCGAAAAGCTAAAACTGGGTCTCAGTGGGGTTGTTCAGTGGGGCAATAATTTAAAACATACACCCAAATCCACCCAAAAAATTTCATTGAAAATCCATTCAAAACATGCAGGTAGAACTGAAGACGGGAGTCTGAAAGAGAAAATCTGGGACTTTATAGGAGCTGAAGAGTCTGAAGAATAGTCTCAGATTGTTTGCCATATATTGTTCCATCTCACTTAGCATTATATAAGAAGACTCATTGCTGTTTTGTTGGCAAACAATGGTTGTAAGTGATAATTCACTTGTTTGTAATAAAGGCTGCCACTAAAATGTGATGTGGTTTTCATCAAACAATAATCTGAATAGAATTTCAGCATTTACACGCTGTGCATGGATTACCATAATGTACCACACAAACTGGCTTTCTCACTCCCCTACTATTGGGTGGAGCGCGTCTGTCATTAGTAGAGAGCTAAATAACTGAAGTGCCACCTACAGACCACAATTACCTTGAGATTTCCTGTTCTATTGTTTGAGAATGATACACAAGGATGGTCATTAGCTGGTCACAAAGTGGTCCCAGGTTAAGAAGCTCTATTGCTCAGTCTTGGCTGTGCTTATGAGATTGCCAGAATATAGTGTATTTGAATTGGATTATGAATTACTCTACCTGTGTCTGGCTGGAGTAAATGCTGATTTTTGCGACTAAGAATTTTCTGAGTATTTCTAGACAGTTTATTTCGGCTTTTATTTGATTAGCCTATATTTGATAGAGTTCTCATGTCTGTGTGTCTATGCATTTGTAGCATGAGCAGTTTCCTCAATGTCCTCAGTTTTCTGATTCTGATTCTGACTGACCTCTTTGCAGTGGGGAAGTATCTGGAGCACTCTGTCCCATCCCAAGCACAGTAAGGATCTCTTGCCAAACAGCATTCGGCGCAAGCTTTTCCATACACCTCACAGCGATGCAGAGGCATCTGCGATATTCCCACGGCTGAACCCAGGTACAGCTGTTGCTGTTGAGGCAGACGAACACAGAGCGATGAGAAATAACCCACCAGCAATTCTCTGACATTTAATAACGACTTGCTGCACTGTGTGGGCCAGCAGCCATCAGCACACTCACTTGTTTAGTGGAGAGTTCCATGGCAGTGATGGGTGTTGGCTCCTACAGGGAAAACACACAGAGCTCTGACTCACTGGTATTTTCATTGGTATTGATTTGCTGTAATAGACACTTATACATTCTGAGTGAAGCTACAATTGAACTTTGTTGGTCAAGTGGTGTTGAGGAACATACCCTGAAGACAGTCATCTCCTCTAGCACCACCTCCTCTAGGTCATGCCAGCTCTCTCTGGGAATAGTCACCACCTTCAGCACTGTGCCCAAATCTGCATGGAAAATGCCAAGATCACATTTAACTCACTCTGTTCAAACTCAGTATTGATATTTTGATCTAATTTAGCTCCTAGGGTTAAGCACATCTGTGCTGGATTTCCTACATATAGTAGATCAAACATGTCTAAGTCAATTTGTGGTGATCAGCTGCACCTGTGTATCTCCAAATCTAATTTAACAGAGCTGCTCTTGAAGACCTTGATTAGCTAGATCTGAGGTTCTCAAATGGAACCCATGGGACCTACAGCTCTGCATAGTTTCAAGCATTCCCAATCCCTGCATGCCTGATGCCTGATGCAGCTCATTAGCTAATAACCAGGCTCTTCTTGAGCTTGATCAGTGTGTTGAGGCCGGAAAGGCTGAAACAGTGCAGGACAGTTGGTTCGCAGGACTGGACTAAAGAACTCTAATGAGAAAATCCAAACCTGCCCCAAAGATACTAGCCTGTGCCAATGAACATGACATCATACTGGCCATCCTCAGCCTCCACTCGGTCCACCACTAGTTGGGTGAACTGGTACTCAGCATCTGTTCGCACCACGATAGGCCGGCCGCCTACAGGCTGCACAGGGTTATACATGGCCGGGTGCAGGCGTGCAAATGTGATCACGTCGTCTGGAAGGTCTTTGGTGGAGTCAAAGCCTCCAAAGGTCTTACTGGGGCACTGAGAAGAGATTGGAAAACAAAGTATGGATAGTGTCAGTGGTGATTTTTAGCATTTGGCATCAATATTATCAACAGTTTTTTATGTAACATGATGTAATAAATAACTAAAACTTCAAACTAATCACTGTTGGAATCTAGTAAATCCCAAACATGGGAATCACAATAAATACATTTATTCGAAATTATGCATTTTAAGGATCACTACAGAAAAAACACTTAAATACACTGAATTACAATTTTTGCAGAATTAGGTATATAATTTGAAAAGATTGGTAAAAATCTCAGGCATACAGGACCAGGCAACTCCTGGACCAGGCCACTCAGCCTGTTGTGTATAAAGTGAGTATATGCTATAGCAGTGGTCCCCAACATTTTCATCACCGCGGACCGGTCAACGGTTGACAATTTTAACATGGAATCGGGGAGGTGGTGGTGGGGGGGGTACATAGATTGTAAATAAAAGAACAAATGTGAATCGACTGTGTACTCGTATGCAACTACATTTTTGGTGCTGAAGTGATGGAGATGTAGCTGAGAGAATCCGGTCATTTTTCAAAATAAAAGATTTTTCAAATAAAAGATGGGTGGCCTGGTACCAATGAATCCACGGACCGGTACCGGTTGAGGACCACCATGCTAGAGGATAAAACTCTACAGTGCTATGAGAGCTGAGGTTTTCATGAGTGGTAGATGCAGAAACTCACTGTTCCAGGGCGAGGGTAGGGCACTCTGCCTTGGAAAGGAACCCACTGATAGTTGGGTCCATCTCTGTGGGCATAGGGGCCCAGAAACACTCTCCTGATGTCGGCCATGCTGTACATGCAGATAGCCGAACCACGAAAGATGTTACTGTTCAGAAAGAGAGGGAAGGAGGAAACACTGATAATCTTGCGATGTTTTTTGTGCTTGTGTATGTGTGCGTGTGTGAGAATAATCAGTAATCAGCCCATGGAAGTGTAGCATTTGTAAAATGTTAATTAGTGAAAAATTCAATTAACCACGGACCACATGAACACACTAATTCTATTCCACTCCATCAGGGGCTCGCACATACACTCCCACGCACGTATAGAGGCGTTCACACATACCCTTACCCACCCGCACTCAGATAAAACATTGATCCGGCGCTGCCGCCTTCGAGGCTCATTAAGTGCTAATATTAAAAGCCGGTCTCCGGAATGCACTTCTATTCATCTCTGCAACGGAGCACTTAGAAAACCAATTAAAGCAGTCTAATTCCTCAAAGCTGGTAATTGAATTTTCGAGGGGCCGTGTTCCCTGCATACATTAGAGATGCAGGCAGGCAGGAATGCTGAACTGGCTCTAGCCGAGTGCTGCACGCCACGTTCTGCTTTCCTTGCCGCTTGACGGTGATTAATTGTGATGTGTTTGTCCTCTTCCTCATCTCTCACTTACACACACACACACAACGACAATGTGTGTGAAAGCGCCGCATGCTCATCCATCATCTTAAAAGTCCCCCTCTCTCATGTAACTTGTTTGTCTGCTTTTGTTCTGCCCCACGCCTACGCCTGTCCGTTTTCCGGCAGCCGTATGGCTGGTACTGGGAGTCTTCTTTCAACCCCTTTACCTTTAGAATGATTACAGTAATTATTATTATTATTACTGTTGTGTTTCACACAGGGTTGGATAGTAACTGTACTGTATTTATATTCTAGGTCAGAAAAATGTGCTATTTGCTACAATAATATATTTTCATCCAGTTCAAATATTAATGCAGAAATCTCCTCTTCTACCACTAAACACAAACATTGTATCGACTGAATGTTAACAATCCACACCTCATACTAAGTTTCTCTGCTTATTTGAATAGGCTGTAAGTGAGAAATATTTCGGCAAAGTGTAGGAAGAGGAGTTTTGAGGTGTGTTTTGCAGAGGATCTACGAGGGCTAATCGCTCTGCTGATGGAGCAGCAGGTAAGCGTGAATGTGGACTGGAGAGGAATTTCCCATCCAGAGTGCAGAGAGGTGAACCGCTCGTCTAGGACTAACTGGATTACAGGAGAGAGAAATGCGTCTGAGAAGATGAGCATGCAAGCGTGTGAAAGGGAGAGACTGAAGGGATGGAGCGTTCTCTAAATCCCTCTAAATGTGTGTATGTGTGTGTGTGTGTGTGTGTGTGTGTGTGTTTAGCCTTACCTGGAAGTGGTGAAGACAGCATAGATCACTGGGTTCTTTGGGTCTTTGGCGGTCATTATGAAGACATCCTCTGAAAGGCCAAAACATTGCAAACATGATCGTTCCAAATTCTTCAGGACTTAAGCCCTTTCACACAGACACTCTTACAAAGGATTTTATCAAATGGGAAGGGATCAAATGGGAAGGGGTTAAGTGTAAACAACAGGCTGGAGGCGAAATCCAGGTAAAGCTGACATGGTAATTATGCTGCCTGAGACCTGCAATACCTAGGAGGGCATTTTGTACAAGCAGAAATTAAATCTGTGTTAAAGTGGAGTTTTCTGTATTTTTGTGAGCAAAAAGTGTATTTTTCTACACAGTTCATAAATGAATGGGCTATTGTCTAGGTTTTCTCCTTCTTACGAGGATTTTATGGCAAATGTCTGAGAATGAGCATCCTTGTTAAGTACCATTTATGGGCTGCATGTGTGAATGGACAGCACAGGTAAAAATACCTAAATTATACACAGAGTTCTACATATGAAATGGGCTATACACTATATACCCTAAAGCACCACTCTTGGTGAACCACAGCACTACTTTGTTTCACTATCCCCTGCCCCAGCCCACCTGACCCAGCTCTTGAAGTTTTCCATAAGCTGTTGAAAAGCTGGATCAGGTGTGTTGAATGAAGCCTTGACTGTTTAGTGGTCTGGGCTGGGAGCAGGATGAAGAAACACTGGCTGATTGAATGTCAGACCACTCTGAGTGTAAATACAAGTCCATACTTACGGAGCTCGTCGAAGTGTGTGTCTATGCCATTGAGGCCCGGCACTGAGCAGGTCAGTTTAGCCTTTAGAAAGGTTGTCCATTTATTCACCAGACTTCTGTGTCCTCCCTGGTCATTCTGGGTAAACCACATCAACACAAAAATGAAGATAATAAACACAGGAATATAAACACAGGAATTACTTCACGAAGGAACGCTGTTCAATAAACTGTTTATATGACAATATGTTACTGTTG
>JBBMFX010000122.1:17705430-17721513 GCA_037832545.1 Rhabdalestes septentrionalis
GAGAGAGAGAGAGAGAGAGAGAGAGAGACAGAGAGATATAGAGAGAGAGAGAGATAGAGATTGAGCCAAAAGATCTGACGTTTGGACAAGCCACCTTTTTATCAACATTAACGAGAGAGAGAGACAGTGAAAGAGAGAGGGAGAGAGGGAGGGAGAGGGAGGGACAGGTATGAAAAATGGTAGAAAGCAAAGCTCAGAGACTTAATTTGGATGGATGAGGGGAAACAAAGCTTCATGTTGAAGAATGAAGACTCTTACATTCACTGATAGAGACGGAAGGAATGAGACATGAACAAACACAGCCAACAAAGAGAGAAAGACAGAAAGGTGGGACGTAGACAGACTGGTTCTTATCAGTGTGTAGGTGGGGGGTGGGGGGCAATAAGCTGCTGACAGACAGTCCTGATTAGTGTCCTCTATCAATCACGGAGGGCCATCAGTCAAAGTGCTGATGCTGTGTTGATGGAATAACAGGTCTACAGGCCTGCAGCTCCACAAGGCTTAAAAGACAAGACATTCACATTTCAAAGCTGAAAAGATATTCGTGTAATGCAAACTGGTCTTTAAACTCATCCTCAGTTATGACGTAAATGTTACAGACTAATTCGACTAGTAAAGGTTCTATTCCCTATAATCACATACCTCCAAATATAGTAAATTTGCGCTGTTTCTATAGGTCTGTCGTTCATGAAATTTTGTGGAAAGTGTTGTGGAAAAATCCTTTTATATCCTTTCATTATTAAAATCATTTATTCCTTTCATTTGATTTATTTCTTTTATTTGAATGATTCAGTTTATTCTGTATCCATTGATACATTGTTTGATTCATTGATTCAGATGAGAAAATACATCTTTTCCATCCACTGAATGTATAAATATATACATCATATTTACAATCAATAGCTCCTATTGTGCTTTAGCCTGCACTACTTCAAGTGATTTAAAGGGTCATATTTCATCAAGTCATTTTTTTGTATTAATATCCCCTTAAATCACAGCAAGCTTCCAGTTTCTGCTGACTGAAGATCTTCGGCCCATAATCATCAGTTTCAGTGTGTTAACAGCAGGGTGTCCATCACTCTGGTATTGATAGGTTCTGTGCCTGACTGAGCTTAAACACTTTAGTTGTTTTAAAACTAGCCACACACATACCAGCAGGAATCGCTTGTCGATTAGAACCGACCCGACATTGACCTGAACTCCGGAGTGTGCAGCAGCCGATACACTGATGGTATAGACGTCTATTCGTTCCGGTCCAGATTGATTTTAGAGGAAAGTGCACGTGTGACACATTTCCCATAGGGCTTCACAATGACCAATATGGACAGACTGAACTCACTGCCCTGTGCACTATAGAGTGTTCCCTTTTGGGTGTGTGCTAGGCTGCAGTGGTGTCTGAAAACAGCAGGGGCTCCATTATTTCACTGAACTTTGACACCTTGCACCTCACATGTTCAGTTAGTTTGCCATCCTGTGTGCGGTCGTGGGTTTTATGCGCAGCCTTAGTCAGCTGAATATTTACATCAAACCAGGGCTTGGGCTGTGAGTGCAATGTGTCACATCAAGACTGTGTCTGTGATCGAACATCCCTGAGATTCTGCCACATTGAGACAACAGTAATAGTCAGTCTGGCCTGGAAAGATGATTTTCTGAAATTAGAACTGGTAAAAGAATCACATTTCTGTCAATGTGCCATGATGCAGTAATGCTGCTATAACTATGCGGAAATAAATTAAATCTGAGCTTTCTACTCAGCCTGTGACTTTGTCAACAGTTCAACAGTGTACTAAAATAAATGCACTTTATATTGCTTATTTTATGGATTTACAGAGGGCATCTCTCACTCTGCAGTAGCAACGTGTGCATTCTCTCTCACACACACACACACACACACATACACACACATGCACATGCACAAAACACACACACACACACACATACACACTGCTCTCAGCAGGGCTCAAGGGAGCGGCTGAAAGCAGACAGGACCAATTTTCTGCTAATTGGGGCTCCGGAAATTGCTCCTCATTTTAATTTACTGCCACACAGTCGGGGAGACATGTGATCCACCACGAGCTGCCCCCATCCACTCCTACTCACAGCAAATCATGTGTACTGCAGGTGTGTGAGAGAGAGAGAGCGAGAGAGAGAGAGTCAGAGAGAAAGAGAGTTACATTATTCACCGCCTTCACACACAGGTGCAAGAGGTCAGGCCTCTGGACATTAATAGGGCTTAAATACAACATGAACCCTAGCAGAGGGCAGACGCACAGGGGGGGAAACACAGCCCCACTGACTCCCATTCTGCTTTTTCCCTGCCCAACTCTAAAACTGTCGAGCTAATTCAATTGATTTCATATTTTTCTTAATTCCCCATGAGGCCTGTGCTTGCCCAATTTATAACAACTGTCACAATATTTTAAAGACCACAAGATAGCCCTACGTGTACGACGGTTAACATATTCAGATGTTGCATATTTATCTAGTTGTCACCAAGGACCGTTCATCACGGCTAAGTATGGAATCAGATGGCTGGTGTGTGATGGCTATCAGCTCCTGAACCATACAGTCTGGGTTAATCAAGATAGGATCTGCCTCAACGCTGAAACAACAATATTTCTGAAGGGATTATACTCTTAGACATGACCCGAGACCTCTTTAGGGAAATGCTCTACTTCCTGATTCCAAGATAAAGAAGTGTGGAAAAGTGTAAAAAACTCTCATCCTGATTTTTTGGCCATCCATATTATCATAAGATGTGTTACTGACTTTAAAGGGATAGTTCTGAAATACTCAGGAGCAATTCATCTCTGGTTGTAGATGATCTGTCAAGACTTGGTGGTCTTTCACCTCATTCGTCAAGAACTAATTTTAGGCTAAAACTAATTGAAACCCAAACCTTTCCTGAAAATATATCCCAAACACTTCTCTCAAACTGCATCCAGCGCTTCGTTAAGGCGACATGTTGATGTGGTCTAGAACAAAATCTGCCTTAAGACTATTAACAAAGGTTTATATTATAAGATGTACCATGTGGGCGGCCATTTTAGACAACAGAGTCTCGTTTCGTAAACCACTTCAGGGATAGAAGTACTGATCTAGAATGTTTTTTTTTGTTGCGGTGATGACATAAGAAATCCAACCCAAGGGCAGCCAAAATCAACCCTTGTGTTGTCTGAAATAGCTGTCTGTAGTGCTGATCCAGCTCATTTACTTATTATGGAGCCATTCATGATGAATATGTGAAGTTTTTTTGAGTCATCAAGACTCAGTCAGCACCACATTTTTGAGACTAATAAAATATTCGCATTGTTAATTAATGCGAATAGTTAATTTTCGGGCCTCAATGTTTATATTTAAATGTATATCTTTACGTTTACTCACTAAGCATTTATAATGTAAAATAAGTACATAAGATGGTTTATGTAAGAAGCCATAGAATCTGAGACTTGTATCTATTTTACAGTAACTTATAGTTTGCCTGATCTTTTTATTTCAGTTTTGCCTGCCCATTGTTCAGCCTCACTCTGCCCATTTATGGATGGGTTATTTTTTTGGTATTTAAGAATGGTGTATGTAATCTGATTGCTCTGCTCTGATTGGCCACCTTAAATTGTGCCTGGTTCAAAAAGCAGTCCTTAACTTCAAACACATTGGCTTTCCTTACATCACAGGAACAGTGAATTAAATCCAGGCTGTTCAGCTTCTAAATGTTAGCTGTATGGACAAGAGACAGAATGGCATTTTAAGAAAGTTTCTCAATGTTTACATCAATATATAACTATGTAATTAGAATAAAAAATATAAAGAATCATAAGTCTTGCTTTCAAAAGTAAGGCTTCAGTTTATAGTTTTAGGCTTGTTATTAGGTGACTACAAAAACTGGTCAGCATCCAGAGGAAAGGAAAATTCTAAATTATCCCTTCTTTGTCCAGTCTGAGCTCAGTTTTTTCTGGCCAGTTCTCAGTTTAAGATCTTAAAATCTTAAAAGATCTTCTTTTCTCTTACAGCTCTAAACTTTATTTGTTTCAATAATCAGATACTGAGAGACCATTACATCAAAAGAACCTGGCTGATAAATGAACCTGTACAACATCTGTCATGTATCTTGGTTTTCAAATTCAAGTCTCTTTGACAAAAAATCGGACTGTTTTGAGATCCATAAGGTTATTCAAGAGAAGAAAAGTGAGCGGCTGATGAACTTCTGTCTCAAGATTCTTTTTTTGCTCTTTATTTCTCAGAAGGGGGGGGGGGGGCTTCTGAAAAACAAGTTGGACTTCAATTATCTCCAAATATGAGGATGAGTTATTCCCAATGAGACAAAGGCCCCTGGGCAACTACAACGAAATTAATATGTAAAATAGTCTAAGTTAAATTGAGGTAAATCTGCCACACTCTATGCTGGTGCTGCCTAATCCGGAGTCCAGGGACCATAAGAGGATTCAATCGAGTATATGGAAGATTTTTTTAAAACTCAATCAAAATAAGAACAGCTTTACATTGTGTAAGACAGCTTTACACAGCTGGATGTGTAATTCAGAAAAATAGAAGAAAAGTGGTTGTGTTCCACCTATTGCCACTTCAAAGCATTTTCATCTTTTCTTCAACATTCTTCTGCACTGGTTTATCGCTGTTTTGCTCTTTTCACCCTTACTCCTTCCCCACTCTCCATGTCTGCCTGGTCTTGTTGTTGTTTCGGAGCTGTGGAAGAGCTCTGTATTGCAGCAGGGATGTCAGGAATGTTTATTTGATATGTGTGAGGTTCACCACATCTTTGACAGTTTATATGCTTATGGAGAGAATAACACGAATTTTGATGGATTTAGCTGTTCGTATACTCTTCTATTTCGATGGCGGCGAACAGACCATTTGAATGAGCGTCTCAGTGCGCTATTCCCTCTGGATGCCAGCCCGGCCCTGCATGGCAAGGACCCACCATAAGAAGTTTATTTACTGTGGGACTGGGGCAAAAAATGAGACCACCAAACCTAATGAGAAGGAAATAGCAGTGAGTCTGTCGAAATATCATGCACACATACACAAACACCACATACTTCTACTATATAATGCACAACGAGGGATGCAGGGTGGGATTTCCATTGCAGTCCATTCCACTCCCAGACAAAAACGACTCATGCAAAAGAGACATTTTCTTGCTTCAACTGTGTAAATAATTTGCACATTAAATAAATTATACCATCCACACTAAAATGGATGGCACACCGCTCAGCCATTCAGAATAGTCTCTAAGCTCTTCTTATGCCAAGTGATGAGAAAGCATTGAATTTACCACTTAACTGTTAACCTCACTTAGGTATGCAAGTATTACAAGACAATTTTTCAGCATTCTAGCATTGCAGTGAATAGCTCCAGTGCTGTTTTATTGATGGCTCATCTGAGTCACTTTGGTTGATCAGACCTCTCCATTATCAGACCAGCAAACCCACCACTACTCTCCAGTGTATGTGAATAAATGTTTTGTAGTTTGTCAGCTCTGAATATTTTGTATTGCCCATTTATTTTTCTAATGTGCTTCTAAGTTCTATAGATGTTGCGAGTAGGTCTAAGCTGAAATCTGTAATTAACCTAGCAACAATACATAAGAATGTTGAGACTCTTATGTTTGGCAAGAATTGACCAGTTTTTACTTTTTGTATGCATGTCACAATTTTTAGAAGGTCACCAACCCTTCTCATGGAAATTGACTTTCCTGCCAGGTTTAGCTTAAACCTGAATTAAACATGCCTTCCATTCACTTTTACTTATTGGTTCAGCTAATCAGGGACCTCTGAAGAAGTTCAATTTGTGTAGTTTGGATTAGCTACAACAGAATAGTCCAGTTTGGTTAGGCTGTTTGATCATTCAAGCTAAACCTAAACAATGATCATTACAGTTTGATGAGGCTGAAAGTGACTTTTAATAGTGTCGGTAAAGAACAAAAGCAGCTATCCTTTGTGGGTGGGTATGCATGTGTCACTTGTGTTGATGTCACATGTTTTATTCATGAGAAAAACGATGTACATGTTTGAATGAAGTAAATTCAATACATCATTCTCCTGTGTGCATCGTCTCTCTGAGGAATGTGCTTGACTGACCTTCTCTGACATTCACACTTGGCCATCCATTCCCAAACACCTCATTTTGAATTTCAGCCTGCCCAGATCAATATGGCCGTGTTTTAACACAGATTCTCTCGCTGATCGATACCCCAACAGCCACCAAACACAGACATATATTGGACAGTCAGACATGGTCCCCGTCCTCACTCATCAGCAAACCAATCAATGAGAAGCCATGATCCGATACGTCCATCCGTCTCAGTGAGACACATTTGCAAACGCTGCTTTTGGTCTAAAGGAATGCAAGGCAAGGCAGACTGATCGAGTCTGTGACCTTTCCTCTATCCTCGAGATTAAATAATCCCCTTTTCCTGTCAAATCTACAGCCTGGTAACATGACCTCGCTCTATTGATCCCCAAAGTCACACAGTACATATTCTCTAAAGGCACACTTTGATACAGGCTCTCTTTTAAAGCAGAGACAGAGTCATTCATGTAATGACCATCACAGCTTCTCTCTATATGCTCTCATCTCTCACTTTTCCCCCTCCAGAATACTCCACTGAGTTGTCAAGAGTTTGTTAATAACAGGGCTTCTGCACTGATATTGTCAAACCCTTTGATTCAACATGTGTTCTGCTCTTCTTCTGTAGAGTTTACTCTCAATTCTAATCACCCTCAGTTTAATTCAGTCAAGTTTATTGTCATACATAACAATATTTAACAATATATGTTCAAGCTGGTGTATGTAGTGTATAAAACCTTAATTCTCGAATGCGGTACAGAACACTTTCCGGGATTGTTTCATCTTTAATTATAAAACAAATTTAAAAGCTACATTAGGGTGAACTCTGCCTTTATTAGAGAAATAAAGTCTTTCATAAGTCAGTTGTTATTCTTTTAAAAACGAACTCCATCCAAAACTGTTACACATGGACCCAAAATCTGTTCCACAGATGGATTCACTTCCCGTTTATCTATTTGATTCTCACATTCAGATGCTGCCCGAGGCTTGATGAAGTGAATCAGGTGTGTTTTGGGTTAAATCAGTTTGCAAATAATCAAAAACAGCACTTTGTGTCGTGTCAGGATTCCTGGTAATGTTTCAGCTTCGGTGGTTAACTGGTTTTATGATAGCGGTTGAACGTTTTTTCTGTCAGCCCAGGTTTTGAAACTCAAGCTGTGATTAATGTGCTTTCCCAGTCATATGAAGAATGGATAGGAGTCAAATGGCATCTTTCCAGACAGGAGAAATTATACAAAGTAAAGCAATTACAGTCAGAGTGCTAACAGAGTTACCTTACTCATGTATAATTGCTTTATATTATTCATACTTATGTGCATTCAATCTTACATTATATACGTGCCATATAATTTAGTGATCCATCACTAAAAAGCTATTTTTCTTTAGGAAGAAATGTGTAAATGGCTGCTTTGCCATTCTTCTTAGTGCCTTGATTTCATGGGATCTATAAAACAGAAGAAACTGCTGAATGCCAGAAAAATGTGTAAAGAATTTAACCAGGAGGGGTCTTCCTCCAGCACCTGACTCCTATTTATAATGCAACTCTAAATTTACATCTCCTGGCGCAGGTTGGGCATGCAGAATAGGAATTCTGGCAAAAATAATAGTGAGTCTGAATTTTCTGGCAAAAAATGATCTAAAACTAATCATGTGCAAATTTCATGTGCAAACTAACAAAGGGATATTATCAAAAAATGATTTCCCATGTCATTAGGATTGCAAACCAAGGGGGTTTGTTAAAAAATTAGATATCAGGATTATTTTATTGGCTAAGTTCATTTGCATATTAAATATTTTTTTGATTAAATTGGTTTTTACACTAAACCCCCACTTTTCCCGTGGATTATGCAAAAAGAGCTGCCACATATAGTGAAATAACACATTGTTGTTATCCCTGTATACACTGTACAGTTATTATATAGTAATACATGCATATGCATTTTCTTTCATGTGAGCAGGTAAATACAGTCATAAAAGCATTTAATTTACAGTAATAAAAATACAGGGCTTTAAGAAGAACAAAAGGAAAAACATTAGAATACTCTAGATGCTCCAAGCAGGAAATCCTGGGATGGTGCTTTGTTAAAGGGCAGCAGCAAAAACATTACAAAAGTAAACAAAATGCGGAGGATATCTGCAGGTTCCATGTTTGTGCAGGGGGTTTCAGTGAACAATTATTAGATCGGTCGTCAGAAAAAATCCGTGTTGTTCTGAATCTGTGACTGCTGATCTGTGCTAAAGTGGGGGGATACTGTATATTGTACTTTGGACATCTTAAAAATGATATTTAAAACTGTTAAGATTAACAGAATTATTAGATATTACCGAAAAGAATACATGCAAATAACATTATACAGTAAAAAGTGATTGTATTTTCAGTAGATCAGTGTGTTCCTTGTGGAAGCTCAGCATCAGCATTATTTCAGACACCTGGTTTGACTCAATCAGTCCTTCAATAAATTAAATCAGGAGCTGCTGATGGAATTTCACAAATCAACTGCTGGAGGCATAGAGGAGAAATCTAGAACCAAACTTGTGTCCTCATTAGAGTTTTTACAAACAAAAAATCTTATAGATCTGATTTTTTCTTGTTTACATTCATTATAATATAAACTTGCAGAAAGACACATTAATCATCACATGTGAAAAAAGCACATATTGCTTAGGAGCCTGGGACTTTTGTACAGTCCGGTGTAAATGGACAATAGTGATCAGAAACACTAATACTGCTACAGACAGTAAACAGAGAGTAAAGTGTCAAATGTGTGTATGCTTATAAAATTCACTGTTCACTTCTATTCGTTTAGCTGGTAGTTTGTGCAAATGTATTTCAACCCATGAGCAGTATAAGCAGTTGCTTCAGGCCTCTGCGCCACCAGGGGGTCTCAGGAATGTACTTCTTTAAAAAAAAATGACTAGAAGATTTTCTGTCAAATCCACAGAGTTTCTTGCAGTGTTTCTTAGCCAAAACGAATTAAGTATTAAAGCCTTAGGGAATCTAAATCGGTGTTTTCTTTTTAAGTAGGTTAATTATGCTCTTGCGGGCACACACGTTATATGTACAAAGTATGTCCTGTGATTAACTTTCCAATCCCTGTTAAATGGCTGATATATCTTGCCCAAATGATCCTCTTTTAATGGCAACTAGGTGGTCCTAATCTTGGGTGACGCCTAGTTAAGCAGACCCCTGACCAATCACATGGGTCTCCAGGCCTAAGCTTTTTCTTTTTCCTAAATTCTCTCTGAGCAAACTAGAAAAACATACAGAGTGAAAGCTAGTAACAAAATGAAAAGATTGTTGTTGTTGCAAGCTAGCTCACCTGCCTACTTGTTGTTTGTCCATCCTTTTTTTGTCAGTTCAACCAATGGGCCAAAAAAGCATATAGCTGGATGCACATTCAAAAGAAAGTGAAAAAAATGGATAATGTTTTCAGTGGGCCATGAACACAACAGGTTCTACACACAAACCAGTGTGCCCCTTGCACTTATTTGTCCTCATGATACTCAAGCTCATGCGTTGAGTTCAATGGTGCAACAGGCTGGAAGTGCTGGACTGTGGGCTGTAATTCAAACATGCTCATTAGAATGGTAGGATTCTGCCCAGATACTTCTCAGAAGGGGCTGATCAACATACAGGATACAAAATATCTTTATCTTCACAATTAAAATGAGGTATAATTTGGATTAGTCCCATAGAGGCCTTGTTAAAAACTGCACAGCAATTTTCACTAACTCCCCCCAGGCAAAAAACTGCCCTGAGTAAACGAGTCCTCCACTGGCTCTCCACAGCTCAGTCATCTCCACAATCATCAGCCTCTATCTGTCTCTCCTGTCTCTCCCTGTTGTGTTTGTTGTTTTGTTTTGCTCTGCCGCTCTATTTTTCACTTCCCTCTTATCTCCACAGGGGCTACGGGTCATTTGGTGGGAGCTTTTTTCCCTGACACTTCTCTGCCTCTCTCTCTCATTCTATCTCTCTCTCTCTCATTCTCTTTCTCCTTCTCTATCATTCTCTCTCTCTCTCTCTCTCTCTCTCATTCTATCTCTCATTCTATCTCTCTCTCATCCTCTCTCTCTTTCTATATCATTCTCTCTCTCTCTCTCTCCCTCTCTCCCTCTCTCTCATTCTATCTCTCATTCTATCTCTCGCTCTCTCTCATTCTCTCTCTCCTTCTTTATCATTCTCTCTCTCTCTCTCTCTCTCTCACTCTCTCTCTCTTTCTCTCTCATTCTATCTCTCATTCTATCTCTCGCTCTCTCTCATTCTCTCTCTCTCTCTCTCTCTCTCTCTCTCTCTCTCTCTCTCTCTCTCTCGCTCTCTCTCATTCTCTCTCTCTCTTTCTCTCTCTCATTCTCCCTCATTCTCTCTCTCTCTCCTTCTCTCTCTCTATCTCTCGTTCTATCTCTCACCGTCTTTCTCTACTTTTGAATGTCTTTCTCTCTCTTTGAACCAATGTTATTAAAGCCGAAGTCTGTGGCAGTAAAAGTGAGGGGTGTCTTGCGAGTGATACAGCCATCCATCATAGAGAGCGGTATGTGTCTCCCGAGGCCTTTTCTCCTCTGCTGCCCGTCTGCCTTAATGAAGTACACCAATCACTCACAGCCCTGCTCCCCTGCTGTGTGTGTGGGTGTGTATGTGTGTGTGTGGGCTTACCTTCCATAAAACACTGTTCAAAAACCCATTCACTTAATGTCTAATAATGCTTAGGGACTAATAATGCTTAAAACACCCACCATGGAATCCAAATGAAAACAGTCAATGGTTAATAAAGGTTTATGATACAAATAATTGAAGAGCAAATTCCCAAAACTCACTCAGTCCAAAAGCATTTTCAGAAAATCGTGTATGACTTGTTTTAACTATTGGAAACTTAAAAAAAACCCAAAACATTATACAGTTATTTGTCATTTTTGAATGCCTGTTTCTAAAGTGCAACTCCTGCACATTATACTATGAGCATCCTTGTTTAAAAACATATAATGAATTAAATTTAAATTAAATTGATATTCAAATCACAAAATTATGTTCAAGATTAATATTTATATTATGCAGGACTGAGTGAGTTTTGGAATGCTATACTATTACACATAAAGAGGTAATGTAAAAATATGTCAATAGTAGTTTAACCTAAATAAATTGACTGAGTTTTGGAAATTTGCTCTTGGATCTAAAATCCGATTTACTGAGTCACACTGGAAGCTCATGTAATGAACTTAGTACATAAAATCAATTAAATTCTGTATTAATACTCTCACTAAGTATATAATGTATGTTATTTCATCTTTATGGTGCTTGGTAGCTATTGCCTATAAACAGAAATGTCTGACGAGCAAAGAGTTTATTATTTAATATTTTTGAACACAGAGTTACTTTTTCATATTCTGTCCTCTCCTCTCCTGTCTTGTCTATCTGTGGTAAAATCACTGTGATGCAGGCTGTCTACTGTCTTGTTGATTAAATAAGCACCATGCAAATGTAAAGGACACGCACTATGCAAGCAGTGGTGTCAAGTACATTGCTACATTACTAACAAAGCATTACTAACAAAGCATGTAATTATATTTAGGTGTTTATAGGTGATTAGGTGAATCCATTTACATGCACACAGCTGCAAAAATAAAAGAGAATTATGCCAATAAATGGTTTCAAACTATACCTTACAGAGAGCTATTACATGAAATGCTTACAAATACACTACCTGAGACTTTTTTGACACATTTTAGACATGTTTTGGCCTAAAATATACATAATTTAAAATTCAATCATGCCAGAGAGGTTCACATATGATGTTGTAAGTCAAAGCAGTCCCGAAAGAAAATATCTTTTCAGACTGACCACTGTTCTCTGCATAAAAAAATTTCAGAAGCCACATACAGATTCACTGGTGGTTTTGAATAGCAAATATGGAACACAAATTAGGCTACATATGTGTGTTGAAGACATTGTGAGCCCTGGTTCTGATCACGGTAAAGGAATCCATCAGTGAGATTCTCCACCATGTGACACTACACATCAATGTTTTTTTTTTGTGTTTTTTAATGGGTGAAATGACCTTTAAATGAAGGAACTAGTCAATCCACCAGCTGTGAACTCACACCCTGACCACTGCACTGCTGTGTTTGTGCACACAGCAATGCAGCAATGCAGTGGCAGCCTATGGGCCAATGCAGCAGCAGAGAAGTCACTCCAGCTCCAGCAGTGCAGTGATCCACAAAAGGACCAGAACACACAGACACACTGGCCATCTCAACAATAGCAGTGCAGCTGAAGCAATTAATGCAAAACCTGAAGAAAACAGCCCGAAACCAGCTGACATCCCTGAAGTTCAGAGTTTAACAGTAGCAGCTCAATCTCCCCTGAGTGTCTGAAGAATGGGAAGAATGTGGAGGGGGGAGCAAAAGAAATAAAGATGTAGAAGGTAGAAGGCCTAAATGGGAAGAAAGCAAGCAATATGGTATGACATGGATGCTACAGAATATTTTGCACTGGTTATAAACTTTGATTTAAATTAAAAACAATGTTTCTTGTTTTTTTTTTCATGGAAATATTATTAAAGTGTTCATTCATATATAGAAATTATGATGAAACATCAAAGTAATCCAAGCAACTTTAAAAGTTTAGCTCAATACATTAACAATGAAGTTGTGAGGACGGTTTCAACCTGAACTGTGTTTTGAGGCACAATATGGGGCCGCCAATCAGAACATTTCATCTGTCTTAAAGGTTATGGAACAAAAATAACTTGCTTGAAAGGTAAGGAGAAAAAACTTATTTTACTTCAATACAACTTTCTGGTTATATGTCAATGTAAATCTATTGTTGTATTGTATCTTCATGTAAAACATCTTTGAGTATCTTTAAAAATAATATAATAATAATAATAATAATAATAATAATAATAATAATTACAACAACAATAATTATTATTATTATTATAACAACAACAACAACAACAGAACAACAACAACAACAATAACAACAACAACAATAACTGTATAAGCCCTCTTAAACATATATGTGAAGCTTAAAGTATGTAAGTCGTGGGCCTGCTGAAAGGGCTGGAGAGAGATAAGGAAGTAATGGAGATGGGGAAAGTTTGAGGGACGTCAGTTTAACTTCATGGAACTTCTATATGAGTTTGTCTTTGGTAATACATTTATTCAGCTAAAGACGGTAAAGACAGATCCTAGAGGCATGGAGGCCATAAATTAGGCAGAGAAACAGGTTGGTGGGTGGCCTCATACACACATAGAGACACACACACACGTAGACTCATGCACTGTCAAAGAAATCTGTTCTTACTCCCTTAAAAACAAACCTCAATCTGACTTTATTTAAAACTAATAAGTACCAATAGTTAGCGGTCAACACGCATGCACACACACACCTACACACTCACACACAGCAAAATATAGCATAGGTATGACTCTCACACCTCATATAGTAGACACATATAGGTGACCCCGAGAGGCAGGCAAAGCCATTGCCCCTGAAATAGCCCTGGGGTTCATCACAGTAGGGCACACCTTTGGCCTATAACCTCAGAAGCTGCTTACTAATTACTCAACACCCCCAGAACTTCTGGAATGTTCTGAAGCCTGGGGCAAGAGACCTGGAGGAGGCCAATTTGCTCCAGTAACTCATCTTTAAGTTGGTATGCACACTGCCAGCCAGCAGTTTGGAAGCAATATGAAATCTGCAGAAACAAATATGATTTTTATTTAATAGATTACACTTTATTTAATATTTACTGCAGCTCTAATCAGATCCACCGGTTTCTCGCATTCAGACGCCCTAGAATCCCTGATGAAGTGAATCAGGTGTGTTCAATTAGGAGTTTGTGTAGAATGTACTTCTATTTGGCTGATATAAGTAGGGGCTTTATCCCTGGCACGCATACTCATGTGTAAAACTGGCCTCAATGCGCTGTTCATGGACCATGTGCCCGGTAATATATAATATTAATTTGAGGGAGAGCCACATAAAACATGAGAGGAGGGCATAAAAATGAGTTGCGACATTACACATGCAGCTTGTTACATATTCTGCTCCATTTACTAATATTTGAGAGACTAATGGCAGCTGGTTTGCATCAAATTTCCTCCGTCTTTTAAAACCAGGTGTAAATTTGAGTTTGGCCTCAAAGACGTGCTGTTGAGAGACTTCCTTTCCAAATTGCTTTGAAAGCAGCAGAAAACTAGCAGACTTGTAGAATGAGCAGGTGTGAAAGGACTTTCATTTTCTATTCTGTCTCAAATATGATGATGATGATGATGATGAAAGCCTTCATTTGTCACTACACTTTTACAAGCAGTGAAATTGGACCTCTTCGACCATCAGGTCTGTCAAGAGGTAGCATGGAAACATGTTGCCTGGTTCATGGTAGATTTGGCCTGCGCTTGTATGTCCTAATGGCTTTGCATTTTATGTGCTCAGGGATGTGTGTTAATGAAATGTGGAGTGTTGTTGTTGACTCTATGCTGACTGTGAAACAACATACTTCTGTTGACTTACCTTCATGAGGTGTAGTGATAAAAAATCATATTTTTGGACCTCTTTGCACACTTGCCAGTGACCACATCATTTATACAGTCAATGATATAAAATGTCAAATGAAAGCATTTCTAATTCAATACATTACCAGTGTACATATAACATTGGAAAACTTTTCTTAAACTAGATGCCAAACTCTGTGTTGTGTTGGTTGTTCCAAACAGTACATTTTTCTTCAACATTGTCTGCTTCCAAACATTTGCTCTTTGGTGATCGATATGTCTGTATGTGAGAGAAAAAGATGACATTAATGTAAGAAAATAGAGGTTTGGAGAAATGGGGGTCAGTGGCCTTTGGCTCCGGGGTTGAGCAGCAGCCTGGAGTTTATTGACTGTAAACAAAGAGAGGAATGATCTTAGTGTTTGGAGTCACTGATGGGGAACGGCTCTGACCTGATGTGGAAAGCAGCCCCAGCCGTTAAAGCGGAGCAGCCCCAAAGGACTACAGCAACACACACTCGCTCCCAGCTCCTCACCCTTACACACACACTGTCAGAATGAAATAGAATGCTCTTGCATTTATTGGCTTTCCAAGGACACAGTGTTAACCAATGATAAACATCACTTAGCCCTTCCTGACCCAGTGAGGGTCTTACACACACACACACACACACACACACACACACACACACACACCTGCACATACAGATACAGACCCTACACCCACCCCAACGCCAATGGAACCATTCGTCTCTTTTTGTGTTCCGCCACATTCTCAAAAGTAAAGATGTAAACAAGCCTCTTTGACACTCAGCTCCAAGTGATTGATTGTAATTGCCTGGACCCCTAAACGGCAGGTTTGAGAGCTGGGTGGACCTGTCAATCCTGAACTTGATATGGTGTCTGCAGCAATGCATTTCATATACCATATGCACATATAGTGCTGCTGTACACACACACACACACACACACACACACACACACACATATACACACATACATACATACATATATAAAATGCCAAAATAGCAAATACATAATGTCTTGTGAATGTTTTTTGCTGATTCTGACTCTGAAGGGGAATATTTGCCTTTTGGAAAAGACGCTCGCGCATCTCCCGGTTCAACTTTGAAGCGCAGCTGCACGGCCATGCAAGGCGAAAGTGAACACGAAGCACAAACACATGTTTATTTCAACACTTTGCCAATCGGGAAAGTATGTGGAAGCTGTGAACCTACTCGTAGTGTCTGTAGGAGAGCTGTTGGTCGAGCTAGAGGCAGCAGGAGAGGAGATATTTGGGCTGGAAGTAGCCACATTAGCTTTTTCCATCCAGACCTCCAGAGGGGCGGAGTCTCAATGCTGTGGCCGGAGTGTGTGTAGAGCTGGGAGACGCAGTGTATCAAAACTTACAACTGTCATATACTGTAACCTCATTCATAGGTTTGGTTCAGTCAGTATTAAAAATGCCATGACCAAGTTATAGGCTTGTATTCAATAATAAATGGTAAA
>JBBMFX010000122.1:17722439-17742568 GCA_037832545.1 Rhabdalestes septentrionalis
TGTGTGTGTGTGTGTGTGTGTGTGTGTGTGTGTGTGTGTGTGTTTGTGTGTGTGTGTTTGTGTGTGTGTGTGTGTGTACAGATAATTATGTTTTTTATTTTGCTCGTTGTTGATTTCTGATCATTCTATGACCTAGCATTGTGGGTGGCTCTCATCCTTCATATTGCACAGAAGAAAGAGTATGTTTCTGTGCAATATTCTCCCCATATTGTGACAGACATTTAAAAGGCCATTGTGTACCGATGTGAAGGTAAATAATAAGCGATGGTCTAAATCTGAACCAGATGTCGTGCTGAGAGAGAGAGAGAGAGAGAGAGAGAGAGAGAGAGAGAGAGAGGGTGACAGAGAGTGAAAGAGAAAAAGAAAAACAAAAGCTGTTTATTCACAGAGGAGTGGACAAAAAAGAAAAAAAGAAGAACTATAGTAAAGAGGAGAAGAACTTTGGTCTGTGGCTGAAAATAAGCTAAATACACCAGTAAGCTAACACTGGTACATTCACTGTCTAGTTAATTAAAGGAATATTTCATTACACTTCATCTCTTTAGGTCATATCTGTAACATACAGGTCATTTCCAAAGATTGAATTATCTCCTTCACAGATAGCCTCTGCTCTCGTCCACTAACTTTCTGTTCTTTTTTGGTACCAAGTACAGGAATTCCTTTAAAGCGCTCTGATATATCAGTGAAAACAAACAAATGAATGCCACAGTGAGGATGAGGAAAGTAAGGGGCTCCTGGAGCAACAGATGAGGTGGGGGGCAGGAGTTGTAAGGAGAGAAGAGGTTTGGGGGAGGGCTGGAGAGAAGCTAGCTGCTGGGGGAGAATATTTATAACTGTGAGGCCGTGACACAGCAGAACGCTCAACGAAGACTGACTGTCACAATGTGACAACCTGACTTCACATCACCTTAACGAGGGAGAGAGCCCACATCCGCCTCGACCATGACTCACACAATATGCCCACCTCCACCGCCAACATCAGACCCCTACTGCTCTACTGCCGTGGCCACGGGAAATGGACACTTTTCTCTTTTTTGTCTCAGAAGAATCACTGTCTGATGCAGTTAGACTGACTGACAAATAGTTCCCTTCTAGTGAACTCTAAACGGTTGCCAGATATTCAGTTTTACAAGCAAGCTTCAAAATGTCTTCTTTTTTTGCAAACAGCAGGAAATACTTATTCCTCACTGAACCATTTATTTATTTCAAATGTAACCCAAAGCACACAGTCATCCTAGTGAAAAATAAATCTACTTTAGTACATCAGTACTGGACTCAGAGTATTTACTTATGTAAGCATTTTAAGAGAGCACACATAAAAAGACTCTTTTTTCTAAACATATATTTCTAAATACATTTCAAACATAGCATACAACAGTATACTAACATCTATGCATATTTTAAATGTGTAAACTCAAAAGTATGTTAATATTAATGTAAATATTAAATATGCACACTAAATAGTTTACTAAGTTTAAAGTCTATGTTAAACATGCACACCTATATATACATTTATTTATTCATTTATTTTACACCTTCCTTTAAAATGCATTTAAATGCACTTCTTTCACAAAAGAAGTTACACAGTGTGTTATAGTTCCATTTGGTTTACACACTTTGCTGGTATCAAGAAATTTAAAAAAAGATAATTTGTGTTTTCTCCGCAAAACAAGACACGCAACAATATTTTTTATCTGGTACAAATCATAATCAAATATTTTACATAATCAAAAAGTTTAGAACCTTCTGCTTTCTCTGCCTATTAGAAGGAACCCATTCTGAGTTGCATTTACTTAAATATATTTCCATCTAGTGTCTGGAGCAAATGTGATGCAGACAAGCTGTGAATGGCAGCAGTGGCAGTGTGGGGACTCAGCACTTGATTGGCCGTAGTAAATGGAAGGTGTAAATGCGTGTAGGGTTTATGGTCCCTTTAAGACTCCTCCATAAAACACACATCACCTCCCCCCAGCGCCTATCAGGTTTTATTGACAGGTGCCTGTTCTGCTGATCACTTTTGCATATGCTTCATAAACCCAGAGGAGGCTTGGACACGTTGCAGCAATAATCTCTGATATGCAAAGAACAAGATCCAGGTCCAGCTGACCTTCACACACAGCCTAAGGCATGGACTGCTCTTTCATCGAAATTTCCCCAAATGAAAGTCCAGCTCGGTTTAAATGTCTGTTCCCTTCAGGTTCCCATGAGTGTCTGTGGAGGAGGCGGAAGTGAGGGCTATATGGGATAAACATATGAAAAATGCCGTGAGAACCCATTTCTTACTTTAACCCTCCTGGAGCCCCCCATGCTATTTATGCCCTGGTGCAGAAATGATTTTTTGTTTGTTTGTTTTTCAATACAGAATTGTGTTCCTGTGATTATGAGGACCTATTTTTAATTTTGGTATGAACTTGATGAAATGTGTGTACTGTGTTTACTTTGATGATCATGATGGTCATGATTATTATTACTATAGATATTTTTTTTTAGTCACATGAATTAGGTGCAGTTGTATTAAAAAGTTCTAATATTTAAAATAGCTTAACCTGTTATAAAAAAAACATAAAATGTGGCCAGTTCAAGGTTATTTAATTATTTTTTTTAGTTTTAAGTGTTTTTTATACATTTTCTTCACTAATATGATAAACAATTGCATAAAAATTGTGCACTAATATAATATTTGCGTGGAATACATTTATATTACTGTAAACAGCATTGAAAAATGGGCTCCTGATGAACACAAACCTTTATATGTCCCCCTTTGATGTCACAGCCATCCATGGCCGGGGTCCAGTATAGTATAATAGTAGGTTAGGACTCCCTCCTACCCATCATTCAGTACAATGCTTGTAACTCTTATCTGATATAACAGATTAATGTTCTCCTCAAAGTGTGTTGTGCTGTACTCTGACATTGTGTTTGCTGAGGAAGTCCATGCTAGCCTCCACCCTGCTAGCTTGGAAGCACCAAGGAGAAGGGTGAGACCAATTGGGGATTGTTAGAAAACAACTTGAGTTTAACAATTGGTCAATGTTGACTGAATAGAAAATGTACAGCAATGCTAAACTTCTACTCTACAGATACTCTATTTAAATGGAAAATTCAGCTTAAAAATGGTTCTTCATGCTGATTTATCCTTTCAGGTACTTCATTTGATAAGACTATCCATTAAGACAACAAAGTGGTTCTTCTACACCATCACTCCGAAGAATGTCTTCGATGATGATAGCGATTTCCCAGCTTGGGGTGTAATGGTTAATAAAGTATCTGTAATTTTCTTTACATGTGGTTTCGCCGTTATTTTCAGTATTCAGTAAGATATTACCCTGACTTATATGGTTGAAACAAACACAGAGTCGAACACTCACACTGACCTCAGGGGTTGTCTGTCCACTTTAAATTAATGAACAATCCACTCTATTGGCTACTGTAATATATTGACTACCTCAATGGCAGTGCCATTCACAAGGCCCAAAAGAAAGTACTGGAATATATCGACCTCCATTCAACAATGTTTGTGAGAAGCCATTGGCCACAAGATTGCTTTGTGACATATTTCACCCAGCAGAGCTAAATTGAACACCAAACGCTGAGCCAACAAATCAGGCTCCGAAGATTCAATCGCTTTGCCTGTTCGCATCATTTAGCCTGCAGGCACAAGCTCGGATCAGACTCTTTTATTCAGTTTCAGATGACGGAGCTGTAATTCATTAAATGTGAATCAGTGGGGCTGTTTTAGAGGTTAGGCTGAAGTTGTTAAATCAAGATCAGTTTCAAAGAATCAAATGAAATAGGGGCTTGGTAGGGAATCTCAGTTTCACAGCCAACAAGCCATTTTTGCTAGCAATTTTATACAAGATTTTATGGCTATTAATTTCAAGTAAAGCAAACATTCCTGCCGATATTGTTTTATTGCACTCAAGGGCTGTGCCTCTAAATTGTTCATCAAATGGTACGGACTGCAGCCAAACAGGGATTAACAAATATTCTTTTTTTCTCCCTATATATATTTCTTTTATGCATAAATGTGCAGGTTTAATTTCCTCTCTGTGGGAAGTTTTGTAGGTTTTGTTGGAGTATGAGAGGAAATGAAACACAAACGTCCTTCACCTCTGGTGTTATGAGAAAAGAGGCCATGTTGCACCGACAACGCTGTCATTGTGGCATCGGGGTTGTAGGACTGGCAGACTCACCGTCCCTGGTGCGGAACTGGAAATGGAAAATGCGGTGATGAAAGTGACCTTCAGTAAACAAAACACTTCACGACTACACACTTGAAAAAAAAAACTCGACCTTCGCTGGAGACAGGGTGGCATTGTTAAAAACGGCTGAGCTTTGCTAGGAAAATGAGTTTTATGCTGAAAAGTAGCTCTTGATCGAAATGGGTCACTGGTTTTCACTGAAGTGGCAAAACCAACACATTTTACAACAAAAATGTAATAACCTCACCAAATTCTGCTAGTCGACATGTGAATGCCATTTGGAACTGGCAGTCATTTCATCCTCACAGTGACAATTATTGCAGGGCTGAATTTGCTTTCTTCAAGCATATCCAGTGTTGTGGCCTTTGGTAGGCAGTTGTGAATGGATTCCTACAACAGTCCTGCTCGTTGGAAGGTAGGTGCGAAGTGGATCTTGGAACAACTGTTCCAATTGAGAGGAATGTGTGAAATTAAACACCGTACAGCTATTTAACTGAAAATGACACAGTCCATTGTCCCCGGGAGACACTCGGCAGCATTTCAGGCTGAGGGTGGGCTTCAGTTTGTCGAACAAACACACAAGTGCAGGAGCAGGAAGCTAGAGAGTTAATGTTAGCATTGTGGAGCTATTATTGGCGGAACATACCCACTGTCTGATATGGACTCACTTCGCTTGTGCTCTTTAAAGCTGAATGGCAGAAGAAATGTCACCCAACAATAGTACTTCCTGGCGGGGGTCACTGCATCTGACTTCACATGTGTGGGAGACATTGAGGCTTTTAGCATTCAAAAACACTGAAAAAACACTCTGATTCAGGTTTGGGAATAAGCAAAAGGTCATGATAAGAAACAAAATGGGCTACATTTCTGTTATTGTCTTGAAAAAACTTCAGACTTTCAGCATGATAAGTATTTTTTAAGTGACAATTTGCTAGGTACAATTGTACTAGTCTTTACATTAAAAATGCACCCATTCTGTAGTGCTAATGATGTGTATTGTTAACGCATGTTAGCATGTCTGCAACTCTGACTCAATGCCCTTTCACAAATCCTTCTGAACTGAACACCTGTAGCGAGAAGAACTTCTATTGTTCTATTTCACTCCATGTCATGTATTACATCAATATGCCATGTGTGTTACAGTGACTTTAGTATGGTAAAAAAGCCTACTGCATTACAACAGGCAGAAGAAAAAAATGTGATATCGGTCCCTTATCTGCACTGCTTATCCTTATCACAAGGTGTGCTGGAGCCTATTCCAGTAGTCATAGGGCAAGAGAAACAACCTGGACACAGGGCACTGGTCCATAACAGGGAAGAAACAGGGAACATTCATATATACACTCACACCTAGAGACAATTTATCATCTGTCATGCTGTGTGACTGTCGACTGTGGGAGGAAACAGGAGTACCGGGTAGAAACCCACACTGACACAGGGAGAACATGCATCATTCAGGGTATTAGTAATTCCATTAACTAAGTAATTAGTAACAGCACAATAATTTTTTAAATTATGCACAGTAGTAGAGAATTAATGTACTAAATTAATCAAATATTTTACAGTGACTCAGCCAATAAAAACAATCCATTTAACAAAGCTTCCAAAATGATCAGACTGTAATTACACAAAACAGAGTATCACCTTTATTCGACAAATTATATTTTACATTTCTTTTGTATTTTCCTTAGGAGAAAAAGACAATTACACAGTTCGACACCGGTGATGCACAACAACGGGCATCAGCGGAAGAAAGGGTCATTCATCATGGTCGACTTAAATCTGACATGTGAATTCTATGAGGGTGCAGACTGCACAACACAGAAAAAAGAGCAAGCATGCAAGTGGCCCAGAGGACATGGGGAAGGCATGGAGACCGATGAAGGCCAGCTTTAGTGCTGCCTCAGCAAACGTGGTTGTGTCTCATTCCCCACGCTGATTGCATTGCATTGGCCTCCCATCCACTATGGAATCGATCTCAGGATCTAACCTTGCATTTAAAAAAAGCAACAACAACAAAAATGCACCTCTAAATTCTTTCTCTCTCTTTTCGCTCTCAAACACTGCTATGTGTTCTTGAATTCCCGCTTTCCCTCCAGTTTTTCATTCATGCAGATATCCTTTTTCTTTTTCTTGGTTTCCATTTTCAATTTCTTTGTCTCCCTCTCGCTCTTCCATTTGCTCTGTTTGTCCATTCTTCACATCTCTGTACTCTACCCTTCAAACCCCACTTATCACTGTTCGCCACTGCTTTTGCCAATGATTCTACCATCTACTCCAGCCAGTCTTTGTGTTCAACAATATAAAAAATAATGCCTCTTAAATAGCTCTTGTTGTCGACATATGATTTTTAAAAAAACATTTAATAGGCAAAGCATACATACATTATTTGGAGTTTCTTTAAAATTGAAAAAGATTCTTCCAGCTTAAGGGTCCTTGAGCACACCTGGACTTTTAGAAGGTCACTGAGTTCAACCAAGCAGATCCATACCTGATCTATAGACGCTGGATTTGTAAATGTCACATCAAAAAACACTTTGCCCGTAATTGCACCCTTGAGGTTGACCTCCCCATTCCCAGAGGTCGCAGCACTTTTACTTTGCCTCCGAACTTAATACCATCAAATAGAGGGTTAAAGAACTTTTGTTCCTCGTAAACCCAAGAGCTGTTTTGCTGCATTTCTACACCTTGGCATAATCTTCCATGACAGATCCAGGCTTCCTCCAGTATTGCTGTCACCATGGAGAGTGGAGCACAGAGGTGGTTTTATTCGACACAGCAGAAAGCTCCTGACACAGTAAATACAGCTCTGTCATTTATCATGGACTCATCGGAGCGCTCATAAAAGAGAGGAACATGACACCAGACTCTGAGGCAGGAATACTGCTCAGCCAACACATCCAGGCTACACAAAGGAATGCCAGCCTGTCTTTGAAACTGAGAAACCTTAGGAGAGAGAGGTGCTAAGATCTTCATGAATCTGTGATGAAGGTTTATGTGGACAAATGTCCTTGTGGAAATGTTTTTTTTCTCCCCCAAATGATCCAAAAGTGGCTTTTTCAGGTCATGCCCTACAAGGTTCGGACAAATGGGACAAACGCAATCTGAAGACTTGCCAATTCGATCCGGACGGTCTGAGAATGCATCTAAAACGAATTCACTCTCGCGGGCAAGCGCAACAGACCTAACGAAAATCAATACTGTAATTTTCTACTTAGATAACCCAATTCCTCAGAGCGATTTTCTAATTTCCTCCAAGAGCATCTTCGATTATTCAATCACACAGCCCATTCTGGGCCATCCCAGCACTGAAGCGATGGTTTTCAAATCTGTCTTGCTGTCTCACAGGTCAATTGCCTCAAAACCACCATGCCAGAATCGGCACTTCATGCCAGGATTGGGCAGATTTTATTAACCACCAGGCCTCTGTCCTCATGGGACATCTGTGCCAGGGGGCTCTGCCAAGGGACGGCCAAAGCTAGCCAGGCAGAGGCTGCAATAAATTTGAATTGTCTAGACGTATAAAGCCATTCATTTCTGCTGAGCCTACGCAGGGGTTTGAGGTTGACTCATAACCACACCATAAATTAAAATCCTACACATCTGTGGTCTGGAGCTTGGGTGGCACAGTTTTTATTTCACTTTCTGCATTATTAAAAACAAAAAGGGGAATGGAGGATGGCATTGGGAAAAAGGCAATGAGGTGTCAGAAAGATGGAGGATGAGGTGTTTATCTGAGGTGTTTCAGCCTTGGCTTGAATGCAATCTCTGCCACACAGTATGGTCGGGTTGAGAGGGAACAATTAAAACGGAGAGACAAAATCATTTATCAAGCTTCCAGCTGGAGATAAGCCACCCACCTCCACTCATCTGCCAAGAATGAATTAATTTGCTTTATCTATGCACAGTCTTCAATTAGGCCAGTCATTGCTTCACAAAAGAAACCACAAAGAGCATCAGAAAATGAATATCTATTAGGGTGCACACAGTTGCAAAAAATGGGTTTCTCCACACACAGATATGAAAGGAGGTGAACTGATGTGTGCTGAAGGTTAGGTTTCATGCATTTTGCCCTGCTCGGCTATTGGGTGAGGTAAGTGTGAACTGATGCTTTGCAACAGCTGGACATTGCTCTTCTCTTCTCACTGCATGGATCCTCTTTCTCTGTCAATGCTCACAAATCCTCTTTCTTTTCCTTCTCTTCCTCTTGTGGCCAAGTGTATGAGCAATTTGTAACCAGAACCTTGCATGAGATCAAGCTACCTGTTTTCATGCCACATCTGGATCAGATAAGACATCTATGGCTGTCCATGCAGGTGCCGCTTTCCCATGGCTGACCCATTTTACCTACCAGTGATTACTTCACTCATGCCAGACCTGACTGAGTCATAATGAAAAATGATACCAAGCAGTGACCCGACAGGAGCAACCGCAGGACGAGTTTCGCTGCCTCAGACAAAGAGAAACTTCAATGGTGGTGCTAGATTTCCATCCTTGCCCCTAGCCAGACCAGACTGATGGCTGATCCAAAGCATGTCCCAAACACAGAAACGACCAACTGCACACACAAACAAAGTCTTAGCACTTGCGGAAATGGCTGGGGCATTCTCGTACCTCATGGGAAATCGGAAGCAGGATGGTTTTTTCCCCTCCGTCGTGGTGTATGAGTGCTTGACACCATGCTCTGCCCATTATTCTTGGCCAGTGGAAACACATGGGTTGATATTACATCCCTGTTGTAATAATAAACCCGTTTCATCTCGGCTGAGGATGGATCGAGAATTCCGAAGGCACAGAGTCATGAAATTACATCCGCCATGCTGAGGGCATCTCTCCAGAAATGAAAATGAAATCCTATAGCAAACATGAGGGCAGGGCAAAGGAGCACATGGAGCCACATTACATATGTGCCACTCTTGAAGATGGCGTCGAATAAAGACGTCTCCGGGGACTTCGCACGAGTGAACAAACTTGCAAGACCTTTCATAGATCAGGAGGGTTTATGGAAGAGGTAATGAAAAAGGAAACTGTTTGGCAATGATGAAATGGAAACAGTGAAAATAGGTGCCAGTTTGTATTGTGCCAGACGAAAGACGCTGCCACCACACTAAAAGCAGAGAGTCGAGGTTCATTAAAAACAGTTGGGCAAACAAAGAACCTCCATGGAAGAACATTTTCTAAATTGCAATAGATGAAAGCTGAACAAAACTGTGTATTTGTATTCAGTGGTGAAACAGAGCTGGATTCAACTCAGGAATAAAATGCAGCCATGGTCCTGCATGATAGCTGAGGGAGTGTGGCGGTTGTTGTTTTATATGCGGCGGTGTGTGACATCTGTTCTCTATAGCTGCTCATTAGTATATTCCCAGGAGACAGGGGGTAGGGGTCACAGCATGGGGGTCCAAGCACCAACGAACACATGAACCTGACAAAGCTGATAACTCTGAAGCTCGGGCAGGATGGAACCTACTGACACCTCTGACCTCCCAGAAAGACAGAGAGAAGCAAAGAGAGAGCATGCCACCAAAATTCACTTGCAACTGCTAAACTTACCCATCCATGTAGAAAACATATTAATTAGAAATGTTTGCCAATTTAAAAATGCACCCTGAGACCTCATTCCCCTCTGTCAGAGACCATTCATTATCTTTTTGCAAATACGGACCAATTACAAAGTTTCGCTCTTTTCAAAGCACTGATTTGCACACAATGGATTCTGTCTGAGAAAGAAATATAGACACGCAACCAGAGGGGGGTCGGTGAGTTTAAAACAATACAGAGTAAATATACTCAAGCTTTTAACTTAAAATCTAACGATTTCTTCATGGTTCTTGCCTTGGGTTTACAGCTCTAACAATGGTGTATAAATTATTATCAGTTGTAGATGTAATAGTGTGACTGGTTAATATTTTTGCAATGGAAATTGTTCCTGCTATATGTATACCAAAACGTGTAATGTGTGTAATATGATTATGATTAATTAATTGTTCAAAATTTCCACTCATTTTGCTCTTTTACTTTGTATTATATGGATACAACTCTTTAAAATACAAGTCTCGTTAAAGATAATTTAATTTATGTCATTCATCACTCCTACAGTGTGGGGCTAGCTGAAAAAAAGAGGCTAATATATTCACAAATCTGGAAACACTCCAGGTCTTGATTGGTCCATCTCTAGAATACATTTATATACATTCAGAAAGGTTTGCTAAACTCAAATATGACACAAGTTCCACTGAAAACAATTTATCACAAGGCTCAAAATAGAAGCGTATTAAGAATATAGTTTGTTCTGAGTTGTTTTTCTCTTCCTTGAAGCTTCTGGTCTATGTAAAATATTAAGCTGAAAAGTAAGAAGTGTCACCAGTGACATAGCAGTCCTGGTGCTCCTAGTACCTCAAACTTAAGTGGAAATGAAGAAAGTTAGATTCCTTTACTCAGAGATATGGTATACATGACTAGAAGGAAAATTTTTATTATATTCTAAAGTACAGATGCATTAGAATTGCACTAATAATACACCATATCAGATACATCAAGGATCAAACAACCCCTGCAATACTTGATTTAGTACAAATCAGTTTCAGTCTAAGAGAAGAAATGTGGATGTTTTGAACTGGAGCAGCCCAGACTCCTGCAGTAGCAGCAGCATCAGTGCTAACAGGAGACGCATGTCCGCGCATTCTTGGTAGCATTAAGCACTTTTCAGCCAAATCCATTCAAAATCCATCCCAGACCCTTTGCCTGCCCAGCCAGGTTACATGGGGGTCACAGCCAGGATAAGGCTGCAGGTCACACTCTCTTGGTGTAAATAAGGCTAGAATTGGCTAATTCTGGGGAGATTTGTGTGTTATGGAGCAGAGATTTGTGGCAGTAGAGGTTGTGACCCAAGAGATCAGCCACATTGAGCAAGACCTGCCTCTCTAAAACTGCATAAACATCCAGTAGTGACCCAACAGCCGATGAACCAGGTGGAGTCTGAGACAGGAGCTGAATTGTTGTTAGAAAATGTTGAAGAATTCTTAGAAAAAAACAGAGGAGACAGCATACTTTTAGTGTGGGTGCATGAATTAGGGGAGCAGATATCTAACACCAGAATGACTCATTTCTATTCAGTGTTTCATCAAATGTTTCAAATGGTTGCAATAGTTTTGTAGATAAAACTGCTATCCTCAAGGTAGCAGACTGAGGTTCCATTTCCTATCTGGGCAAGTGCACCACATTAGACTAGTCTCTAGTACAATACTCATAATTATATATTCATCTGTATCTATGAGAAAATTAAACTGGACATTTTTATGAAATGTAAAATATTGTACAAAAATATGCAAATATATACACACAAATACACACATACAGTATGGAGGAATATGTACACTAATGGAATGTTCATATAAACCCGAGAAAAGTATTAAATGCTGTTTGTGTTTGTGTTTGAGTTTATGTTTAAATTTTTTTGGGCCAAAGAACGAATGCCCACTTGTTGTATTTTATTTAAAAAGATTCAAAGTGATTATAAGATTTTAACTGAAATATTTTATGGTGCCTTGAGAGTTAAAATAATAAAGGTGTAGCAGATGAGATTGCAACACATGTGGCTTTAGAAAGTATTTAAGTGGAGGTATAAATCTGAATGCAATAGGTGTCATTATTTGTCAGAAGTCACAAATTCTTTGGAACTGTGATGTTTGGTGTAAAAGGCCTGCAGTTACTGGACCTGGTGTTTGTAACCGAAAACTCCCCATTCGCTAATGTCTCCGTCCACCCATTTCTAAACACAGTTCCGGTATAGAATTGCATCTAGGTTTTTCAGATCATTAAATCCGACAGCCAAAAAAGCCATAGGACATATTTGTTTATGTTTGCGGTGAAACACATTCCTTCCTATCCACTTGACTCCAAGTTCTTAATTCCACAACATAGCCCACTCACAATGCAGCTTCCAGTGTAAAATATATAATGATGCATCGTAAAGCGCACTTACAAGTTTTACACATTTGGGGACAGCATAAAGGCGGTTTAGTGAATGGTCCTGTTCATATTTTTATGGTCTAGGTGAGGTCCGCTTCCAGCAATTGATAATGGCCGCGGAGTCACAGTCCAGTGGTTTTGGGCTAACCTTTGCAGTCGTTAATGGTGCCAGGCGCTCGGAGCTGGATGGGAAGGTGGCGGTGAGCATGAGTGAGCCGCAGGCTTGGTTGGAAGCCCCTGCCAGAATTCTCGCCTCCTTTTGTCACAAGCCTGGCTCTTGTTACCATTGCCCCATAGCAGCCTTGCCTCGCTTTAACAGCTGCTCTCGTTAGCTGCTGGAGCACATACCGAGGCCCGGCTTTAATGAGATACGACTGGCCGTACGGTGTGGCTAGAAAATGAAACTTCACTGTGTTTCAGTCCCTAATCCCAAACCAGTAGGCATATCCACATAAATATGTCACACTGGGGTAATTCATGCACATTTGACAGTGTGCAGCACAGAGGCTCCTTTTGGCCCATGGGGTATATAAATCTGAATCGTGTATAAAAGAAAAATTCAAATGGCTTTTGTAATTTAACCAAGGCTGTAGTTTTTGCTTAGAGTAAACCCCCGCCCCTGTCCCGCCACAACTCTTCCTAGGCTTTCCCCTCTCTATCTGATCCCAATGGCATCCAGATGCGGGGCCGCTCACGCTTGGTCAGAGGCGAAATGGACTGGCATTCGGCACGCTCCAGAATGCTCTGAGCAAACTCGACCCCGGGGTGACCCTTTCCCTTACCCCCGGCCCCGGAGGGCTTCAAACAGGTCCATTAAGGCACCCCTGATACCCCGGGGCCGACCTGCTCCGTTTCAAACTCAATCACCGTCCTCCTGTACCACTGCTTTCCCTAACACTGCATTAAGAGGACTAAAACAGTACTGTACCTTTACTAACATATAATATACACAAATATATATACACACACACACTTTAGGAGAGAAAGCAGATGGTAAAAGAGGCCTAGCAGGGCCTGAAATGCTGCAAACTTAAACCCCATTCGCAACAATAACCAGAACACACACAGTCACACGCACATACAGGGTGTGGGCCAATCCTCCAAGGAGCACTGCACATCCAAATGGGCTTAGTTTAGTTTACATAGTGGACAGTGTTGAAAATCAGTGCTTGTTTTCTCTCTAATTCCTTCCCTCTGCACTTGGAAAATGCCATGGTATCGGAAAATCAGCAAAGCTTCCGCTTGCATGTGTGAGAGAGTGCATGGAGTGCACTGTCATTTGTTATGTGGAACAAAGCTATGGGACATAAACAGCCAGGGTTGCCATTGTGAAGTTTCATCAAATCCGTCCCGTTGAACAAATAATGTCTTTGTTTTTGTCATCAGAAAGTAATGGTTTTAAAGACATAGAATAACTGTTAAGATGTGCCGAGGAAGAAAAGGCTAAAAAGTAAAGACTTCATTTTTTATCCATTAGGTGGCAAATGATCCGAATCTTCTATTTCCTCATTCTCCCTTTGATGCTGGATTGACAGAATGAGCAAACACAACAAATGAACAAACTAAAGACAGAAATCCTGCAGTTTGTGAGATCCTTTCAACTGCTCTTGCTAAAAATTGTTTTATAAACTTAGTTCATAGTCACATGTGCATCAAACACACACTCATAAATGCAGCACTAACCTACTTTCCGAAAGGGCTCCTAGCGGTGCTTCCTCAGGCGCCATTGGGCCTTTTTAACATTTCTAAAGAGCTTTACTGTAAAACGGCTCAGCGCTATCACTCCTACAGGCATGTGTAATTACCTCACACTGCGACCGCTGTAATTATCAATTCATGCTCCAGATTCCTCTCAAGAACTTATCCATTCCAGCTGTGCTGAGAGTTGGACGCTCTGTGATGCTCTAAGAAAGTATGAATGCAAAACCCAGCATGGGACTCTTGGACTCATTTGGGGGGATGGCCATCACACCACAATCAACTCTGCTGGACAGCTACTGCTGTCATTGACTGGTCGGTCCTGAGGCATCTCAGTAAGCCACAATGAGAAAAACAAGGGGAGCAAAAATGCATGAGGGGAGAATTTGAGGAATAGTTGGTATGTGCCTCAGTTTAAATATTAAAACAAACATCTCAGGCTAGAATCAGAGATCAATCAGGGACGTGATTTACAAGCACGCTTTTTTCTTTAAAGACACAACACTGAATCACAGGGAATGGCGCGATCACGGAAACAAGTCGGATGAATTAGCTTATTTTGGCCAAGGGTGTGCATTCTAATTCACTGGAGTAATTAGCCCTGATTACCTGGGTGGATTGAGCAATTAGCATGCTAAATGTAAACCAGGGCAGAAATGACAAACTAAATTAATCATCCGTTCGATTTGGCATTCCATCACCAGTGCTGAAAGTGTCAGGTAATTTTTTCCATTTAAACTTCATGGCATTGCCTTTTCCGAGGAACAGATATAAAAGGAATAGATTTTTCAACAATAGAAATAAAAGGAACAACAATGACTTCTAAAGGAGCTGCTGTGTTTACCTTTCCCAGGCTTGATCACAGGGTCTGATTGCTTAATCACGCAGAGAGGAATCAGTCTCCTCTCCCAACATACCAGCTCCCAGGGTGGAAGTTATTCTGCCGCCACCACAAAACGATCTGAATGCTCATCAAGAGCTCCAAATTAGAAACCACAAGCAGCTCGCAGCGCTTACTACCCCCCCAGAAAACCTCTCTGGCCTAATCAGGCTGGAGACTTCAAGAGCAGGCCAGCCATTCTCACAGGTGAAGAGAGTGGAAGTGGTCTCTCAGGGGCCCCCCAGCTTAGGTAGGGTTCACAAATTGGAGCACCTGCCAAAAGGCATTCCACTCAACTTAAACAACCCATGATTTCCCGCTGGCCTTTACAGTTTGAATGGAGCCACCGTAGAAGCTGTCCCAGACTCGTGCGTTCACATGACTGCATAATTATGTGAGAGTGTGCTAAAAAGAAAATAGCCTTGCTATATACAAGCGCCAAGGCAAGCCACCAGAATGTGTGAGGTTAGCGAATCCCAGCTTAAATGGTCCAATCATATCTGTGAAACCAAAAATAGATCATATTCGCCCCCGTAAACGTGACCCGATCATGCAAAAGTGTTCTTTTGGATGACTAGGGTGACCAGGACTTGGTTTAATGAGGGGTTTGATGACTATTTTGGTACAAACTCGCACCCTTGGAACAAACAATGTGGGGATATCAGACCCAACCCGAGCCAAAGGTTCATTTCTCCGAGGCTTTAATCAACTGGCTCCCGCCTGAAAGAAGGGATGTTTATCAGCAATTAAATATTTAGAAGAATCAGCACATTGTTGCTGAAATCTCCAAACACATTTTACACTTCCTCCAGTCTAGTTTACCTCCATATCCACACAAAATAAATGATCAACTTCAAATGAGCATGCAGATGTACAGTACATACTTGTATTTATGTCTGCAGCCAGATAAAGCCATATATTCGAACCTGACATCAATTATTGAAAGGTTTAGCTACTTGACCTGTATGCGCTTTGCCTGATTATGTTGTACTCAACATGACAGAACAAACAACTGCTCTCCAGATGGAAAGTGTAGTTCATGTTTTTCCATGTCATGTCTGGGTTACTCAATGAGAAGTTTGATCAAATGGACATTATTTACACCATTGTTTCCCTAACACTTCAAACTTTCCTCCAGCAGTCCTCAGATCTGACCCATTTTGCGTCATTAGTAGTCCCTCTAAACATGCAAACATGTTGCCATCAGTTACTATCAGATCCATGCTGCTGAGTGCTTGAACTTCCATGGGTTTTATCTCACACTGCTGTCCACTATTATCTCACCAGACAGGCAAATAGATTCCAGGTGCCTTTGAATCTGAGGCCATTTCTGCAATCGATGTCCAATACAGAGGATGCGATTTCTCCAGAATCCTGTAAAAAGACATAGCAACATGGTATAAAATGGTTTGTCCTCATAAGACATAAGGGTATAAAAAAGAAGAAAAAATATATATGGATGTAATATTCTAAGCAAACTCTTTTATTTCTAAATAACCACGCATTTACAAAAAATGGTTCTTTAATGTATCATTATTGAGGTACACACTCTTCTGTGGCATCACTCCAGAAAACTCTGAACATTAGCTGTATTTTTAAGACAGCGTTTAGACTGTCCTATCAGCATGAAACAAAAATGTCTTCAAAATGCTGAGAAATCACAGCTCAGAACATATGCTGTGAAGGTCTGCGGAAGGAAGCAATCCATTTAATCACAGAGCTGACCACTGCTACAATAATGCGGACAGCGGAAGACACTGTATTGTTTGGAACTGTCTGAGAACAAAACAGATTCCTTGTAGAGCATGGGAGCTCCAGCTGACAGCCATTACCCAGCATGCTTTTCAATCCACTTCATATGGGAGAAATGCTAACAATGCTGAGCCCAAGTTTCTCTGGCTGTTTATCGTGACAGATTCTGGCCTAATCAGTGTTGCAGAAACTGGATGGAAACTGAGCTAGACCTGGACAGACAGACACTGACAGCCACCAGAAGGCTAAGAGGGGAGAGGGGGTCAACCGGACAACTAATTGCTTTAATAGGTCCCTCATCAGGGCTTGTGGGATGTGCTTAATTTCTTAAAAAATAGGCCACAAAAGGTTATTTGGAACGATACCATAGAAGAACAATGTTTATTCCCTGTAGGATGCCCAATAGATGGTTCATAGATATAAGTATAGTTCTAGACCTTAATACTGCAAAAATGTTATTGTGAGAGTTTTTGCCACAGATTTCACACAAGTAGTAATCACAGAGACAGTGATAGAGCTTCCTAAAGTTGTCAGGGACAACATTATTGAACAGCACTCAAATGGAAAAAGCTACAGAGCCATGGCGAGTAATTGTAAAAGGGGATCCAAAAGAGTACAAAGGCATTTTGAAGAGTGGGTTATTTAATAGAGTGCCCTGCCGTTCAACCCAGAAAAGTCTGAGACTGGTCCAAATGCATTGACTTGCTGGACTTGCCCATATTTTCTAAATTGACTTGACCTCCTTGGCCAAATGATGGTCCAGCTTCAGAGCATGAATGGATTACATTTCAGATGCGCTCTGATTGGAATTGCATTCGTTATCTGCAGTGGGTCCTGTAGAGGCAAGTCAAACCACCCATACACTGCAGACTCGATGTGGTCTACAGTCCAAACCACTAATAGAGTCAGGGTAGACATTTCTAACAATGATGCCAAAGTGCCTGGCGTTTATATGGAAAAGGCAATTTAGGGGAGACACAAAGCAAACAGATTTGAGTCCATGGGGCACCACTAAAGGCCACTTTTCTGAACAGACTGTAAATAATACTGCAAAATCATTTTATTACGCAGATTATAGCTGTAAGTTTGTAGACTCTAGCTTTTGCATAAACAGTGTGGGTCATGGCTGCCATTCTGAGAATTTCAGGCATCCAAGAAAAGCCAATTGAAAAAATGAAAAAATGGGTAAGAATAAGATTGTGATGATGTATGTCAGCATAAGCATTTCCAAACCTCTCCATGAGGAAGCCCAGAGGAAGCAAACAAAGGTGTTGGACTTGCTGGTGTAGCAGAGTTGGCAGTTAGTGTTCTTTTCTGAGAGCAGGCAATGATGTCCACTGATGTTGGGCTTTGGGGCAGAAAAGTCTTTGCTGTCTTGGAAGACACAAATGCTACCTATATCAATGGCATCACCAAATCACCAACCAGATTAATGTGCAGCGGCCTGTATCCCTAATTAGAGGTCCTAACCATAGTTTTAGGACATTTAGGTTCTAATGACCGCATTAGTTTATATATATATATATATATATATATATATATATATATATATAGCTATAGATATGTCCAGTTGGTAAGGAGGACAGAGCCAAGGTGTTCAAAGGTCTGTCTAGAGTAAAGATAAACAAGCTGTAAAACAATTAGTGAGTTTTTGTGTGTGTTACAAGGAGGTGTTTCTTTAAAACACTGATAAACAGTTATTAGCTCTGCTAGTGGGATTTATGGGATCTGTTGAGGAAGTGTTTTTGTGTGTGTGTGTGTGTGTGTGCTTGTTTTTGTACATTCTGGGAACAAAAATATAAGATTTGACAGCCAGAATTAAAAGAAACTGACTTTTCTGCTTTTCTGTTCTTGTTACCAAGTTAGGGCCATTTTAGGGTTAGATGTATGAAATACTAAAAGGTTGTTAAAATATGTCTGGGCCACATTTATGACCCCACATCCTCACTTTGTATGAAAACAAGCATATCCATATGTGACGAGATAGCCCAGAAACAAATGGACTACACCAGTGTGTTGACACAAATGGTTGAGTGATCACAGAAAGGACATCAAATGGTTTCCCCAGGACCACTTTCACACAGCTCAGCTGTCTTTCTAATCCCACACACTTCAAACTAAGTATTTTAAAGAGACTAGCTCCATCTCAAATAACCAAAGGCAGTACCTTCCTCTAGATACTACAGTGGAGTCCCAATTTGTCATCTGGTCAATGCGTTAAGACTCCCACTTTCTTCCAAATCCCTCTATTACTCCTTTAATGGCTGCAGAGAAAGCAGAGGTAAGCTGGAGTTATCCGTCTTTGAGGCTGACACTCGCTTCCGAGACTTCACACTTTAAATAGGGACAGCTCAGCACCTCCGAGCCCAATGACCTGCGCAAGGGAACCAATTAGGTCCCAGGTTTCAGGGGCTGAGGATGCCTTGGCCAGTTCTATTATGCTGAGCCATCATGTGATGGGCTGGGAAGTTTCATTTTTTCCATTTTAAAGCAAGGTCATTTTGCTCTTTGAGGTACAATGCTCCTGAGTCCACAAGCTGACCATTAGCAGTCTGGGCGCTATCTATCAGGGTGGTTCACATTCAATAACAATTTCAGAACATGTAGAGCTTCATTTTTCTCTATTGTGGACACAGGCACTGACTTAATTTCATCAAGGCCAAGGTCAAGAGTACCTTTACACTGGTGGCAGGTAAGCAAAACCATTTTGTGAGGATATAAAAAAACTTTTCTATGTTTTTATGGCTAATTTTGAAATGCAGGTAAATGGATCCAAGGCCAACAGCGAGTGTTTGGTTTGAACAGATGATTTGAAAAATCAGTTTAAGTAACAAAGATGAAGAAAAATGTGAAGGCTATTCCCATTCAATACATTACATTAAAATAGCATTCAGGTGATGAGCGCACTCACAATGAGGCTGGGCGTGTATTGCTGCTTTGAGCAGTGATACATTACCAGTACACGCTCTCTGCTGATGAACAGAAGTTTGAAAAAAAAAAATCGATGCATTTATTCATATGCAGTTCGGCAAAACAAGCTCGGACTGTGTTCATTATGAGGAGAAGTCAAAGACCCAGCAAAGACACTTCAGAAAGTGATCACACATCATAAACAACAGTCTCATTGGTTGCACGTTGGAAAAGTCACTTTGAACTGACTTTGAGTACAGTATAATGTGTATGTATATAGAATATATGTAAATGTTTACTGATGGGTTCCAGAGCATTTCTGGCCTGCTTGGTTTTCGTGAAGACTGTGCAATCATATAAATAAATGCCAGGTAACCATGACATAGGAAGCGGGCCCTCCCCTCCCCCCAGGCATACACGCTAACAAGGAGCAGAGAATTAGCATGTCATCTATGCCATATGAAAAAAAATCCTTTAATACCGCGTGTATGCCCGATACAATTTCGAGGATACAAATATACAAGTAGCAATAGAAGGACTATCTGCGATTTCCTATAAAAATACTTCAGCAACATGTTTCAATGTGAAATGTATGCAGACAGATAGAAATGTATGCAGACAGATAGAAACAAATAGGCCAACTGTGTGTGTGTGTGTGTGTGTGTGTGTGTGTGTGTGTGTGTGTGTGTGTGTGTGTGTGTGTGTGTGTGTTTGTG
>JBBMFX010000122.1:17760029-17772997 GCA_037832545.1 Rhabdalestes septentrionalis
TGTGTGTGTGTGTGTGTGTGTGTGTGTGTGTGTGTGTGTGTGTGTGTGTGTGTGTGTGTGTGTGTGTGTTTGCATATCTTTAGTATTTTTCCACATGATTTTGAATGATAAAACTCAGAGTTGGGTAGCACAGCTCTATTGTTAACATAATATAATACATAATAATGACTCACTAAGAACTAGAAGTAGTCCAGTAATATATATATACAATATTTTAAGGTTTGTGAAAAAGTGATTGATATTTTTTGAGCTGGGGAGAACTCAGGTTTGGTTTCAGTGCCTCCAGCCAGTGCTTGGATTGGTGAAATTGCAGCAGCAGCTCCAGATAAATTATAATATTATTTATATTTATCCTTTTTCTTTTCAACACCACCTCTAACACCACTAGGTTAGAGCACTGTAAATCCTAGTAACTGCTGTATTTGCATTGCGAAATTGCAGCAAAATATCTTACACATGCACACATGCACACAGACACCTACACACACACACAGATACACACACACATACACAGTTTGCTGAGTTAGAAAAAAAAAGCATCACCTACAACCCAGGCCAGACTTCTGGCTCCCACAAACTGGCTGTATGTCCATGTTACGATCAATCTATCAATAACAGACCCTCCTGATCTTAACTCACTATGTACATAAATCACACCTGTCCACAGAATCAGTTTCTTCCATTTCACCAACATGGGCAAGACCACTGTCAAAGAATATCAGGGATGAGACTGTAGGCTGAAATCTTGCAGTTCATAAGGTCTCCCTATTCAAGAATGCACATGCACAGCCAATCTTCAGTTTACCAGGGAACATTCAAATGATTCAGAGAAGGCTTGGGAGTGTGTGCTGTGGTCAGATGAGACCAAAATCAAGCTCTTTGGCATTATCTCAAACCACTGTGTCAGGAGGAAGTGAAATGCTGAGTACAACCCAAACAACAGAATCCCCACTATCAAACATGGGGGTTGAAACATGGGCAAGTTTTTCTTCTAAGGGTACAGGATAACTTCACCGCATTAAGGAACCAATAGATTGGGTCATGTACTGTAAAATCCTGGATGAGGACCTGTTCCCAGAATACTGAAGATGGGTTGTGGGTCTTCCAGCGTGACAATGACCCAAAGCATACTGCCAAAGCAAAGGAATGGCTCAAAAATAAGCATTGGGAAGCACTTTTTATACCCTCCAGAACATAATATATTTTTCTTCTTGAAACATCATTGAAATCTTTTGGTGCAGCAATTGGACTGCTTTCATGTTCCTTACTGCTCACTCTGAAGCTTTAGCTTTTTTCTTTTAGGCCAAAAGAATCTCAGACAAAAGAAAACACAGCACATTTCAACTGCAGTTCTCATTCTGATAAATGCTGCATGTATTAGATTCTCCTAGACATCTGTAGGGACTTGAGGAGTTTTAGGACATGAACATTGTTACACTTCTTCAAGTTGATTTTTTTGCAGATACTTGAGTCATTATTTCATTGGTATAACATTTTGAAAGATTGACTTTTACTGACTAATTAAGATAACATCCCCAATTCTATGGTTTCGGGCCACTGTACTTTCATTGGACTCATCATGGAAAACAATCCAGCATTCTGAATAAAACTGGTTGTTGAACAAACCATGCAGTCTCTGTGTACATAATCAATTTACAGCACGTATGCAAATGTGTGAGGTGACATTTTCAGGTCTCCCCGTTTGTTGGCCCAAGTACTACCTGAATCACACACGCCCTGTTCAAGTGGTGGTGAAGCAAGAGGGGGATTTGTGATAAAATGTCCTTTTCATTATGCAAAGAACAGCTTCTGCTGATGAAGTGGTGGGGCATGTCTGACCCTCCTGGCTGAGGTTAATTTGGTATTTTTTAAAGCGAGCCAGAGCTCTGCTGATTAGACAGGCTTGTTCTGCTCTTTATTTATGCCTGTCAATAGAAAGGGAAAGGTTTTATTATAAGAAAGCAGAATGCACACAGAGCACGTAGCATCTCGCCGCACACTTTCTTAGTGTGAGGCTGATTGAAGTGGAGCCTCTTCTACACAGAGGTGACTCTGGTCAGCATGGGCAGTCAAAGCCTACATCAGTCCCCCCCAGGGCTCAGCACGACAAAGACAGAGACAAGGCCGGCCCCGACGTGGGCCGAAAACTAAAATAAATTACAATGGCAAATGGTATTAACAATCCAAAGCCCTCATAAATTGCTATTATGGACTGGATGTGACTTACCATAGAAAGAGATAGTAATGATAAGGCTGGGCCAAATATTGTCAATAGTAATAAACCATGATATTGATTTTCAATTTAGTGGTATTAATGGATAACTCTAATAACATCCATGTTAACATTCTGTTCCTAAAAATAAGTATAATTTGGTAGCTAGTTTTTTTTCCAAAAATTACTGAAATTTTTCATCCCCAGAAAACTCGAACCTACTCAATATTACTATCAATCAGTTGCAGACAGAAGGCGCACCACTGTTCCAATATAACATGTTTTTAAAGGTTGGCTACTGTTTGTAGTACCTGTTGATAACGCATTATTTGGCCTTTTATGCAAATAAAGTACGCAGAAACATGGACAGATGCAGTTCAGTGTGCACAATTGTTTTCACATCTTATCAGCATGCTACGATTTCAAACTCTTTGTTGTACTGAAAGGATTAAATTCAAGAAAGAGGGACAAAACAATCTATGTCAATATGTTACATATTGATTATTTCATGTGTTATATCATATATAGTATTGTGATTTTGGATGTTATTGCCACAGTCCACCCATCCTGCATTCTAGCCATGGGACTCTGGGTTTCTCCTCCTCCTCACAGACACAAACACAGCTGCATCCACTCGGTCTGCTTCCCTGTAACCCAATAAAGTCAAAAGTCCATTAGGAGGTGATGCACTGCCATGGGCAGGCGAACACAAACACAAAACACCAGTCACCCGAAATGGCATTAAGGCAGAGGACGTTGTCTGTCCTTTCCAAACCAGTGGGAAGAAGCTACTGAAATAGTCCTAATGGCTGTTAATATGAGAGATGTCATCACTAATAGGCATTCAAGCTCTGATAAAATGCTTAATGGAGTTTGTGACATTGTCTGAAAAGAAATACAAACTGAGGTGTGTGGCGTTCCGTGCAGAGCTGTGCGTTATCATGATTGCTTTTCACAGGGTGGAATCAACACCAGAATAGACAGATCAGGATACGGAAATGTGTTCTATACCAGAATACGTTCCAGCACCACCAGCTGGGGTCTCCAATTTGAGAATCATTTGCAAACCACAGTGGAACAAAAATTGAAAGTCATCCAGTGCAGGACGTGACTTGATAGTAAATAAACAAGGAACACAAAGGAGGGAAAAATCTACCAATTAACTTGATCAAATAAACAGAAAAAGGGGTTACAGAGCAGATCTCACAAGATAAACCAAGCCAGGGAAATTTCGATCTATTTAGTTTTTTGTTTGGGGGCTTCTCTCATTGTGATTCTGTTCTGATTCTGTTTGGCCTTCCCTGTCTGCTCCTTGTTAAGTTTATCACTCTGGTCTTTTCTTTTGTGCCCTGGCCTAAAGTTCTTAAAATGCCGATCTCATGGAGGGGATGGGGGTAGTGTGTGTTCTGAGTAAATGGCCCATTAGACACAGTCAAAAGGACCAGGACGAGGACAAAACAAATGTACTGATTTAGGCAAACACACACACACACATACACACACACACACATACCAGTGGTTTTACACCGCTAGCCCCAGGCTGTGAGTCATTGCCAGTGAAGCGTCGGCCTCTCAGCCAAATCGCTGAGAATAGCACCTCCAGTCCACTCTTTTAAATGCAAGTTAAGAATGTACGTAACTAACCTTGATCAATTACCGAAGCACAGTTAGTCTTTCGAGGCGAGTGCGGTAATTGTTGCAGTTCTACAGGAAACTTAGCACTTGAGAAGTTTTGCGATACTTTCTTTACTCCTACTCAGGTTGTTTTATCACTAGGGTTCCTTTACCTCTGCTTAAGTCATTACTTCATTGAGGTAACACAACTTTGCCTCAAAACATTGCCTTGGGCCACTCTTCCCACCTCTGGTGAAAACACAGCCTTGAATGATCGAATTTAGAGAATGACAGAAGCTGCCACCCACGTCCCCACGTGGGTTACACACAGACACCAACCAACTGAATAGAATGTAGCCTTGAGCATTGTACAAAAGTGTGTGTGCTCGTCAGCCTGTCACTTGTGTCGGAGTGTGAATGTGTTACTCTACGTGTGGTGTTACACAGTGTGTGTGGGCAGCAGTCCTTCAGTGTAGTGCTTGGGCAGCACAGGCAGTGGAAATGCTCTCGCCAGGACACATCTGAGCTGCTTTGAGGTTTAAACCCAAAGTGGGTTTTTTTATCGTGGGTGTTCATCACAATATCCATCCATGAGTTCTTAAGATACTAGCTTGTTATTCAGTTATTAACCTTAAGACATGTTATTTGGTACTACGCTTGAAACTGAGATGTAATTAGTCTACACATATAGGCCTACTTATGTAATATATGCAGGTAACCCAGTGGTTAGGGTGTTTGCCCTGTGACCAGGAAGTCATGGGTTCAGTTCTAAAGACTGCCAAGCACCTCTGAGGTTCCCTTGTGTTCCTGGCTATCCGTTCCTTCACTTTGTAAATGGGTTTAATACAGAGGAAGAATTTCATGCTGTTCACACTGTGTGCTGTGGTGAGTTCATGTATGATAGAATGCTCACTTTCACTTAAAAACAGGCAATGTCTGAGAATTTCTGATGCCCCAATAAAAACGTATTTCTGGAGACTGCAGTCAAATATTGAATGCAATATTACCTTTAAGAGACTCTTATTTATGCATTTAATTTATAACTTATCTGTCCTTAGCAAAACCCTTGCTTGTATTCTCCACAGCATTTCTAGCCAAATTTCTAAGCTTTGAGAATCAGTGGTATCATTCGTTTCAATTACTACCACAGACCCTCAGGGTATAAGTTCAAAGTAGTGAAAATGAAAATGCCTTTTCCATTTAGTTGCTGTGAATACACAGCTCACATAAAACATACACATGGACAAAAGTATTGGACTGTTTTTCAGGTTTTGAGCTTGGCCCCTTACTTCCAGTGAAGGGGCCAATGTTTCAGCATGCCTAGGCATTCTGGACAACACCCTTAATGTTTCCCCCTTAATGTTTCAGCATGCCTAGGCATTCTGGACAACACCCTGCTTCCAACTTTGGACACATTTTGGAGAAGAACCTTTTCTATTCCATTGTGACTGTGTCCCAGTGAATGAAGCAAGCTTCATAAAGAGGTGGCTGGATGAGTTCAGTGGGAAAGAACTTGATTGGTCCAAACAGAGCCCTGACCTCAACCCTGCCCTGCACCTTTGGGATGAACTGGAATGGATATTGTGAGCCAGACCTTCTTATCCAACATCAGTGTCTGAAATCATAAATGCTCTACAGAATTGAAGAGCTCAAACTCCCACAGAACCTGCAAAATCTTGCAAAAAAGATTTTGAACTCCAAAGGGGAGACCATCTCTGTCTCAAAGCCCATGTATTTGAATGCCATGCCATTAAAGTCCTTGCTGGTGTAATGGTCAGGCATCCCAATACTGTTGTTCATATAGTGTACTATAGCTTTGTGTAACTGTTTGTGTGGCCATGCACATCTTTGTGAGTCATAAAAATGTGTCAGAAAGAGTTTGCAGTCGCAAAAAATATTCTTCAAAGAACCTTCTAATGTATGATTCTTTAAAGAGGCCTTTTGTTCATGGGTAAAGATATTTTCTAGAACAATGCACACTTAGAAATAAAGGAGCTGATGGTTTACTTTGTGTGAAGATATGTGGGTGTGAGCAAACTGTGAGAGCAAATGAGATGTGTGAAAGCTTTAAGAACTTCCACATAATGTAAAGATTCATGGACAAACATTCAAATATTTAGATACCATAACATTTAGATAATCTTTAACTAACATGGTTCTTTAGGAAAACATCATTAGAACCCATTACAGAAACTTCTTGGAGTGCAAAGGTGGAACATTTTTAGAACTTTTATTTTTGAGAGTGTGTGGTGAAAGGATCGAAGGCTTTTATTTGAACACTAAAATGTATATTTCCTTTTCTTAAAGGTTAGAGTTGAGCATGTGTGTGGAAAAAGCATGATTATCTACAGTGAAATGTAATGTAATGCGAATACCTGGCAAAGATAGAAATACAGAACTGCTTCATGTGTATAGAAATACAGAACTGCTTCAGGGATTACACAAGCAGAGTGGGCGGCTTACTGTACCAGTGCGGGGGCACGCAGATCTAAACTCAAACCCTGCAGCTCTGTATGTACACGCGGCTCTATAAATGGAGCAGACTGGAGATGAGCCCAGTGAAGCCACATTTTCAGTGAACAGCGGATCCATACAATCACACCACACACTCACTCGGTCAACTTTATCACACAGGACTCAGTGGGGTGTGCGGATGCAAGGACGTGGAGCAGCTGGGGTTAAATCAGTCTTCCAAGAGAATACAGAGCTACAAATTCAGGGAGTGAAAACACAGACTACAAACTGTAGAACAGAAATATGGCTCTATTAAAGAAATACAGATAATACATTTTTAACCATTATACATGAATACACACATTAACATATAAATAGCACAAAAAGATGCATATGTATAATAGAGAGAGAAAGAGAGAGAGATGCTGATTTACAGACAGACCTATATGTAATATAGGTAGACATATACATATATTCCCTTGAATGCTTATTTTCGCAGTTCTTCCCTCTCAGACACACACGCACGCACGCACGCACGCACACACACATACACGAAGCATAAGCCCTTAACTCTGTTGTCCCACACACTGTTGGTGATCAAGTCTCGCAGCTCAATTGAAGTGAGCAGGAGTGCTGCGCGCGCCTCCGTGCTCCGCGTGCGGTGCGGGTGTGTGGGAAGGTGGAGGTGCAGCGCACGAAGGAGGAGAGGGAGGAGGAGGAGGAGGAGGAGGAGGAGGAGGCTCTGATTCAGGCGCTTCAGGTCCGGGGGACGTGAAGAAAGTTTCTCTTCGTTCCGTAAAGGACCTGCGTGATGCGCGCGGGAGCCGGGAATGGCGAGCCGAGCCTTCTGATTGGCTGCTGGACCGGCGCTGGACGCGTGGAGGACTTCTGGATCAACTGGTCCCCAAGTGTCTTTCTCCAAGGTCTCGGCTAGGTCTTATTCCGAGGAACTTTTCCCGACGCGCCATGCGCTGCTGCTGCAGGACTCCTATCCAAACTGCAAGTTCTGTCTCGAGACAAGAGGACGTTTCGGGTTTTAAAACAACTATAAACGCTCTCACACTTATTATAATGAACTGAGGGGCTTTTGCCTTTTTTTAATTATGCGTAAAACAGAGCCTTAACCGCTCCAATGCCTGCCAAAGTTTGACCCCGGGAAACGGAGCGATTTTATTATTTTTTTAGATTCGCGGGACTGCTTTCCCTTGATCGGGCTGATCTGTGCGCGGAGGGCTCGTATGGGACTAAGGCACTCCTCGCGGTGCCTGCTCCTGCGGAGGAAGATGGCGGAGGCAGAGGGATCGGAGGTGAGTCCCGGATCCGTTTTCTAACGAATTTCGTAACACATGAGCGCGTCCCGCCGCGGTCGAGCGGACGGGGAGGACTCGGACGACTCGGAGAATAGCGTTACTCTACAAAAACATGCAGTTTGGGCTTTTTGTCGCCAAAAAAATCATGCAATAGCGTTTGTAGGCTAGTGGACTGGATGCTAGTCGAGCAGGGCAGCTGCTCCGTTAACGCGCTGCGAACGTCACGCAGAACAGCTCCACGGAGACACCGGGGACGTGAAGGACGGGCGGACAGGTCGTTTCAGCCGAAATGCAAAGGCTCGCAAAGTCCCTCGCCTCGCCGTGCACTCGGGAGTGACGGTAACTGGCACCGGAGCGCTGTCCGTGGTGCTGCAGTGACGAACCGGTAACGCGCCGGAGCAGCGTTACCCTGCAACATGCACGTGTCACGCTAAAAGTCATATTTACTCATCTGGTCCTACTGTAACCCAGCAGGATGCGGGGACACTCTGTGCTGTGCTTGACACAATTAATGCACTCTTGAAAAAAAAAGAGAACGGTTTCTAAAGTGTTCTTTACTCGCATTTAATCGGGGTCAATCTGTACGGAGCCCCGCTGGTGACATCCTTCCTTAAAACACATAAGTAAATGAAATAATAATAAGTTCGTAAATGGAGAGAAAGAGATCATTATTTTGTGGCTACAACTTAATAAGGTGTGGGAATGAGTTCATAGCCACAAGTTAGTAAATTAATGAATGTAAATGAAGTTAAGTCATGGCCACAATTTAGTGAGGGAATGAGATAAATAAGTCATGACCTCAGCTTTGGTTGGGAACAAGATAATTAATGCGTGCCCACAACTTAGCAAGGCACGATTTGTGCACCACATATCTCAGCTGATCGACAGTATCTGGGACAAGAGGAACATTGTATATGGGCTACTGGGATGTTCCCAGATCAGTGATTTATCTTTTAGTTAAACTTGTGTTAACAGGTTTGCGCTTTATCTCTTCTTGTTTGCAGCAACAGAAGCAGCAGCAACAGCGCACGGTCAGTGCTCCCGCCCCCTCATCCCAGTCCCTGCAGTCAGCCCCCATTCCTAAGCCTGTGCCCTCAGTCCATCATGTCCCTCGTCCACCTCACACTCCACACGTCTCGGCACTGTCTGCTTGTCCTGGACGGGGCAAGATGGCCAAGCTTCTCAACCCGGAGGAGATGACATCACGAGACTACTACTTCGACTCCTATGCCCATTTTGGTATCCATGAGGTACACTGGCATGTGTGGTTCATATGGTTATGGCAGAGGCATCCGTAATTAGATATGAGATCAGTTTTATGCTTGTGGTCTATTCACAATCAAGCTCACAAATGCATTCCAGCATAGCAATGGATGTGAGCATTGTGGAATACTGTCAATAATTTCGACCAACCTAATATGAACAAATCAATGAAATATGTCCATGCTGGACTTTTACTGCAGGAATTGTGTCCACATAAAGAAACAGAACCCTGATTTGAATAATTTACACATTTTGACTTATTTCAGTTTCCTGGAGCTGTAAAGGTGTTCACTAAAATGACTTTTAGGAAAATGTTTCTCAACCTTTTCAACATTAAGGCCCACCTGTCTATCACAGCATGTTGCCAAGGCCCACTTGGCCACCTAAGATGATATTAATTAACCAATTGTGGACCAATGGCCTGTCTCGATTTTAGACTCGCGGCCCAATGAAAAGCCTCCGCGGCCCACTGGTGGTCCCAGGCCCAGTGGTTGAGAATCCAGGTTTTAGGACACATATTTCAGCAAAGCAGGGACAGATTCATGAGTTCATGGGTTAAATTAAAGTTTCAAATAGTTCAAAAGACAAAAGTGAAAGTGAGTTTGAGAGTGAATCAGCATCTCTTATCTATATTTAGAAGTTTTTTCAATATTGTAAGCATCTTGAAGGTTTTTTACAACCTGTCTTTCCTTAGATTAGCTCTTATAGCATAGTCCAGTTTGGTTGCAATGACTTTTAAAAAGGAAACCAAATCATTATTTAGTGAGAACTACACAGTATTTTAAATGGAGATTCTTCATCATTAGGGAAATGTAGTCCATGACTAGGCGTATTCCCTGTCTGGGAAACCAGCCATATCAATTAATATGTGGGCTTACATTCCTCTCTCTCATAAAAACATAGATTTCATATTAGTTTCACAGCAGATACCGAATATGCCCGAGTTGTTATTGCAAAATACATCTTAAAAGTGAACAAGAAATCTAATGTTTCAGTTTCACCTTGAACTAAATTACACTGATGATGTAAGGCCTACCATTGAAACCTTTTTCTATCTGTGTCCCCTTGCAAACACTCGTTCAATAAGGTTATGTATTTGTTGCTATATCACCTGTTTTATTAGCAATATCCAAGCATTCACTGAATCATATAAAAGCAAAGTGATCCAGGCCACTTGGACGTTCATCCAATTGGAGAAAACATCTCTCCCTATCAAAAAAAAAAGACTTGACCATGAGGAGGCTTGATACTGGGACAGTTTGAGTATGTGGGTCAGGTTGAGCAGTCTGAAGATAAAGAGACTGTTCCTGATAAAGGAGAATAGCAGGATGATAGAGAGAGAGAGGGAGAGAGAAAGAGGGAGAGTAGGAGACAGAAGAGAAAGATGTGTATCAGTTAATCCCTACAGGGCTATAATGGAGACCTGTCTCTATAAAAAGAATGCCAGCAATACTGTGCTTTGTGTCCTACATATCACCCCATGCTCCCACAGCAAAGATCCGAAAGAAAACGGAGTGCAAGTCTTACAGATGGCTCTTTCAGTTTGCAGGTGTTGAGACTGCTGTAGATTTGAGACAGCCAGGGGGTGTTAGACAGAATACAGTAGATTGTATTATATACCATAAGAGCATTTATTTGCATAAGAGCATTTATATGCCTAATCTGCATTTTATTTATGTGGTAAATTAAGTGGTGAATATACAGTGAGGACATGCAACAATTGATAGTCATCTACAAGCTTGTTACAGTCCATAATGTAATCTCAGTGAAGAGAAGGTCACAGGATCTGAGGATGTGTGAAAGATGATAGCCAAGATTTCCCCAATGAATGTGAAACTTGGCATGAATGGGATAAATCATTCAGTTAAATGTTTTAACTGTGTGGTAGTTTTACTTCACACATCAGAAAAATATGATTCTGGTTGTTTAAAACTTCATATGTCAAAGACATATTTTAATGAAACTCCTATAAGCAGGACAACCTTAAAGCATCTCTTAAAACTAAAGGCTCATTTAAAAGAATCATTTAAATTAATCTACGCATGACTGAAAGTAACCAACTGAGAGGAAGGAACTTTTAAGAACTACTGCTTGATAGCTGAACACGGTCACTGGTGTTTAACACACACAAAATTCATAACCAAACTGACGTCACTGATTAGGTAAGCTATCAAAATGAAGTGTTTATTTATCAACCAATCTAAAAAGCCAAAGTGAAAGAGCGAGTAATGAGTAATGGAGCAGTGCCTATGAAGGAAGGCTGTCTGCAACAGGTGTACCAATAGATACAATCATAATATTATTTTTTAATGACTTTTAAAATGATATGTTTGCAAGTAGTAATAGAGTTTATGACAGATGTTTTAAAGCACCATAAATACAAATAAAGATCAGTTTCTAATCTCCTAAACCCTGAATGGTGTCAAATTCACCCGAAATATGCAAAAGGCTGAATTAATGTATTTTTTTTTCAGTTTATGTATCAGAGTGAGAGTTTATATAGCCTATATAATCTAAATTGTTCTTTAGTTAAAAAATAACTTGAACTCTAGAGTTCCCAGATTGAAAAGGCCTGGTACATTTGTGTTTGAACACATTCAAAACTTCTAAACTGGGCTTCTTTTGGCAGGAGATGTTGAAGGACGAGGTGAGAACGCTCACTTACAGGAACTCCATGTACCACAATAAACATATCTTTAAAGACAAGATTGTTCTGGATGTGGGGAGTGGGACGGGAATCCTCTCCATGTTCGCTGCCAAGGCTGGAGCCAAGCATGTGTACGGGGTGAGAACACAACTTCAGCTCAGCACTAAGCACTTTCACAGTGGGAGACCACAGCCTCATATTAGAAAATGGCCTAAAAGCTCATTATCTGCAGACTTCACAAAATCCCTTCACAGTCATGTGAACCACAAGCACACGCTTTGTGGAAGAGTGTAGGTGTCTGAAGGAGAGAGTGAGACAGGGTGAAGGCGGGAGATATATAGAGGGAGAGCAGTATAAGAAGTGCACAATTAAACACCCTTTGCATTCATTGGGGGGCTCCAGTTATGCCGTGGTTGCAGTTTTAGTTTATAATGAGTGGAAATGGCCTCTGCATCTTGGCTGTGTTCCAGTGAGATAATGTAGAGATGTATTCATGCAATGGATCCTCACTGAGGGTCATAAGGGTCACAACTTTAAACACTGACAACAAGAGACCCCTTGGGTTGTACAGATGGCTATTGCTGGGACTTGTGTCCTATTCCTGTACCAGAGTTTGATGCTGTGCCAGCTACACAAGGAGGCTTAGTCTCTCTCTCTCTCTCTCTCTCTCTCTCTCTCTCTCTCTCTCTCTCTCTAGTACTATGCTAGCACTAAAGTAATGGCAATGCATTTTATTTTTGACTGTATTACATTAAACACAGCTTGTAAATGACAATCTCAGCTTAATCTGAAGTCTATAACAGATATTATCATACATTTGAGCTTGTATGTTTTTCTAAAGTGACCCTTTTAGTAAAGATTCCTGACATAGGTTTACTGTCTGACAGAAATCTGCCACTTGTTTTCAGAGTCGGTGATGTGCTTTGGACTTCCAAAAAGCAGAGCAGGCATTTCCTCCTAAAATTTGTCCCGTCCAGGGTCGTAATTAAAATATGTCCTGGGGGGACACATGCCCATCAGTATTCAGATGTGCTTAAAATATGTCCTCTCAGTGTGTTGATTTAAGAAATATATTTTATGAGTGTGTATATTTTATAACTGCCACAACAGGCAACCTTCCACCACTGGTTCCCCCTGTTTTGAGCCCCCTGTTTTGAATTCATGGCAACAGCGTTGGTACCACCCACTTTAAATCAAAACCTAGCTGATTCCAGTGTCACTTTTGAAATATCTTGATGGTAAATCTGACAGATTGGACCTTCCAGGCAAATTTTTCTAAAAGCCTAACCAATGGGACAGCTACTAGATACCATGGAGAAAAAATCTGATTACAAGATAACAATGTTTATTAACTCAACACTATAGGAATACTGCTGAGTTTAATTACAAACACAAGTCCCAGATGTTAGGCCTGCCCTGAGTTCCTGACAGTTCTGTTCTGGCCTGTATTATTTTGATCAAAATGATT
>JBBMFX010000122.1:17777417-17792467 GCA_037832545.1 Rhabdalestes septentrionalis
AAACGACATTAAAATTAGGGGGAAAAACAAGTAAAACATAATCTCTGTCAACAGAAAGCCCCTTGTTTTCCTGCATGCCCTATGAATGTCAATTAAATATCAAATATGTAACACACAAAGCATTATTTAGAGTCTAATAAGGGATGATAACACCACAGAGGATTGCACATTACAATCACACATTACAAACGGTGTGGAGCCTGTATAACAGAGTTTGCCTGTATTGATTTTAGATTCCAGCAACAGATGAATGAAACATTCAACTCCAATTCACAATCAACAGCACTCATTCTGCTGTGTGTTTTGCAGATCGAATGCTCAAGTATATCAGAGTACTCAGAGAAAATCATCAAATCAAACCATCTGGACGACGGTAAGCCCTTCGGACAGTTTAAAAGTCCAGTGTAAGCAAAATGTGTGTGTATCTGTTAAAACCTAACTCACCGACAGACCACAGAATTCCCAGCAGATGAAAGCGTACAGTTTCCCTTTTCTCTGAGGAGTTGGCGTTTGTTTATGCTGCACATCTATGGAGATGAAAGGGTGACACATTTCCCAGTTAGCACGCAGCATTCCATCTCACAGGAAATAGCACACCCACTTCCTGTTCAGGACACTCACTTCCTGTGGTGTGATGGCAGAAGTTGTTTTTTAGCTAAGTAAGTCAACAGTTCTGATTAACACAGGAGAACAATGGGATATGGAGTGGGGGGGCACAGCCTGAGTCAGCAGGAGAGGAATCAATGCACACATACACACATATGCATTTACAGACACACACACACACACACAAATACACACACACACATCTCTCTCAGCACACCCCCCTCAGTCAAACCAGTAATTGCCGACTGGCAGCTCACCCTGCGGAAAGAAAAGACGGGTAGTGTGAAAAGAAAGTAGAGAAAAAGAGACATCAATCATCTAGACCCCAAATTATCACCCTCAGCTAAGAAATATCACCTTGAAATTCAAAGCAGGGGATCTCATTTCACGGATAATCTTGTCATGTAATTGTACTCCCTGCATTTATGTGTCATTAATTCATCAGGATAAAATCAGTTCAGTTAAACTTTGGCTGTGTTAAGTAATGCTATTACATCTTCTATATTCTGTACAGCGCTCTCTGCGAGTTATTTTTGTCTTGCGTTTCTATATGTGTGTGCATATTTCTTGCAGTTATTACCATCTTCAAGGGGAAGGTGGAGGAGACGGAGCTGCCTGTAGATCAGGTGGACATTATCGTCTCCGAGTGGATGGGCTACTGTCTGTTTTATGAGTCTATGCTGAAGACTGTCATCTACGCCAGGGACAAGTGGCTGGTTAGTGGTTGTGCACTGGAAGAAAAGTCAAATAATATTTTGTAAAACGAGACAAACAGTTATTATTCAAGGGCCCATAACACCAAAATTCTTTCCTGAAAGATACTAATATAATAAGGAAACATCATTGCAGTTTGTTAACGTACTGTTGACTCAAGCATCGGTCAGTCTAGAAATGGAAATATATGGAAAGTGTTATTGTGATGTCACAAGGTCCAACTAATTTACACATAACCACCAATCTGGCCTGCAGTTGTCCCGCTCATTCGCCCAGCGGCAGTAAAGCCTGTTTATTTATATAAGGATACAAAGAGGTTTATTAGGGTAAATTATTACAATGTTTTAAACCACACAAACCTCAGAATTGGACCAAATGGTAGATAAATGGAAACAATAAAATGCTGGACACCTGGGGGATGGGACTTCCAAGTTTCAGGCAACTATAAAGGGTAGAAATTGATTAATCGTGACTGTAAATCATTAGACAGGACAAGTAGTGGACAAGTGTTTATAAGTTGGAGTACTTTAGTGCATGCACATGCTTGTGTATAACAAGGCTGAAGGTGCACTCTGCACATAAGAGGAGCATGAGAATAGAAATGATAAATGTTGTGCAGACAAAGGCTGTTTGAAATGAATGTGGAATGCGATAGCTGCTCTGTGACGTAAGCGATATGATACCTGCCTCTTTCAGAAACCCGGAGGCTTCATGTTCCCAGACAGAGCAACGCTGTACGTGGTGGCCATTGAGGACAGACAGTACAAAGATTTTAAAATCCACTGTAAGCAGCCAGTAACTTCCATACACAACACTGGACACATACAAACATATGGGCTTGTGCCCCGTATTGCACAAAAGATACAAATGCACTGAGTCAGACAGAAAACGAGAAAGAAAGAACAGGCCTGAAAGAGAGATCACTATTGGGTTTTGTCTCTGGCCTCCTCTGAAAGGCTCTTTTACTTCAATCCCCTTTTCTCTCTTTTGGATGGAAGAGTGTGATTTGCCTAAATGTAATCAAAGGCTGCCAGACACAGGGATGAATCTATTTCAGGCCCGAAGGGATGGGGAGATTCTAAAACAGAGAGAGAAGGAGAAAGAAGAACAGGGAGACAGGGACACAGAGGGACTGGCAGGCTGTGTAGTAAAAATATAACAGTTCATTTTGCTGAGACCTGTGCTATAATACGTATCTGGGTAAGGACAGCTGAAATGCATCTCTGTGCTTTTATCTTTAGCTGTATCTCACTCGTGGTACACTGAGAGCAAGAGTAAGTTGATTATTCAGCTCAGCCTGCTTTGGGTCAGAATAGGGTAGTCATAGAAATAAGGGTGGCAAGAAGGTTTTTCTGGAGCGACGCCATACATGCACTGTACAACACTCATGGTCAGTCAGTCCGAGTTCAGCACCCTATGCACACCCAGCAGATGGTGTCACATCTTCTGTTTTCCAGAATGCCACATAAAATCTGGTGAAGGCTTCCTAGCAAAACGGTTTTATTAACTCTTCATGTCAGTTCGGTTAAGAGCCCTCATAATATAATATTAACCTGTTAGCATACCTTATGGGATAAAAGCCTCCTGGTATATTGCCAAGGGAGACCGCTAAACAAGATTACATAATGTCAAACAGTCCAAATAACTCCACAGCCCCTTTTGTCATGTAGTTCTATCATTCAATCCTAACTACTTTAGGACTTTCCTAATATAAACCAAGGGCAGACCAGAGGACATTGCTGTGAAAGGAACAAAAGCACCCAAAAGCACTTCTGGTTTTACGTTTCTCATCACAGACTAATGTATTAATAATCAATCACAGCTAGTAATCATTAGCAATTAGCAACTACACCTTTTTCTTCTATATTTCAAGGGTCTCTAGACATCAATTAGTGATTTTTTGGCACAGAATTGAAATTTGTTCTTGAACTACAAACATTTAGGATAAGTACGTTATCATTATAACAGATTGTAGATATGCTTTAATGTTGCCTCCCCCTGACTTCTAGGGTGGGAGAATGTCTACGGTTTTGACATGACCTGCATTCGGAATGTTGCGATGATGGAACCACTGGTTGATATTGTGGACCCAAAACAAGTGGTGACCAATTCTTGCCTTATTAAGGTACGGACACAGAGGGAATGCGAGTCTGTGGGTTGACGGCCAGAGAGTGAGAACGTGCATGTGACTGCTCTCTGTGAAAGCCCTGGTCTGATTCATAGAGCAGATTGACTAGGCGCTACCTCAGGACACATGTTGTGTGGGCGTTACATGACGACCTAATTATCATTAAGGGGCTGTTTGATGACAGGGTGTTAAACTGTTTCCATCACTCTCAGTGCTTCTCATACTAAGGCTGTATGATATGGCCGCAATATATTGGGATTATATGGCTATATATTGTGGCTATGATAAAAATTTTGATATAAAAGTTAGTCGTTTTTTTCAACCATAGAATTTTCGATCTCAAAATAAAACCAACATTTTGTCATATTGATTTTCATTCATTCTTTCTCATGCACATGCCCACTTCATGAGTTGCATTATCACTTTCTCTCTTGCTGGTATCAGTAACTGCCTTTGGATTAGGTCTGAGTTTCAGGAACATGCCCCTTAGTAAAACCATGGATGATGAGATGTTTTTGGAGGATTGGTTGAAAGGCCACAGTGGACCTTTCCCCATTATTGTTAAGTTAGTCTAAAATGTGTTAAGCATTTCTGCAGTTGCAGCAGTAGTGAGAGGAACTAACTGGTGACCAAAGGGTGGATGTTCTTCTCTATCATGTACAATCAGCAATTCTTCAAAATGTACTGATGATAATAAGATAAAATGTGACTTATTCCTGCAGGATGTTTTCAGCTCAGCCCGAATGCTTAGTAAATGTGTAAACCTTTATAAATCCATGTCTTTGATAATCCATCTCTGTTGGTCTAGCAGACGAAAGGGCAAAAGAGGAACACAAGGCACTCAGGGGATTGAACACAGAGTGTGGAATTGGGAGCTGTGGGAAAAGGCTAAGTGGCCAGTAGAGTAGAACACATTACAATGCACTGGGTTTCTACCCATCCTGTAGAATCTTCTTAATTTAATGTATTTATAATATAATGTTCTTTATAATATATGTTTAATATATGTATATATGTATAACTTTTAGAGTTCTGTAAAGTTACGTTGAGTGTCGTGAAAGGCGCTTTTAAATAAAAGGTATCATCATCATCATCATCATCATCATCATCATCATCATTATATAAATAATTACAAGAAAAGACCCTCATAAATTAATTCATGGAGTGTCACTGTGAACTCTTGAGGTCACCGACTGCCAATCAAATGCCAGAAGAGTGTCTTTAATAGTGGAAAGATCTGAAAATAAACTTTACTGACAGTCTACTGACTGAAGACAGTGGTCCAGACTACTGGGATGACGGCATAGACATTCACTTCAGTATAAGTAGCTCTTGTGCTCCTGGGCGGGTATGACAGCTATTTTACAATCCTCTTTTCTGTGAAAACATCAGAGAAAAAGAGGCAACAAAATAAGTACAGAGAGAAAGCAGACAGCCAGGCAGAAGAAGCCTAAGAGAAAAGAGAGCGATTTAAGTATCAGCATGCACTACTCTTCTCTTTTTTGCCCTCTTCTGTTGATGCACCCATGAAACACCTGGGGATAAAGGCCTTTGAACTAAAGAATGGTCTGCCACTGCTTTGTTGGATTTTCTGAATGAAAAAGATCTGCTGTTGACACAGTGATCAAAAGCTCAGGGGAAGCTTTGTCCATTCAGCACAGATCCAGATTCTGTGGACTCAGACAGTACTATATTAGAATAGACCTCATATATAGGATGTGTAATTCTTACTTACAGGTTTTGCAGCAGTAACAAGATATAAGCATAGCTAACCGGTATTCTCAATATATTTCCCACTTGTGGGACTAATAAAGGCTTATCTTATCTTATCTTATCTTATCTTAAATACAATATTCAAAATACTGTTCAAAATGACAATATATGTTTTGCCAACAAAATACTATTAACTTTAGACCCCATAGAAATAAACCAATACAGTAATATGTATGAATATTTTGGCTGGTTTTAGAAATGTAATTATTTTCTTAAAGGAATACAGTCCAATACAATTCCTTCAGCAGCACATGCTTAAATTTAATCAAGGAATGACCGGCTGAACTAACTGGATGGTGTAACTGATAATACTGGTTTTCCTCAAAGGGAAAGCTGTTAAACCTACACTCAAACATGTATAACTTTGTATTGTTCATTTGTATTTACTCAAAAGTTAGTGTCTTTGACAAACAAAAGCTTGCTGCCCGTATAAATGCATTTAAATGTTATTTTCTCATGTTATTTTCTGAGACTTCTGTCGTGTGAAGCCTGTGGTTTCAATGTAAAACATACTAAAATGTTTTGTGGCTACCTTGCAGGAGGTGGACATCTATACGGTGAAATTAGAGGACCTGAACTTCACCTCAGCGTTTTGCCTACAGATCCAGAGGAATGACTATATCCATGCCCTCGTCACCTACTTCAACATAGAGTTCACCAAGTGTCACAAGAAAACTGGCTTTTCCACAGGTTTAACTCCACTGACAACTCTAACAAAGAACCCCTCAGAGATCGTTAGAAACACACCTCATGTGTATTACAAATTTCAAGCCATTGTTTATTATTGCTTGTTTCTTAGGTCAGATATCTCCTTGGCACACACAAGAATCCCCTTTTTAATGTTCTAATATTTTGTTTTTCTCGTATTCTCAGCCCCTGACGCTCCCAGTACACACTGGAAGCAGACAGTGTTTTACCTGGAGGATTACCTGACTGTAAGGCGAGGGGAGGAAATCCTAGGCAGCATCTCTGTGAAGCCCAATGAAAACAATGAGGTAAGAGGCAATGAATGGAGAGAGAAAAAAGCGAGTGGGCGCCTTGGCAGAGTCAGAGAAGCTGAGAGAGAGTGAACAAGAGCCAGACTGGCAAGAAGAGAACAGAGTGAGAGTAGGTGTTGTAGAAAAGATGAAGGTAGGCAAAAAAAATTGTTGATAGTAAATGGGACAGTGAGGGGACCAGTGACTGAAGCTCTTGTTCATTTTTTGTCTCCAGCGTGACCTAGACTTCACCTTCGAGCTGGATTTCAAAGGGCAGCTCTGTGATGCAGCCATTTCCCATGACTACAAGATGCGGTAGGGTGTGTCCAACAGGGGGCGACATTTCCCTAAAAAACTGAGCCAACAGGAGAACAGGAGAGGAGGCTGAAGCACCTGCTGCTGCTATAGATTCTGACCAAATAGGAGAGACCAGGAGGACAACACAAGTCCACCGTGATGTCATCATCAATGCGAAACCAGCACGAACAGCAATAGCATCATCAGTCCTCCAGCTCTGAAAACACAAGGCTGTAAGAGAGCATCACTGAATGTAAATGTCAATGAGCTTGAGAATGTCTTTATTGTCTTTTATTTTAGCCATAAGAAACGAAAGCATGACAGAAAGCACACAGTTGAACAGTAATTCGTAAGTCGGTGTGAAACAAAAAGAAGTGAAATAGTTCTTTAAATATGAACACATGTTTAGGCTCTACAGAATGATTTTAAGTATATTAATAGCATGGAGAAAGATGAGTATTTAAGAGCAAGATATTTGCTTACATATTTTCACATACTTTTCTATATTCCTCACGATTAAATGTACCTAAATTGTTAATTTTGTTAATTGCTTTTTGGTTGAATGGTTTAATATCGTGACTGGCATGTTTTCTTAACTGTTGCTTTCATTAAGTTAAGATTATTGTTTTTTTAAAGATTCACAAAACTGGTTTGAAGATTGTTTTTTTTGTTATTTTTTTTAGGCCAATACTTATTTTATTCTGCATAATTGTAACATTTTAAGCAACCATTCATGAAGTTTCTTGGAATTTTGGGAGCTGGAATTGGTAAATAAATGAGACGAGTAAATGATGCTACAAATGTTTTTATATTACAGTATAATTGAAACACATAAGACAGAACAACAACTTAATTCTGAAAGAAAATAATTCCAACAGTTTGTTTCCTCGTGTAGATAAAGGATTTTAGTGGTCCTGGGTATAGAAATCTGGAGAGCATACTTGTGCATAATAAGGAAATTAATGACTGATAAAAATAAAAAAAATTCCAGTTATGTTTCATTGCAGGGAGTGATGTTGCTGCTGGTAACTTTATCTTGCAAACTGCATCACAGATCATTTTACATTGATTTGTGTTATGTTACATTTGATTTCCCAAAGAATATAAAATATTTCACACTTCTCTCAAACAGACTAAAGCATCGCCATAGTCTTACAGAATTTATTCAAAACACTGAACTGATCAAATCGAAACTATACTCTCTCTTTATGTCTAAAAAAACATTCACATCTTTTTTTGTGAGACGCGAGTGATTCTCATCTCTAACAGTCAATTAACTGAATATAAACTTATTACCAAAAATACAAAGTAGAAAAGAGAGAGACTAGCCACAGAGGTATTTCTTAATTACATCCAAGTTACTCTCTTCTGCAACAGTCATGGTGATATATACTGTGTACAAGTGTTGATATTTCCTGGCAACAAGCTCCATCTAATGTGCTTTATGTTTGCTTGCATAAGATCTGGGAAACACTGCAAATCCAGAAGGCATTTTATCTGTGTGTGTGTCCATGAATTTAACCTTTTGTGGGTCCCCATAGTCTTCTCAGTATATGTTTGAAAAAGAGTCAAATGAATTCCTTCTGAGGTTACGTTATATGTTGGGTGTGGGTGTAGCAGCATCTTAAATACGGTGATTCCGTGGAACTCAATAAAAAAAGCAACACAAACTTGTGTGTTAGTGCAGAGGTCACTTGCAGCAGGATTTCTTCTTCACTGGATGATCCCCCAGTCGCACTGTGTTCTCCCAAACTCTGTCCTCTTGCTCCCTCAGCACTCTGAACCCAGAGAGAAAAAACACAGTGAGTAAAATATACATTAAACAGGAATAGTAAAAAACAGAATTTAGCAAACAATACAAGAACAATACAACACTAGAAAAAAGCAGAGAAGGAAGGAGCAAGCTTCTTTGTCAGCCAACTAAAACAATCCATCTTAAGCTTCTTTTCATGATTAAAGACTTGACATGCATGATTATGTATTTTATATTATATCATATATTATAACTGAACTGATATATTTCACATATTCCAACTCAACATATAAAAGAAAACCACAACAAATAATTCCCCTTACAACCACATTTTCCTGTTAAAGCCACACAAACGTTGTGGTTTCCTGTTTCATTGCTTGATTTGGTTTACAGATCTAGATGAAAAGTTAACAAAAACATAGGAGATGTCTGTTTTATAGTTAACTCAAGTGTAAAAAACAGACATCAACCCTTACCTGGCTAGGTGTAACATGGCCTCTAGAACATTATAACCTGTATAAGCGCTGCACTCATAGAACATCAAACCGGTTTCCTGTTAAACATAGAGAGAAAAAAATGAAATGTGTGTGCAGTGTGAAGAGTATGAGGAGTGACATTTTTAGTGGGCTGTTTGTTAGTTTCACACACTGCCTCTGTCAATGCAACCAAAACTGGTTGGATCTAAGGATCATATTGTGGTTTGAAGTGTGTTAACCCATTACCTCAGACAGCCTTTTCCCCTCTTTAGTCGAAACCTCTCTCGTGCTCTCCTTGTCCGATTTGTTGCCCAAGAGCATGATGGGAATGGGGTCCCCAACTGCTTCCTGTATGCTGGAAAGCCAAGGGCGTACTGACCTAAAGCTGTCGTGCATGGTTACGTCATAGATCACCACCACGCCATCAGCCTTGCGGAAAAACTGCTTAGTAATACTTCGATACCTGCAAGACGGGGATGGAATGTGTTTATTGCTTTTCATTAAAACCAATGGATTTGAGTTTTTCAGACACTAACATGGTAAGATCATTTTTATGATGATATGTACATACATTTTTACTACTACTACTGACACTACTACAATTAAGCATAAAGTACAAAATATTCATAATAATAATAATAACAAGATAGCATTTTTTAACTGTCATTAAATAAACGATAAAATACTATAAAGGTGGCAACATTTTTCTAAAAAAATGTTTAAGTGCAAGCAAAATAATGTAATATGAACCCAACAATCATGATTTTTTATGGTCTATTCCAACTCTACTTCCTTTACAACAAAACTTATGAAATTATTTTATATTAATTGTGATCTTGGCCGATTCTCCTTGTGTATAGGTAAAATTTCATTATTGCAGTCACCTCTCCTGGCCTGCAGTATCCCACAACTGAAGAGCCACGTGAGTGTCTCCCAGATTCAAAGTTCGCACGCTGTAATCAATTCCTTTAAACAGAAGTGGGACAACATTAGTTCACTCCCACTACACATTCAAGCTTCTAAAACACACACACACTCTGTGGATTAATCTGATTGGCATGGATTAAACCTAGGACTTAGATAGAATGTCAGTGGTGAATCAAAATACAGTACTGTGGATAATCTTGAGCCATTCCTGATTCCTTTATATTTAGTTTGAACCACTTGTTGGTGCAAAAATTCTATGTTCAGCCTCTCAAACTACCTTATCATTGACATATTAAGCACAGTAATGGCAACAAATGTTTTACAGTGACAAAGATACAAGGTGCCCAGATAATCTGGAATCATCTGCTCCTTTTTTTTTCACTGGTTCAGACCTTATGTTAGATGTGCTCATTTATACTTACACAGTTCATACGTAGGAAGCTGAGTGGCTTAACAACCAAAGAGCCTCTGAAAGTCTGGAGAACTGTTCCTCATTAAGACAATTTTTGGAAACAATATATGAAGGAATAACTGGTGGCTCAAAACTTTGCCCAGTACTGCTCATTTTCGGCGCAATCTGGAAAACTGGCCCAGTCTCTTTAAAAGGAGTATAGAGTGCTATATCAACCAATGACCACAAGGAGGCATTATTCGGTAAAATTGCCCCAGTCGAACTTTGTGTGGATTCATATTTAGGATTAACAAGAGTTTCACTGATGGAGTCTGACATAATCTGTTGGAATGTGAACCAGGACTCAGGCGGAGAGTGTGTGACTTCCCAAGCCATCTCATGTGATACCATTTTCCCCCTTCTATTATAACGGTGAAAGCACATGCATAATTAACACAATAATATCCTGAATCAAAACAGACACTGCAGAGTGCACTTATGCAATTAATACAAAACATAAAATCAGTAAAAACTCTTTTGTGAGTATATCTCTGAGCAGTGCCTTATTTGCTCAAAAAACACTGATTTTAGAATATATTTAAAAAATGTTAATAAAATAAGTGTCGATTGCTGGAGCCATTCTTACATGATATATTTTTACAAGCAAACAGGCATGTTTTGCTGAGATAAATGGCTTTTAAAAATGTACCTACATTTGCATGGTCCTATACACAAATACACAACTTTAGAACACTTTTTTTCAGACAGCAGTGTCTTGTTGGCTCTAAAATTAAATGTGTGATAGGAAGCGTTAATGGTTAGCCACTCAAAAAAAGGTGCAGATCCTTTTTGGTATAAATATGACATGATGTAGGGGTAGACTAAGCTTATACCCTGAAAATTAATACTGAATGTAATATCTGAATGTAACTCCTTCATGAACACTCCTCCCACATGCACACTCTCACACACACCACCCTTTCCCACGTCACAGGTCTGTCATGCACATTGTAGGTGTGGCAGAAACTGTTCGTATGTCAAAACTGACCCACAGTGGCTGTGGTGGCAGAGTGGAAATGTCCATCACAGAAGCGACGCAGCAAGGCCGTTTTGCCCACACTTGAGTTGCCCACAAGAATGACTTTAAAATGGCGCTCAGGGGAAGCCACAGCATGCCTCTCTTGACCCTGAAAATACAAGCATGAAAATAATAATTTAAAACAACTTCATATATGTTATCACACAGACAGAAAAATTAAATATTTATTTGGATATTTTGCAGATAAATTGTTTTATTAGGCAGAATCTCCTGCTCTTTCACCTTCTGCAAAGTCTCTTTGCCTACTGGCTGGCCTCTGGCTGAGGAGGGGAACATGCCTTTCCTGCCTTTATGTTTAGAAAAGGGCTTCTTCACTTGAGCAGTGGCCGGCGAATGAGCAGAGGCAAGGGAAACATTTGAGGAATAGATGGGGCTCATGTTCAGGTCAAGCTGGGCTTCCTCTTCTTCTCTTCTTCCTTTCTCTTCCTCACTTAATTGATGGAGAAGTGGATGAGCATCTCCTTGCAGCAGGTGTGGGAGGTGGTCCTCCTCAATGGAGATAACTCTGCGCAAAGGCCAGCCTTCTGGGGGGGCATCCTGCACATCTAAGCCAGGATTCACAAACACCGAGCCCCCATCTGTGGCCTGCTGGGTGCCAGAGGTCAAGCGTGGGCCACAACCATTTAACACGCGAGCGTGCTTCCTGTTCGAAGCCAATTCTTCTGGTCCGGACTCGCTTTATTCAGAAGAAAGAAAAAAGAAAATGATGCTTTTAACTATTATGAAGGAACCATTATGTAGACCACTCTGTGTTGTAATTATGCCCCATTACAACATAAAGTGGTCTTAGGCAGCAAAGAGCCACTCCAGTCAGGCGTGTTAATAGTGAGAATAATTACACACCTTTCTGTAGCCTGTTTTTTGTCAGAATTCTTCATTATGGTTGAGGAAGGATGCTGTTTCCGGGAAAGATTCTTCCATGAGTTACTCTGTTTCTGAAAGGAAACAGACTTATCAAGTGATCTGTAAGAATTGTGTCGATGTGTGTGCAGAATATTATTTTAAAAAACAGACACTTACTAAAGAGCTGACATCTCGCTCATCCCTTAAATTTTTATTCATTTCTCTGAAAGAAAAGAAAAACCCACAGATAGTGAGAAAAGGACTTACTGAAAATATGTGCCTGATTCTTTATGTGGTCCGGAGGGTTTACCTGAGTAGGTCTAACTGCTTCATTAGACTTTGCTTCTCTCTATGCAGTCCCTCTGTTATTCTGTATATCTCCCTGTGTGACAGAAAATGCATTTGAATGTATGGGTGTATACTTAATGTGTGTCAGCAAAACAAAGAGATTAATGAAATGTGTGTGTGTGTGTGTGTGTGTGTGTGTGTGTGTGTGTGTGTGTGTGTGTGTGCACTGACTTACATTTCTCTTTCTTGCTGTAACCTTGAGGCCTTCTCATGTAGAACAGCCAACTGCTCTTGAGCCAATGAGAGCTCATGACAGGTGTGCTCAAGTTCGCGAGAGAGTTCATCATTGGTCATTTTCAGTTTTATGTTCTCCACTCGACTTTCCTGCTTCTCACTGTGCAGCTCTTGACACTGTCGCTCCAACTAAGGGGAAACATCATTAATACAGTTTTTTTTTCAAGTAAGCACTATATAAGTACATTTCTCCAACAACGCTTTCTCAAAAAGCATGAACATGTGGCATGGATCTATATTTTGTATTTTTCTCAAACTAAAAAAAGAAGGCTACAACTCTTTCTAGGCTGTTCAAATGTTAAAAATCTATAACAGCACCCACCCTCCTTTGTTTAAGAAAGAGCTGCTCTAGCTCCTGTTCTTTGCTGTTCAGTTGCTGTTGCAAGTCCTGACTGCGCAACTCTAAACGTGTTGAGTCCTACAGAGAGAAAATATGTCATTTTTTTTAACACGGCAAACAATGAACAAAATTCTTGTAGTGTCCACAGTCCATAATCTAGAATCTAAATTGAGAGGGATGGCTGGTTAAATAGGAAGCCACAAACTTACAGTAGAAAATAAAAGTCCATTTTGGGTATTAACAGTAACAGTTAAAACACTTAGAATGCAGTAAATGTCTGAATGAACTAAAGGGGAACGCAGCCCACCTTGAGAAGCAGACAATCCTTCTCATTTTTCATCTGTTGCTCCATTTCCTCATATAACCGCTGGATTTCGCTATCATGTGTTGCAGTCTTCCTGTAGGGAAAGGAAACAAACAATCTCCTTTTTGCTGTTCGCCTCTCCTCTGCGACGTATGTGGTAAATTGCCAAAGGCTACTGCAGTCATTTCATGTGATACATAATCAACAGGAACATTATCACATGCATGCGTGGATACAGTGTTAAACAAATAAGCCTTTCAACTGAAGGGACCAAAAGATGTTGGTGCTTTGCACTACCTGTTACAGTTCTGGGAAACACTGAACAGTGATATGTCTCACACCCACTACTTAAGCTTTACATTTGTCTATTACAACCAAAGACCTTTTTCAAACCTTGTGTAGTGACGGAGACATAACAATGAATCCAACAGGAAAATATTTATGAATATTTTAATTACATTCTATAAAACATAACACCCCTCCTTTTTTAAATCCACAGAAAAACGTAAATAGATCGTTCAGTTGTGTCTGTTGCTACTGAAGCTTAAGGTCACTGGACATGGATAAAAAGCATTCTATAAATTATTATAATAAACTTTCACGATGAAAAAAAATCGCTGTACAATAGAAAAAACAGGACAGATGGAGGATTGTTAGGACAATGGAGAAACAATGTTGATCACATTTTAAATCTGACAGAGGCATCACAGCACCATAAAACTCATGAAAATATGGTTCTCTTTGAACACATAAGAGGATCTTAACACGGCACTGCTATTAAATCTCTTTAATACAGGGAGTGCATATCATGTCTATATACAATATTTTCCTTTAGGTCATATATGTGGCACTTTTGAAATGACATTGCATAAAAGTACATTTAATACTGTACTAAAGCCCAATACTATAGGCCAGAATTGCCAAGACAGCTTTAACACATACGGAATAGAGTGATGTTTATATTAGGGATGGGATCCGAGAAATTATTTCACACTGTCCGATCCATTAGAATCATACACCTCCTAGGTCATGGATTACTTTTATTGATGTTTGGTTTTCTGACTGATGTGTGTTGCAAAAATGTCTTTTCTGCAAGAAGCTGGCAGAGACAAAGAACCCGTTCAGTAGATCCAATGTTAATGTCTGTAAAATAACCATTTCAAATAAGAGTGGAAACACCAGGTGCAATTCTAGGAATGCCATTTAATTTTCACTTAACCCATGAATGCCACAGCTTTGCAACTGAGAGGCACGTTTAGCACGACCATTACTGAAGGTAAATAATAACATTAGCACTTGCAGTCAGGCTTAGAAGATTTTTTCTTTGACATAGAAAACGTGCATGAAAACAAAAGCTGTTTTCATGCTTGTTTTCTGCAGAAGAATAATTGATGTTATGTGCCAATTTTATATCCTACTTTCTAAGTGCACTTTCCATCTCCTTCCTCTCCTGTTGGACTGCTGTGATTTGGGATGTGACACGTGCCAGGAAATCCTCAAAGTTGTAGAGCAAGTGAGGCTCCTCTTTTCTGAGTTGAACCCACAGACTGTGCACTTCACTGGGACTAGAGAAAAAGAGAGAGAGAGAAAGAGAGAAAGAGAGAGAGAGAGAGAGACAGAGAGAGAGACAGAGAGAGGGGGACAGAGAGAGAGAGAGTGAAAGACAGAGAGAAATAGTAAGAGAGAGAGAGACAGACAGACATAGAGAGAGAGAGAGACAGAATGAGTTCCAGAGAGAGAGAATGAGACAGAGAGAGAGAAGACACAGAGAGGAGAGGAGAGAAAGAAAGAGAGAGAGAGAGAGAGAGAGAGAGACAGAGAGAGAGGAGAGAAAGAGAGA
>JBBMFX010000122.1:17800919-17814652 GCA_037832545.1 Rhabdalestes septentrionalis
GCACATATTACTTTTATTATTATTATTTATTTATTTATTTATTTTTAGTTTTATATATATATATATATATATATTGCCAGTAAGATCATGCTAATATCACAGCACCAGTAATAATAACAATGTAAACAAAATGTTAAGTGCAACATGCTCCTCTCTAACAATCTAAATATCTGCATAATTCTTGCAGTATACAATTGCTGTAGTTAAGCAGCTGTAGCTGAGCAGCTTTTTGAGCAAATAGCCAATAGTATTCAACACAATTTAATCAGCTAAAGCAGAAAAGGCTGGTTTGAGCATTATTAAAATTAAATGATCCAAAATGATGTAATCATTTCAGTGAAAATTGTTCATAATAAATCTTACTCCATTAAATATTGGGGATGGTTTTTCGTCCCTTGTCTAGGACTTCTTTATTGGGAACTTGCCTTTGATTTTAATTTAATTTAAAATAAGCTGTTTTGGCAGCTCAAGTTTGACCCTTTTAAGGCTGATCAGCACAGATCATTGATCAGTTATCCAATGAAAATCGTCAATGAACACGAAAAATTCCTGCCATAAAGAATTTTAGAATTCTGTGTATTGTGTGTATATATGAAATACTGTGTATTTCAGTAAATATGCTAGGATTAGACCCCATTATTTGATTAGGGGAGAATATATAAGGGAGTAGTTTCTTTCCTGCATCCCTCATTAGGTTTCTTGAATCCTAAGCTGCGACACATCCACTGTTACTGGTTACTCCTGTGTCTATACTGAGCAGCTTTTTGAGCAAACAGCCAATAGTGTTCAACGCACAAATCTGATCAGCTAAAACGGAAAAGGCTGATTTGAGCATTATTAAAATTAAATTATCCAAAATTAAATCATATCTTCAGTACAAGGGCTGGTCCACAAATGAGTTCTCATGGATATAAATTAACAAATGTCACACTCAAGCTATGATTAAGCTTTACTTGTTTAGCAGATCATCCATTTTAACCACCAGCTCAGCGTTGTTAACTCAGGCATGCAGAGCACTGTTTACCTCACATTCAGACTTATTAATAACCCAAATAAGCTCCCCAAGGAGGTCAATGCATTGACCTACATGAGTCATGAACATGAAGATGCCCCCATAGATCTTCATTACCGTGCAGTGTTGGGAGCACATGCTTCAACTATTCTTTGCTTGGTTATTTTTATGTTTAGCACTTCTGTCCCTCGTGATCTTTGTCTCAATTTAAAACTTATGCACAGTGCTAACACAAAGCAGGCATGGTTTCGATTATAGCAGTGAAGATTTCTTTACTTACTTTTGCTCTTTTAGGAACATCCTCGAGCGTTTTTAATGGAACAGTGGAGACTGTTCCTATTTAAGTTGTAGTATCTGGCTTTGTATATTATTATAGCATAATTTATTAATCTTTTATTTGATTTGCAGTAAATATTCTGATAGGAAAAAAAATTACATTAAAATGCATATAGTGACTTGCAAAAATACTCACTGCCCACATAAATACTTTAAAAACAACTTTCTGGCTTACCTAAGCCAGTACTATTAATACTCTGAGTGTCAAAGCCTGGCTGTTGGCCTGTGTTTGCATTGTGTTTTGGCCTGTGTTCTGTGAGCTGTTATTGTCCTGGATGAGTCGTGCTGTTTCCCCTACTGCTGCCATCATCACACTCATCTGTCACGCTACACTGCTGGCTGGAGCTGTGTAGGCTCACACATCTGTCAACAAGCACCTCAGACACAGATGTGAGAGAATGGAACCAAAAGATGCCATATAGGCCTCTTGATGAACGCCTATGCTGAGAAAAGGCCGTGACTACTGCTAAGTTCTGACACACCACACCACACCTGTGCTGTGCAGTCCTGCTTGCTCATCTGTGGTCGTTCTCCCCGCACACTTCCAGCGATTCACACCGTAGGCTGCACCATCCACATCCTGTTGTTGTTTCTTGGGAACTCTCTGCCAAGTACTTGCACATATATGCTCTCTCTTACACTCACACACACTCAAGCTCAATGCCATCCCGCAACAGGGATGTGGTGCCATTTCCTGAGCTGTGGCTAAATCTGTTTGAGGAACACTCCCAGGATGTGATGTTATGATGCAATCTGCAGAATCTCAGGGACTGAAATAGCGAGGCGATGGGAAATGTGCTCTTTCGTCTTTCATCTTCCTCGATTTGTGTTTTGGGAGCTTGAGGAAGGTTCCTCTGTCATCGCTCGGACTGTCCTGCGCCACACATGAATTCCGCTTGACAAAGTGGCAGCCACCATCCTGATATCATTTTTACAGCTTCTTTTTTGAACTTCAGGAACCAGGCATCCCCTGTAACCTGTAGTTTCAGGGCCACACGGCTCTGCCTCTTTAATACAACAGCTTTTGGTGAAGGGGTCATTACTGCTCATTATCCCCTGCTGAGTTAATGGTAGTAGTCATGCTTAATGGAAATGTTCACCATTAAAAAATCGAATTTACACAATTTATCCCTTCCCCATATATAGTTGATCGGCCACTACGTTTTTGGCATCAAGTTTGCTTTTTAGACTTGGGCTAAAGTGATTAGGCTTATGAGGCTAGAAGATGCTGGAATTCTTTTTGGGCCACACAGACGTCTGTAATGTTATATATATTTCAATGAACAATTTCTGTTTAATTGCTGAGCTGAAAATATAAAACATTAAATGTGCCTTGACTTTTACGCATTTTGTAATTTTTCAATGCTAGTTTTAGCATAAATGTCCATTAAATTATTTCAGAATTTGACCAGGAATAGGCACTTTTGCACTTGACTGCATGTGTGTGCATAAACAAATAAAAATATCATTTGTTTTATTGCCTATATTCCTCTCTACATAGATATGATAAAAGCAAATTGTGGGAAACATTTGGGGCTACTTTCTAGACATATAGCCAAATTGTGGTTAAATGTTAGGCTTAGTAGTACACTGTATCATTTCTGAAAGGGGATGTATTATGCAGAACTCACTTTAGTTATAAGAGGTCTATGGGCTCGACAAAACATGTTCATGAAGTCCTTTGCACAAAATAACTCCCATATAAAGAAATCTTACCTGCTATATTCAGGACAAATTCTGTCCCTTTCAAAATGAGTCGTTTAAGGGCTTTGTCACTTTTATGCAAACAAGCTGTTGCTGGTCGCGCCCCACCCATCCATTGTTTAAGCTGTGTGTTTAGCACATGTGAAAACGGCAACAAAAAAAAACAGAGGCGCTATCCAGCACAGTATGTTGGGATTTGTGTTATTTTTGCAGCCAATAACACAACACTTCATGTGTGACTTGCCTTTGCCAGTAGCCGGAGAGCTCGGTGCTTTCTGCATGCTTGCGAATCTTCAACTAATCTAGTGGGTGGGGCTCAACAAATAAGTGGTGGTTCTGTGCAAATTTCCTTGTTCTGACATCAAAATAAGGGAACCGTTGAAATGGTATGTGTAGTATATGATGCCTGACACCAAAATCATTCAATGGAGTGTTTATAGGAGCAGTAGAGACCCAAATGAGAATACAAAAGGTTGCAAAATGTGAACATTTGCATAGTATGTCCCCTTTAAGGGTACACAACTGAATCACTGAGATCATTATTCATGATAACACACACTTCACGTGTTCTAAAGGTTCCCAAAGGTATTGGATGGAGCTCCATCATTCTGTCCACTCCTCAGCCCATTGCTGGAGGGCTTTACACCCCTCTGGCTGATGCCTGGGATTGTGCATGATGACCTTGGGCTTGTGCAGCTCCTCTGGTGCAGCCCTTTCGGCTATGCTTTTGTGAGACGCTTTGTGCATGTAATTTTACTTCTGAGGTCAGCTTTGGGTGCACCTTAAAGCTGAATTCGAAATGGGCGCCTGTTTTTTTGGACATACAGTGTAACAACGAGCCTCAAGTTTAGCAAGCCAGTGATAATACTACAATTTAAAGAGTTAAAAACTCAGGCCGTTGCCCTGTGTGGTCTAATTATTCGGATCTATGCAGCACTGCGGGGGAGCCGGACAGAAGGGGAGAGACTGCGGCCGGTGAAGCTTCCGCACAGAGGAACCCGAGGTGGAGGAAGTCTCGGGAAGCCATGTAATTCCTTATCAGGCAATGGGACGTATGAGAAGTTTTTTTTTTAAAAAAGGGAAGGAAGGAGAGGTGCGATTTATCTTTTCCATCAATGACCCATCATCAGTTAGGCCAAACAGGATGCAGGGATGTTAGGCAGAGGCTATTTACAAATCCCCCCTCACACACACACACACACACACACACACACACACACACACACACACAACCGCCTGTCCCTAAAGAGCCATGATAAGTTCCATCTGAAAGCAATCACCCGTCTAGTGTGTGAACAGAAATTCAACACATAAACACTCCCCCTCCTTAGCCAACAGAAACGAGAATAATATGACTTACCCTAATCTCTTCATCTTCTCTAAGGTGGGTTTTTTTTTTTTTTTTTGCTTTTCTGCATAAATGAGCACATACAGTACAACAAGTACACTTCCACAATTTCAGCCTTCAATAAGTTCCATATGGCGAAGCTACAGTTCACTGATGTTGAATCATTATAATGTCAATAGCCTCCTTAACACTTTCAGCATGATTTTTCAGCCTACGTGTTTTCCACCATCAGGTTTGATCCAGTTTCCCTCCGCTGACAGACAGCAGAACCCTATCTCGTGCAGTTTTGGAAAGATTGATAATAATAATAACCACTATGATTGCGCTGCACTGTGCAAAGGCATCATCCTGTTTCAAATCTAAACACTTCTTGTCAGAATGTTCCAGTTGTATAGCTATTGTTTGTGTAGATAGCAGATATGAATTGTTTGCACAACGCTAGTGGAACGATTCCCATATTTCAATCTTTTTAATTATGCTGCAGCACTGGAGCTCTGAGAAAACATCTACCAGTAAAAGTGTGTCACACATTCAGTAAAGCTGAAGTTATACCCTGATGTTTTCAGACTTGGAAAAATGTGGAAAATCAAAAGCATGCTGCAAGATATCTGATCATCATTACTGAACTCTTGAATTAGTGTTTTAAAAAAAGCTTGGCTTTGGATTTTTTATTATTTTTCTTATAAACCTTCATTAACTGAAGTCCAGGCTGGAGGTTTGGCTGAAAAAAGAGAAAACCAACTAGAAGTAGACAAGAATTTTTGGGATGAAAGTATACCATTCCAGCCATCTCCTAAAGCATTTCATCAGAGGGGGTGGTGACCTGTGGTCCTACAGGGCTGATGTCCAGCACAGTTTGGTGATTTCCTTTTTTTTAAATTCCTACAGAATGAGACAATCCTTTAAAAAAAAAAACAAAGTCAGCTTTACCAAATCAGAATTGTTTCCTGTGATAGGAAACATATCTTAATTGTTTAAGGCCTCTGTTACAGAAAGGCATGCAGAATTGTTATGAACACTCAGTCTGATGGCATTGTTTTATAATCTGTTTGTAAAAGGTTTGGCTTAAAACAACCTTTTTAGAATCTATTGTTGCTGGAGAGGAACATGCAGGCTGTTCCTTATGTTTTTTCAGTTTTAGCACTATTTTACCACCATGAATATTACATGTAAAATCTCAGATGACACATGTAACTTCACTGGTGTTTTTCTGGTTTTCCCCAATCTTCTTGCCAGTTGAGATATATCCAGTCCTCCTCCCCCCAATTAGGAATCCTCCAGTCTTACTAAACCACCAACTCTAGGAGGGTGAAGCCATGTGTCCTCTCATTCTCACGCTAAGCACCACTACATCTTTTTACAAAACAGCTCAATACACTCACTTGAGCGTGACATTAAGGGGGATCACATTTGTGAGGTCCCGAAGACAAGTCACTGGTGGTTTAGCATAGTAAATAAAATGACTATTGGTTCCTGTCACTGCTATAGAAATCAGTTGGTAGCTTTCTCTACACTGAACCACATTCAAACCACTTTGGTTGAAATACTGAGTTATGCAGAAATCAGCAGAATTTCTTTGTACGTGATGAGTTGAACTCCATCTCTCCAGGCCTGGAGCATTAAATCTATTCTCTTGTAGGGAATGTGGCATCTAAGATTACCATGGCAACAAACTTGGTAGTAAATGCAAAGTTGAACATCAGCCTTGCACAATCTCATAAATATGGAAGAACAGTTTCAAGGCATTCTTAAGAAATCTTAAGAAAACGAGCAATGTCAGAGTGAGCTCTGTTCCCAAAACTAAATCCTCATTTAGTTTCAGCCCCTGAATTTCCTGTTTAATCTCGGCACCTGCTGCTACGTCTAAAGTTAAAAGTCTTTGAATAAGCCCCAATCATCTGTTCAAAACATGCATAGGTGCTGGGCCTGCCTTCTCCTAAAGGGTTTGCTCACTCTACAATCAGTTGAGGGTTACGATTATTCCATGATTAAAGGCTGTGCAGTTCAAACACATAACTATCTGACAGCCATGAAGGCACAGGGTTCCAAACACACCACCATAAATTCGGCTGTATTTGAAAAAGTCACTCTGGCATGCTTCAGTGATTAATGAAGAACAACAAACCGTTTTGAGTAATCAGGGAAAAAAAGGAGGGAGGGGAAAAAAGACAGAGGAAGGATATTCAGAGGAAGGATAGATGAGCTGGTGCGCCAAATGAGTCCTGCAATAGTTTTCATGTGTGCCCTTTCTCATACGTTTGGAGATAAGGGCTGACACTTGTTCGCTGTCGTAGTCTCTTATCACAGGGCAGTGTAAGGGTCGCCTGCTAGTAGATGTTTTTACAAGGTTGACTGATATTAGCTGATTTTATATTGGCTGGAATGGTGTTGGTGCTATTTTTGAACGGGAGTGGCTCAAATCATGCCACTCCTGATTATGATTGATGGTTTCCTTTGTGGCATCCATCAGGCTTTATGGAAAGCTCCGGTACCATATGATAAATACATGGAAATTTGCAGTAAAAACTCATTATGTGCAAACCGAACCTGCAGTTCTGATAGGATGATATATTAAGTCTAATAGAGCATGGAAAAATATTTTCCTTTGTTATTGTTTGTGTGTCCAGATTCAGTCTCAGGTACTGAACACAGCTTCAATCTGAAGAATCCTTTTCTTCTGTTTAACAAATTACTATCACAAAGCCAAGAGCTGAAGTGAAGATTTTCTGTTATATAACAAAGACTGAGACAGCCGTTGAATTAATCTACTGTTTTGGCATATTTATATTTTCAGGGTCTATATTCCACATCTGTGTTTATGTATTTTACATATATATTTAGATCATTTTAAACATATATAATCTTTATATGATCTAATTCACTAAAGACATTATTTATTCATCTTTACCAGCCATATAGCCCAGATGTGTGACCAGAACCTTATGTGTGGGCGGGGCAGACAATTCAATTTGGATGGACAGCACATACCTCAAGGGGGGCAGGGCTTGTCCCTGGGAGGGTATTGCCACCCTCCAGCCCCCCCCCATAAACACACCCCTGATATAGCCTTTATTCATCTCTTTATCTCTATGAATTAAACTGGCTAATTAGTTACTGTGCATTTAAAACTGATGAATGTCACTGAGCTCTGTTCTGATTGGCTGTTCTGTTTTGTCTAATGAGTATTTCGGTCAAGACTGAAACACTGTTTACATATGACGTAAAGCTGCTGTAGGCTGAGGAGGAATAAAAACATCTGAATTTAGCTCATCAAAAACAGGGGATCATTTGTAGTATATTTTCCATTAATGGACTGCATTAAATGGTCATGTTTGACTAAATCAATGCAAATTTGGTATTCAAGGATACAGGCCTTTTAAATGCAATACCCTGACAAATGAAGGACTGTGAGAAACGCATGATGCAATGACTGAGTGTATTTATTGGCAAAATACTCTCAATTTTATCTGTATGATGTAGGGCATTACTAACGACTAGTTCATCAAGATAGTCTAGGTCAAGTCGACTAGTCGTGATGACGTCAAACACTGAGTAACTTTAATTAAAGTTCTCTGTAACATAAACAGTCGACATGACATTTAAACTCAACAAAACAAAGGCTGATACCTTGAAGGTTCTGGTAAATTTAAGTGTAAACAGAAAGTGGGAACAGTTTAAGCCCGGCGCTGCTCAGCTCCTCTGAACCGGACTCCCTGCAGTGCTAGCATTAGCATGTTAGCTAGAGGTGCCGTTTCAGAACCGTGCAGAATGCCGGTTCTGTTTCTGTACTTTCACATCAACTTGCAGGTTCGTGTCAGTATCAGCCAATCAGAGGCAGAGACTGCAATACGTCCAAAGCGAGGGCAGAGAGAGAGGGAAAAACGGTCAACTAGTGCCTTTACAGTCGACTAATCAACTAGTCGACTTTTGTGTTAATGCCCTAGTATGGTGTAAATAACACAGGATAAGAACTGATTAGCTGCTTAAATTCCCAGGCTCATCGCATCCTAACGTTTATTATTTATTAATTAATTATATGAATTATAGACATGGGGAATGGAAGCTGATGGTGATTTCTGGACATTTAAAACATTCAAAACTAAAAAATATTTCTTGAATTCATATTTATTTTCATAATAATGTATATTTAATGGTGGTCTGGATGGTCTGGATATCCAGTGCACCTTCCCTATGCTCTAACAGCACTTTCACCTTTCATGACTGCATGCAGAGATTCAAAAGATCAGGCAACCCATTTTAAATGGACTGGAACACTGAAACAACATTTGGGCTTGTGGTGGGAAAAAAGCCTGTATTCTGACTTTTGAGGTCAAGAAACAATTGATGAGTAAGAGGAGTTCCAATCATGCTCTGATTTCGCACCATCTGTTTATGCCTTTTCTGTGTATGTCCATTAATACATGCACACACACACACACACACACACACACACACACACTTCCACACACACACACACACAGACAATGAACAGGTTGTGGCCCAGCTGGTCAACAGTGAGGCTGCACAATGTTTGCACACACATGGATCATATCTCACCACAGGGTGTGATTTCATGACTCTCTCTCCCTCACTCTAGCAGCACTTTGTATAATCATTCGGTCATCTTACCTGTAAAAATTGTATTCAGTTTTTTGGGCATTAATAGCTATGAAACCATTCAGAAACATTCACAGGCAGGGATGGTCACACCAAGGAACCAACATTAATACGTACTTACAGAACCAAGGGGAAAGTACAGAAAAAGTAAAAATTTCAATTGCAACAAATGTTTCCATGTGTAATTGTTTGTTATTTATTTGGTTTTGTCCTGTGCAGTGTTCTACCATTTATCCTTCTATACAGTTTGCAGTGTTATTTGTTCTGTTCATTTATTATGTGCACATACACACACACACACACACACACACACACACACACACACACAGACAAAGCCACATGGGACAGCGTGATCACTATGGAGTTATTACACTTCACTAAACAGTTTATTTGGGGAACTGTCTATTTATGTGGCAGTTTATATGGCAGTTGTTTTTAATACAAATACACAGGCATGACCTCTGGACCAGTTTCTGATGAATGGCATGGATTTGACCCACATTTCTGAAGTTCAGATTCAGTATCCCTTAACCTTTTTGACTTAGTTCAGGTTTTGGATAAAGGTAACATCCCTGTTCCTAACCGCATGGACCCCTAACATATGAGAATGAACAGACAGTTTATTAAAATCTCTATTTCAGCTTCTCACAGGACATTTTCCAAAGAAGGAAACTGTGTTGAGTGAGAGATGCAAAAACCAATGCTGTTAGTCATACAGTTTATGTTGGCAGAGAGTGTGAAGTTTACAAAATGTCAGCATCTTACGAGAAGCCGATGCTCTTGTACAAGCATGTTTTCACATTTACTACCATGTTTTAACCAATGTTTTTGAACTTTTAACCAATGGTTTTGAACTTTATCCAATTTTTTTTTTTGGCGCAGCATTTTTTGGTGGTATGATGGTTTTACTGTGGAAACCACAATGATTAGCCCTCTCTTTGTAAGCAAGAGCAATTTTGAAAGTCTCAGACTGGACACACCTGGTTTTCAGAGTTTGGGCCCTTTACTTCTAGTGGAGGGCATCCAAGACATTTTGGACAACACTATGCTTCCAACTTCGTGGACACAGTTTGGGGAAAACCCTTTTCTATTTCTGCATGACCGTGCCCCAGTGCACAAAACAAGCTACATAAAGACATGGCTGGATAAGTGCGGTGTGGAAGAACTTGACTGGCCCCCACAGAGCCCTGAGCTCAACCCCATCCAACACCTTCACTTCCAACATCAGTGCCTGGCCTCATAAATACTTTACATATTGAAAGGACGCATATTCCAATAGAAACAATTAAAAATTGTAGAAAACTTTGCACGGAGAGTTGAGTATGTTGTAGCTGCGAGGGGGAGGCAATTCTTTATTATAGACTACGTAAAACATTAAAGTCACTGTTAGTGTAACGGTCAGACGTCCCGATACTTGTGTCCATGCAATGTAAGTCTCGGTACTGCGCATGCGCGCGTTTTCAATCAGCACACGCGGGCAGCACCGTGGACAAGGAGGCTACACACGTCTTCAGAGAGGGAGCATCAGGGCATATGTTGAGCAACGCCTCCTCATGTACTCTTACATCTCCCCTCGTTCTCCTGCAGAGCACACACACACACAGACTCACACTCTCACACTCGACACGACTGGCTTTGGAACTCCACTTGTATTCTGGAGGGGAGCTTGAATTCCTCGCTCACGTTTTCAAAACAATGAGGACAGCAAACAGAGGAGAGAAGTGATTCTGCCTCCTCCCGCTGCCCTTGCCTTTCTCCTGTGGACTGAGAAATGATAACGGAGTTAGTTTGTGCTGCTGTGGCTCTGCTCCTCTATCTGAACACCCTGGACGCGGATTTCTGCTACGATGACAGGTAACTACATACCCTCCCACCCTCCCTCTTCCAACACTTTATTCTCGTGCTCCTTCACTGTCACATTAGTGTGCAGGCGATGGAGCACAAACAGACCATGCGGCTGTGTGTGGAAGTGGCTTCAGCCTGCTTTCTTCACACTTTTGAACTGTGTAACATGCCGCAAGGTCTTTCTAGGAGATTTGCTCCAAACCTGAACCTATATTATTTAGTGTACACAGAGGTAGAATAGTGTAGATTATAGTAAACTAGTCTAGACTGCAGTAGAGTAATGTTAACTATGGTGGACTGAAATAGACGGCAGTAAACTAATGTAGACTGTAGTAAACTAGACTGGTGTAGACTATTGGAAAACAGAAAACCTTATAGAGAGAAGTAAAATAGTGTAGAATGTAGTACACTTACATAGACAATAGTGAACTGGTCGTGATTACAGTAGGCTACAGTAAACTATGGTGGATTAAAATAGACTTCAGTAAACTGTTGTGGACTATAATAGACTGATACACTAGTAAACTTTTTTGAAGTGGCTTTTTGCTCCAGTTTTTGTTCCAATTTAAATGATGCAGGATTATATGTTGGTGCACGCATCGACTCTAGGCTGCACTGTTTAAGGTCGAACGGAGAGTTCGACTTAAATCAACATCAGCTTCATGCAAGTTTACCAAATCACTTACAAACACTACTCCGTGTCGTTATTTTTTAATCAAAATGTGACGGAACACATCCCGAGTGCATATAGCAAGCGAGACATTGTGGTGTTGTACTTGGCTGCGTTTGGTTGTCAGAGAAACCAGTGAATGGTCCTTCGACACGAGTACTCACAGAGACCCTGAGGAGAGGGGACGAGGCTGGCTGTGCCATCACGCTGGCTGTGGGTTAGTACGTGCAGCACAACAGGCTTTTTTAGTGTCCGTGATACTTGTAATGGAAGTAATTAACATTGTTTATGCCAGGAGAACATGGCGTGGTCGTACATCACCCAGAGGGCGCCTGTTTTGAAGTTCGCTTGGGAAAAACCAACCACAACCAGGCGTAGTATTATGCACACGTCCAGCTTGCTGTTTTAAATAAAAAAATTAAAGATTTATCTGTGGGCTCAGCGAAACCATTATATTACGAATCAAAGAAGTTAATACAGACTAGATTAGATTGCTGTAGACTGTAGAAAACTGGTAAAGCTTCTCTCATGTAGACAGGTATAGGCTGTTGTGCAACAGTAAACAATTGTAGACGACAGAAGACTGGTTTGATCGGTAGTAATCGAGTTTAGACTACAGTAGACTAGTGACGATTATAGACTAGTGTACTATTGTAGACTACAGTACACTAATGTTTATTAAATTAAATGAGTGTAGACTAGTATATACTACAGTAGACTGGTGTAGAGACCATTAGACTAGTATAGAAGGTGGTATTCTGTTATTATATGGTGTCTGGAGCATGTAATGTCAGTTCTTTAATCTGGAAATAAATCTGTATTTAAACATGATTCTTTTTTTTTCAAATAGTTTTTAGAATGCATACATCATTAAAGACATGTAAATTCATCTATTTGATATGAAACTAAACAAGACGCTCTATGATAACCTGCGGTTTGAGCTTATTTCTGATGTGAGGCCAGAGAGTTTTTTAGGAGGGGGGCAGGGTTTGAGTATTCCTATCTTTACCCTGTCCTCTGATGTTAAATTAGTGCTGGTGACCTTTAACTTTTGAATCAGGCTCAGTGCTAATTTGTCTTTGGGCTTATGTGTGTGTGTGTGTGTGCACTCATGGGTAGCCTGGGCGTTTGCTTGACCACAGCATCTTGAGCATCATCCAGTTGCCACCTCAGTATCATTTATCAAACCAGTCTGTTTTTTAAAGGTCAACAACGTCCTGCCCTCTGCCCTGTCCCAGGGGTATTGTGTGTGTTTGTGTGTGTGTGTGAGACTGCGCAGCACAGGCTAACGTGATGAGTGACCCTATTGAGTGTTTTCCAGTGGTTAGAAGCCATCCTCTCTGGTCTGTTTTTTTGCCCCTGCCTGTGGTTGTGCACCAGCCGTCTCTGGGCCGTGTGGTTCAGCTGAAGTCTATTGAAGTCTAAGGGCTCCATTTCTTTGGGATTCTTCGTTGCATCTGTTTTGCTAATCACGTCAAGTGTTTTTCCTGGGAACATTGCAGGAGCTCATGTGTACAGCCAATTGTGAATCAATATAATACTGTGGGCTAAATTAGCATGTGCAAATGCAAATTTAGCACACAGTGTAGGTCATAGTAAGGCTCCTTCTTTTGTCATGCTTTTGCCCTCAAGTGCCCTCACATTTTAAAAATAATGAAGCCTAGTTGTCAGGAGAGACATATGGTTCTAAATCAGTAGGCCACACCAGATGCTGACACCCACTATTTGTGGTTGGTTTTGTGAGGAAATGATTCAGCCGTGGACTGGTGGGTCTTTGATGGCTCATGATTGGTGTCTCTGACGGATTAGGTGCTGTGGCTGTAGTTCTGGATACTGAGTGAAAGAGTTTACAAGAATTAGAATTTTCTCTGAATTTTCAGAGAATACTGGCCTAAAGGACATGCTCTCCCTATTTTGTACCTTGGTGTCAAATGTCAGAGAGTATGTAAAACATACCATTCCATGCCGTCATACCATGTAGGTCTAGCATAATGGACCCTTCTTTGTCGAAAAAAAGGCAGAAACAAGGCAGTGATGTCCTCAAACACAAATAGGTGAGGTTTGCTTACACTTTTCCTGCAGTCTAGAGGTCGACCGATATATCGGCCGGCCGATATATCGGGCTGATATTTGGCATTTTTTAATATATCGGCATCGGCCGATATCCAAGTGCCCTACGCCGATTTACAGACAGGAACCTC
>JBBMFX010000122.1:17817430-17833511 GCA_037832545.1 Rhabdalestes septentrionalis
ATGGTCGGGATATTCAGATTAAAAAGCTTTTTCATGCAACCTGGTCTAACCACTGGAGAGGAAAGAGATGAGTTTTAAAATCACTTAATTTTGTATGTGCCCCAAGCTGTGCATTGTTCAAGCTGTGGAAAGTTTTCAGGAAAGAAAATCTTCACTCAATGCCAAAATGGAAATGATTAAAATCTAAGGCAACTGGATAAATAATCCATAAGTCTAGAATTCTCCACTGACCTGTACAGGTGACTCCAGCGTCCTGCCTTGGCCGAACCAGGTACCGCTCGCCGCATGGTTGTCTGCACCGATGGGCTCCTTTGGCAGTGGGGCCCGAGCAGCGGGATTTGGTGCCCTGAAGTTGGGCTCCATCTGGACGGGAACATTCTGTCACATAATCCCCGGGATATAAAGCACGCGGAGATCTGTGGGCTGACATCTGGTGAGTAGAGACTTTATTTATAACAAAACAGAAAAGCGGTGCGAGGACCGTAGCAGAAATGAAATGAAAAGATAGTATGTTCCCGTGAGGAGAAGTGCAAAGGGGAGAACCTAAATAGTGTAGGGGATGCTACGGGAACCTATCAGGGGATAACATAAAGTCAGAACAGGTGAGGGCATAATAACAGACAGGTGATGACTAATTACAGTGGTGAAAGTCCTTGGAGGGAGTTCGGAGCTATGGTCCCTCAGCGACCCCTGGCGGTCGCAGACCGGCACTGTGACAGATCTCCCATAAAACAAATTCGAACAGTGGAAATTACATCAGCATCATTTTCGATAATTATATGAAACCTTAATTATTTAGGTAGAATTATTTATCAATTTCTTTATCAACATTTGCTTATCTCACATCAAAATAAATACATAAGTAAATAAATAAATAAGCTCATATTTATTTTTGAAATGTTTAGCCTAATTATCTTCACCTGATGTGCTTTTACTAATAGGAGTACAATTTAAATAAGCACACACCTAGGGGTGGAGACACTAGAAAATGGCTGAAACCAAAAAACAAAGAAAAGACATTTTTCAAAAAGTGGAAATTAATATTATTTTAGAGGAGATGGAGCGACAAAAACATAATTTTCAGCAGGTTTAAGGGCAGTCATACAAATGAAGAAAATCAAATCATCTGAGACGTTATTGCTACAAAACCTACTGCAGCAAGGGGGATTAAAAGATCAGGGGAAGGAGGTCAGGAAGAAGTGGCCGAACTTTTCAAGCCTAGCTAAAAGAAAAAGGGCACTGCAGAGGACAACAATTAATTAAACAGGTGGTGGGCCTAATGATGCCAGCGTTCTCACAGCAGAAGAAAAAATTGCCATTATTGTCAGTTTTTGCTCCTTGCCATAAACGAATATGAACGGATGAGTCCAAAAACAGAAACTTTGGGCCCTCCAGAAGAAACATATATACCATGCTTAGTCCTCATTCTTTACAAATCACATAGCTATAATTAAAAATAAATGAAAAACAATAAAGTCAGTACAAGTTTTCAGCTTGGATTTTAAAAATAATCACTCTAAAAGTATCTGGTGCCAGGGCAAAAGCACCATTCATACAAATACACTATGCACTCAAACATATATACTATTAATATAACTACATCTTTTGATGATATTTTTTTGTATTATTTTTAGTAGTATGAAGTGTGGTTTGTGATTATTGTAAATCAACTTGATAAGTAAAGCTACAGTTAAATCAGCAAAGCTGTACCCATACACAGCCCTAACTTTAATCTCAGTAGCCAGAAACAAATGTGCTGGCATATGTAGTGTATGATATTTCGGCAATGAAATGAAGGACATATTTGCAATTAAATAAAATGTTGCAGTGCATCTGCATCCATGATGGCAATTACAAGTTTTTACCACCAGATGGCACTGTCTGACTGGACATAACTATTACCTTGATTACCGTGATTACCTGGTGATTCAAACAGGTCAGTTGAACCTGTGAAATCAACAAACTGGGTTGGCCCCCTAGGAACAGAGCTGTGCTCTGTGATACATATGAAATCCTGAACAGATTGAGCAGTGGTCATTGATTTTGGAATTCGTTACTGAGGCTATTTTATTTGTTAGTGTTTCACTGCTTTCTTCATCAATGCAGACTTTAATTCAAGTCATGGAAAGATACAGGTGCCTCATAGCAGGATACTGTGTAAGCAACCAATAAAGCTGACTTCAACATCTATAAATCTGACAGTGACTTCTGATGTCGTTCAATAATTTAGCAATTGGTGTACTACTGAAAGGAATTCTTTAATTCCATAGCCAGATAAAGGAATGAAATCAAATTAAGAATTAAAAAAAAAAAATATATATATATATATATATACTCCAGGTCACCATGTGCACCCTTGGGAACCATTGCCTTAGATGAATGTGCCACTACAAATCAGTGCAATGTTTCTCTAACTTATCTTTACCACATAATTAAACATAGCTGATGGGAGGGGTCTCTTCCAGGATGATTTCGCCCCATCCACTCCACACAAAGTGTCTCTGAATGGTTTGATTAGTATGAAAATATGTTAACCCATGACTTCAGTGACCAGTTCTGAGGTAATTTGATGTTCCAGAATTCCAGTACAGTTCCAGGGATTTATCAAGGTACTAGGGGTGTGCAGAGTGGCCACTATTTGTATTTGTATTTGTGAAAAGGGAAAATTATTCATATTCGTATTTGTATTTGTATTCGAGTATCTACTCCTGAACTTGAGCATGTGATGGGGGAGGGGGCGGGGGAAACAGCAGGAAATTCCTTCTTTGCATTTAGCGCTTTCACCAAGTGAAGCAGCAGCAACTTTGCGCCCAGGGAGCATTGTATGGGGACGGTACCGAGTCCTTTCTCTACAAGTTAGAGTGAAACTGTTGTGGTAGCTCATGGTGGCCTATGGTGGCCCTGCACCTAATGCAATGTTTTATTATCCTTTAATTTCCTTTTTCTCCACTGTTCATCATATGTCTATCTTCAGTTTTTGTTAAAGTATTTTCTTTTTCTTTTAATTTTGTGTTTGTATTTTTAACTGTTAGCACTGTGGACAGTCTTGGGATGTTTACATACACTTACAAACATGTAACCGAAAATTTACAGATGCCAAATAAATATTTCCTCTTCAGAAACAGAATGAAAATGTGCTTGTGTTGTGTTGTGTTTCACTGGAGGAAACGGGACATCAGTGCGTTCCAGCTATTAAGTATGTACCCTCAACTCACAGCGGTGATTGACGCCAGCTTTCTCAGGCGTCTGGTCGCTGTGGGAACGAATGTACACCTATTAAATTCTTACAGAGGCTGCTGCCACTGCTGCAGATAGGGGTTTCCATAGAGACTGCAGGAGGCCAAGGCCATGATAAGCAACCCCAATAACTCCTTCACATCCTCCCAGACACCATCCCCTGTTTTGCTCTTCTTGCTTCACTCCAGAGTCTGAGTATGCACTAATGCTTTGCCATTAACAGCTATGCCTATTTAATATATGCAAACGTTGTTCAATGATTTTAATCTAAACTAAATTAGTCATGAGTGTGTCATGATAACATGAGCTTATGATAAATGCATGAACCTTGAGAGGAACTATTTCATAATGATACACAGTCTTATTACTGTGTTTATTAATTGTGTGAAATGTATAAAGTTCTACTTATATTAACATATTTTCAGAAAAAATAACAAGTAGCTGCAATACTTTTTAAATTCAGGATCTCCATTCCATGCCAGTGTCTATTAAATTCCTGCACAAGCACTCTGCTTTATGGAGTCAAATCTTATTAAATGAGAAAAAGTATAAAAACACTGCTGTAATCAAAATTATCCTCTTGCGATGTGACCAGCTGGGTGGCAAAGCAATACTAGAAGTACATCAAAGGTCATTATTGCCATTTTGTTTAGAAGTGAACATAAGATTTGTTTTCTGAGACTTATATCAAGTTCTATAAACACTGCATATATTCTCTTATTTTCATGCATTGCCATTTCTTTAAAATTATGCTTTAATTAACAATATTTATATTTGGGAATTAGGAGAACTGTTGTCAGCAGCTCTTAAAATCCAAGGCAAAACTGTTTAGTTCAATACTTTCACCTATAAAAGAAAAAACCTGAGATCCTGAACATTTTTGCATTAGTCTCTAATTATTTTTCTGGAGCTGTACGGTATATATGAATACTGCTAAAGCATGGCATCTGAAACATGGCAGTCGTGCTTTATTTTAACAGTTAACACAGCGTTAAAGAAACACACACAGATAAATAAACACTGTCTTCAAATTCCCTTAGCACAAGGATGAATGGATCAGCTCTGCATACAGTACTACTGGGCTTATCTCCACTCCTTGCCAAATTGAGTAGGGACCTGTGCAAAACCGGTGGTATAAAGATGCTTTAGGCTGAGCAGCAGGGCATCAATCTACCCAACCCTACAATCGCTTTTAAACCCTATCTATAATAGCATAACTACAACTACAGACTGAAATTTCTATTATTCGCAAATGAATCGTGACAAAGAATACTTTTCTGTATTTTGCAGAAAAGGGCTTCGGTTATGAAATCATAGTTACATCGGTAACTGTCATGATCGGGTAGCACTAGTTTGGGATGGAGGCGCAGCTGCGGATTTCTACTTCTCTCCAGATAGCTTAATTCACAAAAAGCAAACATAAAGTGGCACGTGGGCCAAAACCCTTTCCAAGACTCAAGACAAATGACTGGTGCAACCTAAAGTATGTGCAAGGGTGGACTGACCAACAGAACATGAACTCATGGGCTAAAATATCCCATGTACAGAGACTCAAACCAATGAAATTCAAACGTCCCTTTGTGGTGACATACATTATTTTAATGACATCTGGCTATACACCTAATGTAATTTTAACATTTACTGTTATGCTAGCATCAGTGTCAGCCTCCTAGTACTCCTAGAACTAAAAAAAGCAATTGTTTTCATGTGAATTAAATCGGTCTGTAGTGTACGCCAGTGAGAGCATGATTTTCTTGGACAGGAAGATGACCCAGCCTATAGCCCAAACTCTTTATCAGCAGAAGGGATAAGTCTAAATCTGTTTTCCCCAAGTAACAGCTCAAGACAAACTGTGGTCCAGCATGTTTATTTTTTTCAACGACAACAAAACCCTTGAACACAATGCACTCAAAATTTCCAAATTAGAAATGGAAAGAATCATCTTTCCCTGAGCACGTGAAGGCAGCATTAACCACAGCCTACTGTGAATACTTACTGACAAGCTTGTCAGAATAAACACACTCAAGTTTCAAAATAATAGGCCCCATTCTCCCTGAGTTGGTGGCATCTAGCAGCTGCTGACTGGGGACATCACAGCAACAAGTAATTTCATTGAATAAATTAAACTAGCTAAAACTGAAAAAATCAAAAATAAAATGTATAAGTTCAAAACCTCAAAAAGACTTTAGGTCAACTTACTCCTAGTTGAATTTTTTACAGTGTAAAATAAATTACTTTCATTATTATTTCTATGTGAAATGTTATCATGCATGTCTGTGAGAGTGGACCAAATAGCAACATTATATGTAATCCATTCATTATCTAACTGTTGTTTCTGTCCACTGATTCAGAGTACACACATCTTCAGTCAGTGACTCAGAGCTCATGGAGAGTGGGCGTCCAGCAGCTCATTCATGGAAACACCACAAGTTTTTAACCATTAAAATACCATGATACACTGCTAGCTGATTCTTATTAAACATAAATATATTTACTGTGGCATGTGTGAGGGACAGAAGGTGAAGACAGGCTGATCTTTAAGGATAATCTCTTTATTTCCAGGTTGCAGATTCAAATGCAGAGACTTAAACTGGGTATACTGCGCTTCCAACAGGCATGGCTTCTTTGGAGAGAGACAGAATATCAACCAAAAATCAAGAAAAAACATGTTACATAAATTGATTTGCATGCCATTGAGTGAAATAAGTATTTGATCCCCAACAATCCAGTCACTTCTGGCTCCAACAGACTGGCTGTGTGCCCATGTTGCAGACAAATTATAATCAGCAGTCCACAGAATCAGTATCTTTAAAGAGCTACCGAAGGACATCAGGGACCACACTGTAAATATTAAAGGACAATCAGTTGCCTTCAGTCTGGAGCTCCAAGCAGTATCTTGCCTCATTGGGTGAGGACGATTATGAGAAAGGTGAGGGATCAGCCCAGAACTACATGGGAGGAGCTTGTTAATGATCTGAAGGAAGTTGGGACCACAGTCACTATAAACAAACTACATCATAATGTAGTGCCCTGAATGTCCCCTGGCTCCAGAAGGCACATGTACAACCAATCTTAAGTTTGCAAGTAATTTTCTAAATGATTCAGAGAAGGCCTGGCATAGTGTTAGATATGACTAAAATCAAGCTCCTTAGCATCAACTCAAACCACCATGTTAGGAGGAATAGAAATGCTGAGTATGACCCCTAGAACAACATACCCGCAGTCAAGTTCTAAGGGTACAGGATGACTTCACCACAGGGGCAATTAATGGTGTCATGTACCATTAAAATCTTGGACGAGGACCTCCTTCCCTCAGCCAGAACACTGAAGATGGGTTGGGGATGGTCTTCCAGGAAGACAATGACACAAAACCTACTGCCAAGTTAGTAAACCTAAGTCCTATAGAAAATATGTGTAGGAGCTAGAGCTTCGAGTTGCCAAGCAGCAGCCAAGAAACCTAAAGGATTTGGAGAGTTTCTGTAAAGACGAATGGGCCAAATATTCCTTCTGGGTGCAAACCTGGTGTCAAAATACAAGAAACATCACTGCTGTGATTGCCAGCAAGGGTTTCCCCACCCAGCAAGATTTGCTTGAGTATCAAATATTTATTTCACTCAATGAAATGCAAATGAATGTATAATTTTCGTATTGTTTTTTCTTGATTTTTGCTTAACATTCTGTCTCTCTCAAATAAAAATGAATGTACCTCATCAATACAATAACCTAATTTGCAAACTTACAGGAAGAAAATAATGTTCATAAACTGAGTGAATATATATATAACAAATTTACTTATAATAAAAGCTTAAAAAAAGCTTATTTAGTGATGAAACAGACTTTAGCACTGTGTGTGTGTGTGAGTGTGTGTGTGTGTGTGTGTGTGTGTGTGTCTGTTGTGACTCTTATTGTGTTCACAGAGGTGTGCGTGTGTATTGTGAATCTCACTCTGTTCACAGGTCTGTGTGTGTGTATGTGTTGTGAATCTCACTCTGTTCACAGGTCTGTGAGTGTGTATGTGTGTGTGTGTGTGTTGTGACTCTCACTCTGTTCACAGGTCTGTGAGTGTGTGTGGGTTGTGACTCTCACTCTGTTCACAGGTCTGTGAGTGTGTATGTGTGTGTGTGTGTGTTGTGACTCTCACTCTGTTCACAGGTCTGTGAGTGTGTGTGGGTTGTGACTCTCACTCTGTTCACAGTTCTCTTTGGCCCTGTTCACACCTGCTGTTAACAGTCTGATCTGATCACAGCCAGATATCGAACCATTTAGACGTGGCATATCTAGGATATCTAGTTGTCATGAATGTGTCTCCAGGGACCTCTGGGGACCTCATGTTATCAGAGTTTGTACTGTGTCAAGGATGCCACACACGTTTAATATACCAGCTTCTCACTGCATTTGTGCTATAAAAAAGTAATTGTATCAAGTCATCCTGAGCATGTCTAAAAGTGGTCTGCGTGATCAAGTCGTAATGGATCTATTGGAGAGACCCAGGCTAATTTTTGATATTTCATGATTACGGGCTAGAGTTGCTGAGTCTAGGACACTAGCTTACTCTGAGATGTTTAAAATATCTTTCTTTCAATTTAGCCATTTTGGGAATTAAGCCCCCATAATTGGCATAAGAAATAAAATTGTGTTTACCTCCCTGCCACAGTGCAGTTTAAAGTAGTCTTTCAGTAATATCATTAGAATGATCAACTCTGTAATGTCCTGTCAGAGGTGCTAGAGGCTGTCCTGGTTAGGTCTTCGGAGTTTGTTTTTATGTGTTTCAGCTGGCCGGGGTGCTCAGGGGAAGAAAATGCTATAGTTTGATTGGATTTTGGAGTTTTCTTTTGGTATTTAAGTTCGGATGTAGTGAACCATATTTGTTGGTACCCCGTCATGCTAAGCATATTTTTCATTGCTCCTGTGTCCTTTTGTTTTTGAGTTCTGTTGGGAGAATTGTGAAAAAATGTACTCTGTTCATTGAAACCTATGATTCTGTGACAGTTGCACACCCTCATCTGACTGTTTCCTTTCTCTCATCAGCAGCCTTGTTTATTCATGAGTTGACCACGTCTGCAAGTAAAAGAGAGAGAGAGAGAGGGATAGAAAGAGAGAGAGAGAGCAAAAGAGAGCAGGAGGGGGTGAGTGGATGTGTCAAAGGGAATCAGCCAAGAGAGCTCTAATGAAAGATGATTTTTGTGCTGTGATCCGAGGGGCAAAATGTCTATTTCTGGTCACTCATATCAATACGCTTCCACCGGCGGCGCCTCTGTTGGATGCTTGGAAAACAGCCGCTGTGACCTTTCATCATTGAAAGAGCTTGCGATGGCAAAGCAACAAATTGGTTACATTTTCTCAGCCAAGAGGTGCATAATGTTCTTGACTCATGCCAAAGGGTCTCCAGGTTTCAAAGAAACAGACCACAAAGGAGTGCCATGTACATGGGTGTTTACAGAAATTAACATATACTTAAACTCTCTGTGACACTGCTCTACATTTGGCATAGCCAAGATGTCATAACAGTTTATATCACTCCACAACATCCCAAAACTGTCATGTTTGTAACTGTTTTCTGAATGTGCCCAATGCATGGATGATCAATAGGATTGTTATATTTATAAACCTATAAAGAAAGCACAGCTTTAGAGGAAATTAAATAGTGTCTCCACAACCACTGCTTGAAAAGTAAAAAAACTATAAATACAATGCCTTCAGTCTTAGAGAACAGAAGTGATAATTCACATCCTGCTATTTCTATCCAAAATGTGTCTAAAATTGAACACACTGCACTTACAAAATAAAATATTCTGCTATTATATTGTACACTTACTTTGCATATAATTAGACAAATCTAACCTGCAGTGAAGTTGTAATAGATCATTAATCTGATGCTGTGTATTTTGTGTTGTTATCTAGTCCTTCAGCAGAGATCAGTTTTTGGCCAAAGGACACTGTCTCCTGGATATTTTTGGCTGGGGGACTATTCTTAGCCTGGTAGTGATACCTGCTCTTTGTGATCCACTACAACACACACACACACACACACACACACACACACACACACACACACACACACACACACACACACACACACACACACAGAATACATGCATACACACACAAACTTAATCAGAATCCCTGCTGTGCTGAGAATGATCCACAATACAAATAATAATCCAAATGTCTGCTTACTGGTGGTCTTGTGGGAGTCCTGTCTTTTGACTCATTGAATGGGGTACAGGGGACTAACAAAGGGTGCAGACATACAGATGGCCTGGATTGGAATGTTCCCTGTTTGCTGGGTATTGACTCAGTGGCACGTTTATTGTTTCTAACAAAAAATGTCCCTCATGCACTAAAGAGCAAAATGGAACAGCCTGGGAAAAGACACCCACCCTGACAGGTGAGGGTGGCGATCCACCCTTGGCTTGGACCCCTCATCAGGGTGGTGCCTTTCCATTAAAGGAGCGACCCCAATCCCACAATGATCATACAGACACTAATGCAAAATCAATAGCAATACTGCATGAGCTTTCTGCCCACTGCACAGCAGGCGAGGTCTTCAGCAAGGCGAAAGCACTTTCTCAAAGACAACAGTAATTGTGAAAGAAACGATTTCTCTGACCAAGCTTGCTTAAACCTGTACTCACTTCAGCTTTAAACAGCAAGTACAAAGAATATACAAGCAGTCCATCTGGGAAATGTATTTTTGAGTGCAATCAATCAAACGTTGTCACAATAGAGTGTTATTTGATTCCAATGCTAGAATAGAATTTAGAGGTATTTGCACATTTATCATGTACTGTACTTTTAAAAGTCAAAAGAAGTTTTTAATGGTTTGTACTTTAATTGCAGTTAAAAACAGGCTGCTTTCTCTCTGTGGTACATGTGTCAGCTGTGGTAGAAACTGTTCTTTTCTATGAACATTTTGCGGCAAACCTTAACTACATGAGTAGTTTATTTTGTGACTTCAGTCACATAACTTCTTTCACTACCATTTAACAACCCGACCTGCTGAGGTTTTTTTTTTCTTTTCCGGCTGTTATTGCTGGTTTTCTCAAGGCCATGGACAGCCAATCATTTTCTCAAACTGAAGCAGGTGGGGATGTTGTTGAGAGGGACATTTCTGTCTTTATCATGTCTGTGTAAATGCAGACCAGCTGAGTGGTGAGCTTTCAAAAATCCCTAATGATGAGCATATGGAGAGGCTGGCAAATGGGTGGAAAACAACAGCATCAGACAGTCGGCAACAGGTTTTTCTTTAATCAAGCTATGCTGAGAAGGAATGGCTTTCTTTCCTGCCATCTACTGGAGTCTTATGTGAGGGTCGTCACTGTAATGTTATTCAACATAAATATGGACCTTTTTTGCTTGTTATTCAGTGTTATATCATCTAAACAGAGGTTTTCAAACAATGGGTCCACTATGGCATCGAGTATGTTGTGAGAAAGCCTCTTTATTGAATATTTGTTTGTTTTTGCTCCACAAGAGCAGAGCATAATGAAGTACATTTTAGGTCATAAGGGGAAACCACTCTTTGACACAGCACTGCAGCCACTTCCAAAATGCTCCTGTGTTTTTGGAGTTGAAAATGATCCAGTACAGTATGACCCAGTTTTTACTTCATGAGTTTTAAAGCCTGAGTGATCAAGACAGTAGTGATCAAAATTCAGAATTGAGTTACTTGATCTAACTGAGTACATAGACCAGAACAAATAGCTAAATATTAAAGGGTCCATATTGTATATTTGTACAAAAGGTCTTAATGATACATATTGGCTGCTCCACTTTCTGCCAATAAAGCAGACCAGGCTGTGCCTTTTTGTATGTTTGTAACATAAGAGCTAAATTGCTGAGGCTGTCTGTTTGTCACAGACAAATATACATGGACCAACCACAAATTCAGAACCACTGATAGATGAAGCGAATAACATCGATTCAACAAAAATGTAATATCAAAATATAAGAAATCACCATGCACCAACAGTTAGGCATGAACAACAAGAATCAATGACTTTCACCTCAGTCTTCCATCACTCCCAACCTATTATGAAGAGAAAGGTTGTTCAGAGACATTCACTCTTCAATAAATTATGGTACAGAAGCTGATTTTAAGGTTCCAAACACTTTTCTGTATGAATTTTTATATACGTTTATCTGAGCTGGATCAGGTTTGGGGAAAGACTGCAGCATTAAATGAACACCAGCAATAAAAAGATTTATTTAAAAAAAATCCTGTGCACACGACCGGTAATGTTGTCTGGTCCAGGGGACTTCAGTGTGTTGTTTAGTGCTGTTTTGGTTGGGTACCATGACTATGTGCATGGTGGTGAAAGCCTGCAGTAAATAAAATGGTCTACATCTAACAGTCACAAACCCCAGCAACTATGAGCAGTAAGTAGAGACAGCACAGGGTTTATACACTAGATATTGTTGATGTAAACACACAGGCTCCAACCTTGGGTTTTTCTGGTGAGAGATGCAATTCTCTCCTTATAGAATATTAACATGTTGCTAATCTGGGTACCCTGGAGTCTGGGATGTCTGGAATGCTTTCACTCAGCCATTGGTAATGTGATCATTCTGCGTAGCTATGACAGTGTTTCAATCAAACTTACTAGGTGAACTGGGCCACAGTCAAATGAGGCAAACAGTTTTTTTTGTGTAATATATTAATTTCCCATCAGACATAGACTAACCCAATCTAAAATTAACATCACTGGCAATTCATTCCATGACTTTGGCAATGTCTCCATTAATTCATTAAAATCTGCCCCCTAGTAGTTGTGTTGCTTGCATGTCTCTGTTGGACAGTAATATTGATCAGCATGTGGAATCGCATGTCTGTTCTGTTATCGCTGTATAACAAGAACATCATACTCCATTTACTGCATTTATTGTTGTATGCACAACTCAGTTTCATGATTTTTTGCGCAGCCATCATGACATATTTTGGATTCAAAAACATGCTGTGATTGTAATTTAGGCCTTTTGTGCAAGGACAACACTTCATTTTTTCATTCTAGGACAAAGCTTCACTGCCCTATGTGTAATCCCGCCAGTATCTGTGCAAACTGGTGAATCTTAGGGTTAGGGTTAGGGTTGGTGTTAGGGTTAGAGTTAGGGTTAGGGTTAGGGTTAGGGTTGGTGTTAGGGTTAGAGTTAGGGTTAGGGTTAGGGTTAGGGTTGGTGTTAGGGTTAGAGTTAGTTTTGGGGTTAGGGTTAGAGACTAGGTTTAGTATTACCTGTCTCACAGCCTATCAAACTGTTTCAACCATTTGCAAACAAAAACTATAAGGAATCAATTCATTATTGTTACACTTGTAATGGGATATGTGTAATATATTTTCACAATATTGCTTACAAGAATACATTTGTAGGCTACAACAGAAAACTACTTCACATGGACTGGAGGCAAGTGTTGTCCTAGCGTGAAAAAATGAAGCGTTGTCCTAGCATGAAAAAATTACGCGTTGTCCTAGCACTAAAAAAGGCCTAAAGCATGATTGTAGCACGTTTTAAATAGATTATATGTTGTGTGAAATTGGGATCTGGATGCATTTTGAGCACATGTGTACATTCTGACATGACAATTTTCAGATTCCCATAGGATTGTTATTCATTTATTTAACCAGAGTAAAAATAAGAAGTGAATGAATTGTGAAGTATATGCCAATTTATATGTATGATTACACTAATTAAGCTAAAATCCATCGTATTTTCACCATCACCAAGGAAGGAACTATTAAGAGATATCTCAGGTGTTCTACTTAAAATCACAGAAACATTCAGCAAGTGACAATGTTGTTAAAGCTGAGACAGTAGTTTAGTTAAATCACTGACTATTCTTGCATGCAACACTAAGTACTACACCAACTTAAAAAGAAGCACATTTAATATATAACATATAAATTGCTTGCCCTGCGATAGACTGGCAACACCCTTAGGGCAGTACTTTGCTTTTCTCCCTATGACCACTGGCACAGGCTCCAGATAAGGGTTTCTCCACAGCCCTGCTTTTCTGTCAAATGTGAAAGTGACCATTTTGTCATATGTGAACACACCACAGCATGCAGTGTGAACAGCATGAAATTCTTCCTCTGTATTCTCTGTACTCAACAAGTGAAGCAGCAGGCAGCCAGGAACACAGTGGGGGATGGTACCTTACGCAAGGGCACTAAGAGGTGCTTAGCAGTCTTGGGAATCAGACGCACGACTTCCTGATAACAGGGCAAATGCCCTAACCCTTGCAAAAGACAATGTGTACTGTGTTCTTATATCCAGCTGTCACACACACACTCCAGCAACAGTTAGTTAATGCCTATGCTGCAACAAGCTACTATTCTCAGCCCAGCTGAATGGAAGTCATTTGCAGCACCTAGGCTTCTGTAGCTGACAGCTCTTTTTTATATCAAACTGGATGAAGGGGGAGCCAGGGGACTGTTGTCCTGATCAAGGTATTCCTATGTGCACTGCATGTTTGAAGATAGGCTTTGTAGATGTCAGAGATATCCTTTAAATAGGAAATTTTTTCTTGTCTCTACCCTGTTTTGACATTTGGGGAAAATTGAAAATCATCAGTGGCTATTAGTGATGCTGTCCTCTCAGAGTCTTCCCTTAGGGTTTGTTTTTCATGTCTGTCACCAGACTTTTTTCTTTTTGCTAAATTTACTTTAAAATCAGGAATAAAACCAGAGAAGTAACATTACATTCTTTTGAAAAATCTCTTGGAAATATCTTGAAAATGTGTTGTAAAAATCTTTTAGAATAGAGTTTGGAATGAACTGGTATAAATGCATATCTAGGGTTTTCAAGTAGCTGAGTAAAAGAATTTCTTCTTAGTTTTGACTTTGTTTCAGTTCTAAAAGTTTAAAAGAAGACAGGCTTTCAATTCTAAATAATGGCTGACAGGTTAAAATTATAATTCCTACCTGTAGTGACATGCAATAAGAAGGCTGTGAGCTTCTAAATTAAAAATACAAGAGCACACCTATGTATCGATCCATCCTCCAGATCTGATGGAGGAAAAATAGACCAAAATTGGTTCTAAGGTAAAAACTTTACATTTAATAGCTAGAAATGCCAGAGCTATTGCATGCCTGTGTTCTTCCAATGGTTCCGTTGGTATCTTTTCTTTTTATCTATTTCTGCAGCAAAAAGTAACAGTCCATTGGACCCAAATGTCAAATGAGCATTTTGATGTCATTAGGTAAAAGCCTCAGAGATGAGGCTTGGAGCATGGAACCTAAAGAAATACTATAGTATACTGTAGTATATTGTATACTATGCCATACTAGCAAACATGACAAAACTGATGGACCTCTACGACACCTGGCCTGAACACAAACGTCCAGCATAATCATCCAGCAAGAGAACAAATGAATATGCCTTTGTAGTTTGACAAGCTGGATTTATTTTGTTAAAATACATAGGAAACAGATACAGTAAAATTAGATTTCAAATATTTACTGAATAGTTTTACAAAAGTTATCACAAAACTGTACATGTCATGACAAAGTGTAGCGACCATATCTGTTGCCAAATACAAGTATGACAAAAAGCACTACATTTTACTGAAGAGCCTTTAATGGCTCAAATGACGGGATTCTCAAGAAATAGAGCTCTAATCCAAACAAGGTTACAGTTCGAAATGAATCATTTCACAATAGATGCAAATTGTGTATAAAGTTATCCAAGACCACAAGCTTATAGTACAAATTACCACCATTTAATCCATAGAAATACACGTGAACAACGTCCGAGAAAATCTCAAGTATTTACGCATGTTGGCATTGGGAAGCAGAGATGGAAAATTCAGGTCAGGAAAAAAAAAATCCTAAAGCATTTAATAGATGAATGGATGGATAGGCTTCACGTTCTGCATTCTTTTCTGTGCATATTTTAGTGAATTTTCCATCTCTGCTTAGAAGGAGGATATGTGCAAGTACAAACACAATTTCAAAGTTTCTGTAATAATACAGACACTACATTTTTAAATAATTTCAATCAAATCCAGACACTTGCGTCAGCATGCTACAAGAATATATTACTTTTGTTCTGGGGCAGAAATGTTGTCCTAATGTGCAAATTAAAGTTAACAGTACATAGCCTTTGTGTAATTGCCATGTTTGTTTGCATTATTACTTGTGTGAACAATTAAAAAATGGAACACTTTCAGGGGTCCACCAAGTGAAATGTACACCAGATCAAAGCAGGCAATGGATAATTCAGTCATACACATGTTACTATTGTTCTAAATTCAAATGCAAATAGCGAGAGCTTTTAATCAATGTTTTTTGGACAAGGTAATGTAAATTTAGGTTTACAACTTTGGTCAAACAGTGTTGTATAAAAATTACATTACTGAGACTATTTTGCATAATTGCAAAGCACACTAACTGCTGCTTTGGCTGTTATTCTGCAACCCAGTGGGAAAACAAGATCACACCTGCTCTCTGTCTGACCTCCTACACCAGATTTTTTATCATTCCAAAACATGAACTTCATAAAATATCCACTTGGAATATTTCAAAGGCAACTAATGTTCATTTGATATATGTTTAAGGTTCCAGGTTAATAGTAATTATTTTTTAAAACTACATTCAATATACCTGAATGATTTTGTCTTCAGTGTTGTTCCAATTAAATGAGACCATATGTCCTACTTACTGCTCACCTACTTTTTTATATTAATAAACAATTCCCTGGGAGTTCTGGTTAACTAATCATTAATCAGTATTCTATGGCTTGAAAAAAGAGAAAGGTATGGACAGAGAGATTTTGATAGATAGATGGATAGATGGATAGATGGATAGATAGATAGATAGATAGATAGATAGATAGATAGATAGATAGATAG
>JBBMFX010000122.1:17835696-17854469 GCA_037832545.1 Rhabdalestes septentrionalis
ATAGATAGATAGATAGATAGATAGATAGATAGATAGATAGATAGATAGATAGATAGATAGATAGATAGATGTACAGATAGAAAGATAGTTATTCTCTTCATTATGCACTTCTAATATTAGCGTGTGCTCATCCATTTGTTCTAGTTATGCACTGATATATCTGAGTTTCAATTTTGAAATGCAAAAAATATACAAATAGGTCAGTGCATAATTATAAAGACAAGTAAAAAAATAGTCAAGTAAAGTAAGGACAAGGTTTGTGTAGTATGCTTTACAAACATCTTATAGATTCCTATTGAACACTTGAGAGTATGGAGTTATATGTTATAAAAATGGGAATTGTGTATTGTAGACAACCTTATCAATCAGTTCAGTTATATCTGTTAGACATCTCACGCTACATCATCTGGCTACTGTAACTGGTCCCTTTTTCATAACTTTCAGCGAAAAGCTGACAATGAACAAAATATGGTTGAAAGCTGCAATGTTAAGAAACTTGAAAAATTCTGAGTATTGTAATTATAGTTCCATCGTGTGCATACTAAATCAAATCAACCCGAGCCCTGGTACAAAAAATGTGACAACAATATACCATAAGTACCTCTCCCTAACACTACCAAGACCTCTTATTATTATTTTAAATTGTGATCTGTTTTCTTTAAATTACAAAGAACCAATTAAAGCACTCAAAGCCCTGGACTGAACCCACAGCCCTGGACTGCTGTTTGTAAGGCTGGGTAAGACCAAAACATTGGGACCGACAAAAATGGTCTTCTTTCCCAAAATAAGAAGGTTCTAGATAGCAATTAGAATATTTTATATTTTAAAAGATACCTTGCATTGAATGTATTAAAACAAATTTCAATCCCATTGTATACTTTGTCCAAATGTATCTGAAGCACCAGAATAGAGGGCTATTCCTGTTCTCTTCTTACTTAACTAGATATGTGTGATAACTTCATGTGTTAATGGTTTGAAGTAAATGGAAAGCTATGAATGTGATAAAAAATAAGTTTTCTTTACTGCTTAAATGACCAGTTTCCAGAGAAATGCTCAGATACATACAGGTGTTCAAAAATAGTTATAATTGTGTAATTTTATTTTTAAAATCTTTTTTGTAATCATACTTTAGACATGTGACCATGTTTTTAGTGTTTGACATATTTGATTTACTCTTGATATCATAAACACAGTATGTTTAGATTTTAGATATTCATGCCACTGCTGTTTTTTTGTACTTTGAAATAATAAATCCACATATATCAAATACTGTCATCAAGTAAAGATAGCCTTTTTTCGACATCATAGAAAAGACGAAATGGTAAATGCTGTTATTTGACATGTCACCCAACTGACATGGAATCATTACACTGTCAAACCTGCATATGCTATCACAACACCATCTATTACATCTGCTGTGAGCCTTGTCCAATGCTTCTAACAGCTCATACAGCCCAAGTTCTAGAGGTAAAACTGTAGCATCAGTTGTATGAAGCAGAGGCTGCCTGCAGTGAGTCATCCTCTGGCATGATGATGCAATGCTACAAGCTAAGATGAGAGAAAAATAGATAGCTTGTGGATACAAACCAAGCACATGTGCACTAAAAGTGTGAAGAGACTTAATTCAGTTTGATTCATGATCTCATCCGTCATGATTATGGAGTCTGGGGGGGTTTGGGAGAAGGGCAGGAGCCTTGACTCTCAAAACTGGATGCTCTTCCCGGCCACTGTGGAGAGAAAGTGGAGATAACATTTCAATAAAGCCTGATAAGTTCAATGATACAGCCACTGAACCCGAAAGAGGCATTCAATAGTGATGGAACTCATGGAACCCGCTAGATCTATTTCAAGGATGACCTGACCTAATCTTCTCTAAAATGGATTTTGAAGGATAGCCACATTAAGTGCAATTATAATATCAAGAGGGCACTTTTGCAGTCAAAGTGCAATGGAGTCAACAACCTCCCACCCCAGCGCCTTGTACTGACTCAAGGTATTTTAATTTGTTTGCAATGGCTTGTAATATGCTTTTCTGGAGTGTAATGTCAATCAGCACATTTTTCTCATTGGAATTAATGCCAGAGGTGCATTTTTGATAGATTCACCAAAATCTCCTCTTGGAAGCCACATTACGTTTAATCTGGATCTAGATTTAAATAGAAGAAATTCAAAAACCTACATGTAATTATTGTAACTGTTACTATCATGCTGTCACATAATTATTTCTAAAGTCAGAAAAACAAGATGCCAATCCTGAGCTTTCAACATTACAGAATATATGTTATATGATGCATGTTTTTATGAGATGAGTTATGTAATACATCTTGTTACAGGATGATTGACAAAAAGGGTCAGTTTCCCAGACAGATTAAGCTTAGTCTTGCACTACACTTTGCTTTTCAATGGAAAATTACTATTCGCAGCACTTCGTAATTCAGGACTAGTCTTAATCCCTGTCCAGGAAACCAACCCTATAGGTGCCATAAGGGTCCCTATTAACAGTGACATAGAAGGAGCACCCCTGGTCCCTTATATAATCTTTTAATCCATGTTTTCTTACAAAAATAGCAGGGGATGTGTCTAAACTGTGGTTATCTATATGCTACAACAAATAGTGCTTGACTTAAAAAACTATCCTTGGAACTAGTTCATCTCTGGCATCACTCCAAAGAGCCTTTCTTTGAGATAGATCCCCTTTCCTATTGGAAAATGTCTCCTACCTCACACAGAGCATGCCAGTGTGTGATAGGTTTGCGTGGGTAAGCTAGCATCTCGTTCCAGTGGTCTCGGCCTAGGCCCTCAGCATCAGGTCCTGTTCGACAAACCCCAATCACCTCATTGTGGCCAACTCTGAAGAGATAAATAAACATTACTCTTTCCAAAATGAATCTTGAATAATACACAATACAAATACATTCAATTAGGGAGACATAAACTAAAAGAAAAACTAAAATCAGTGTCACAATTCACATTGCCTTAAGATCTTCTTTTCATTCAGGTCTGCTCTCTGTGAAGTCTTGTCACAGCTTTGCAAACAGATACACTCAAGTTAAGATTATTTCATTACATATTATTTTTATCTCTGATGAAAGGGTGGTGTTTTGATGACATCATTCGGAATGACTAATTATACCCTTGCAGATCCAGGATAATTGCCAGGTAGCTGACACTAAAACAGGTTCCCTCACATACGTCTGCATGGTTAAGTTCTTTTTAATGTGCAAACACTTCGAGTAGGTCCAATAATTATCTATCATGTTGGGTCTGTCATAACAGAATCTTGCATTGCCAAAATGGTCATTTAAAATAAGAAAATACTCTCAGCTTTCACATTACACATTCATAGTATTAGACCCTTTCTATTAGCCCAGTCATCATGAAATGTGCTTCCAATGTTAAGGACTGCTAGCATTTTCAAATGATGTATAATCAAACAAAAATAAAAAAGAGATACCATACAACGGTCAAATGTTTGTCTTTGCAAGTCAATAGAGAAAATTGATGAATTTGAATGATCAACAGGCCAAAACGCTGCATTCACGCACAATACACCAAACAATGATGAACATTTTAGCATTGGAATCATGCCGTGGTTCAGATGGGTATAGGGACAATTTTCTGACTATAAGAATCATAATAGAAAGAAAACCTAAAAAGAACACCATTGCTGATTCAGTCATATTCAGTCATTTTTAAGCATGCACACACACTTTCCAAAAGTTGTTTATTATTGCTGTTAAATAAATAAAAGGAACTAGTATTGTGGTTGGATTTTTCAGTAACACTCCACTGAAGGTTTGTGTCAGTTGTCATGTCAGGTTTATTTCTTCTTTAAAAAATTGCCCTGAAGTATTTTCTCCTTCACACATTTCCCAGTGTAGCCTCATAAGACGTCACAGTGTTCTAAACTGTGCCTGAATTGCACTTAATGAACCGTGTAGTGTTTGCTGTGATATCAATCGTCTGTTTTGTTTTCCCTTCTCTAAGTGAATAGATGGGATAAACACTTATAAAACACGTGCTAACTAAACACCAGCATATGACATGTACATTTGAGCAGGGCATTTGTCTGCAAGGGTTTTTGAAATTATTTACACTTGATTGACACACTCATGCCTTTCATTGGTGACCCTATAAGCGGTACTTCATATTATGATCATAAGCAAGGAGGCTCCCAGCTCCTTGTCATAGGCCCACTCACCTGTCATAATCCATCACCATGATTGACAGGCTGACCTGCTCCACATTCTCAGGTGGGATATCAAAGATGATGGCCTCATTATATGCAGGGTTCAGTGTGTTCTTCTTAGTGGTGGTCTTTCTTTTCTTGAGCCTCCGACCATCACAAATCAGAGAGACTTTAACGTATGGATCTGAGGAGGCAAACACTCAACATAACCCTTCACAAAATTAACAAAACATTAAATCATCCCAGACCCAATAATCAGTTTAAAAAGTTGTCCTGTGTTTAAGCTGCCAGTTGTACTAGATGAGTTAGAGTTTTAGTTGAAAGCAATTTGTTTAAAACGAGTCACGAACAGAAATTTGGTTGCACCAAAATTTTTTATGGTACACAGTAAATAGAGTAGTGTTTCACAAAAGGTTCTTTGAGCAATGCCATTGAAGAACCAGTTCGCTAACCATTTCTAATTCCTAACCATTCCTAACCATTCTTAGCTCTAAATGTATAGATTTATTAACAGCCCTACTTAGTGAAAAAGTGTAAAGTGTCATACAAGAATGTGTAACAGTCTTTCTCTGCATTTAACTAATTCAACAAGTGAAGCAGCAGGCATCCAGGAACACAGCACCCAGAGAGCAGTGTTTAGGGATGGTACATTGCTCAAGGGTCTCAAATCCTCCACCTTCTGATCTCAGGGGCAACTCCCTTAACACAAGGCCACCAGCCAAATGAACCCAAAGAATAGCTACTTTACCTATTTTATGAAGCTTCAAAGAACCTTCACATTATTCACAGGTTCTTTAAATTATAAAATTATTCACACACACAAGTCTTTTAAAAAAACAATCTTTCTGGTACCTTTTTTATGTGTATGATCTTGAAAAAACAAGGATTCCCTGATTTCACTCTTACATATTTAGTTAATATATCTGTTGAACACTATTGATGGAAGAGTAATTTTGTTGGTTGTCTGGCTTGCTTGAAAACTAGATTTCATGCAGATTGTCAATGAAATGTTTCAGACAAATTAGTAGAGAACATTTCCACTTGATTTGTGCTCACTCTGTTCTGCTGCCTGTGGTTCTCAGTGTGACGGTGTTCAAACTGCAGATTGTTTCTGAACAAATGCAATGACAAATTAGCTATAGATAATAGCAGAGTGGCTGCTGATTTACTTGCGCTTGAATTTGGACACGGTTCTTCCATCTTTCAAATCGTAGAGTCATAGGAATTTTTTTATTTTTTTGCTTGTTCTATAATGGACACATTCTAATGGGTATGTCAAACGTTTAAGTTATAACTTACAGATAGATGAAACCTTTAATAGTTAGTGCAACTCTTATAGCTCAATAGCTCATGAATTCAAAAGTACAGTCAGTTTGTTTTCAAACTAGATCATGACTGAGAATAAACTGAGCTGCTACAAGTGATTAGGTAGATGTTTACGAACCAGAGGACCCTGTGATGTCCATGGCTTTCAGATTTCGGCACTTAATGACGGTCAGTGTCATGCGGCCCGCCGTGGGAAGGTAGCAGAGGGAGTACATGATTTCCCCTAAATCCACACTCTCCTGCAATGAAGTTAGATAGACAGAGACCTTCAGAATCTCATATACATCACAAAACCCACTGATGCTCAAGGTATGTGGCTAAGATAGACTGACAAGATTAAATCTGTAATTGGACAGGATGTATATCCATCACAGTGTAATGGATATTTATGTCTTCATTCAAATTTAAGACCAAATAACCACTTCATTAATGTTGGAAAGCAACATTCATACAGCAACTTCCCAAACAATAGGAATGTTTTTTGCCTTTGCTGGGGACTCTGACACCTGTTCAAACACAAAATCATTGACTGACACTCCTTTAATTTATCCTTTGCCTCTCTGAGAAAAATACCCTGGATACTGGACTGATGTTTGCTCAACCAGTTTAAGCAAACACAGGTCTTATATGAAATCTTGGGAGTAGAGATTTATTTTCTTATAAACTTGAGGTAATCACATAGAGACAAAAGAACTGTGTGTTCTTGCCTTATGTATACAACTCTAGAAAAGAGTCAGAAAGCCTTCTTTTCCTGGTAGCTTTCCATAACAACTGGCTTTCTAGGAACACTTCCATGATGACTGCTTCTGAGAAGGTGAAGTGCTGTAATGAATGGTTGGTAGGCTGAACAAAATGGTCTGTATTAGCACATTCATATTTAATATCCACAAATTAATACAGAACTGAGAAATTAATGCATGTAGGTTTGTCATTTCATCCACAATAAAAAAATCTAAAGTGGTCCGAGGGCAAAAGGTCTTTGAAGATGGGGAAACCAGAGGCACTCTTCTAAGTATTTTTTACATTTTTCAGGATAAAAACAAAAGTAAAGTGTAAACGTATATAATATAATATCTTTTTTATGTAGAACATGGTTTACAGTTTATGTGTGAATAGCTGTGTGAATAAAAATGTCTTAATTTCCTTCCTAAGTATATACCTTATAACCCAGGTATGGTCTAAAACTCAAACTGTCAATTCACTTACCTATACATCTTAGCATTTGCTGCCTTCTAATAAATGTGGTCTCCTGTTGTATTATTTTGTAAGAGTTTTGTTGTGTTCTAAAACTAGCTTACAGCTTTCCATGATTCTTGATTGGGGCTTTGAGGAACTCCCTCTGTCGTATTCCATCTCCACTCCTGACCATGTCTGTCACCCACCGTGAACGCACGCCGCTGCAGGCGGGCTCAGGGGACACATCACGTCACTGCGTCCATGACTAACCGCGACAACCCACAGCTTTTTGGGGGCAATAACACCCTTCCTGTTTCTGCCTCTCTGACTTGCACATCTTCACAGCACCGCCTGTTGCCCTGCCACAGCAGCCATGTGCTGCAACATGAGGTGACAAAATTAGACCCACAAGCGTCAACCAGGGATGAAATAGGGGGTTTGAATGTGTGGCGGAAGTGTGACGGCAGAAGGCTGCAATCAATGGCACAAACTATTCTGGGCTATCTGAGTAACCAGACTGTCTCCACAGCCGGAGCTCCACGAGCAGCTGGTTCTGTGGATCCCTTACATCCCCAGAGCTCTGGAGATTAAGTAATGGTTTCCTGCAGAACTCCCACCTCTTTTCATTTTACAGGGTACGGTCCAAAAGAGTCATAAAGATGACCTTTCATGAATAATGTGAGTGGTGTGTTTATACATCCAAACTTTAGAAATTATAGTTTGTTATAATCCTCAAATGTAATTTCATAATTATATGTGTTAGACCATTGGGTTCTGTATCAGCTGGTTTGGGTCTTCCGCATCCACCATTTTTCCATTAGTTTTGATGCAAAGATATTCATTTACATGAACGCTGTTACAGTAAGTATTTATCCGATTCAAGTCTTTAACAATTCACTTCTGCTTGCACATACAGTTGTCTGTTTTAGGTAAAATCGATATAATTATGTGTATAAGAGACCTTTGCCAGGAGGGAATACACTTGCTCACTGAGTATTTAGCTCGGTGGTTAAGGTCAAAGGATCCACATGAATGGTACAGCACTCAACCATTTACATGGTATAAAAGAAAATCAGGGCAGGCCAAGAGGTCTGTTGCTCATATGTTCATGGTAAGTGATCTTGGAGGTGGACAGTGGTCACACTGGGCACTCTGTCTGACCTGTGGCTGAACAGCTCAATAGGCAGTAAGCTGTGATGCACTGTATGCTCTTGAAACCTTTCTAACAATACCAGCAGTGTTATAAGCTGATAACAGTAGATCTCCTGCAGGATAAGCCCAGATGGACTAGCCTTTACTACATGCATATCAGTTAGCCTTGGTTACCCATAACTCTTTTACAAGTTCACTGGTTGTCCTTCCAGATGTTCTACCCCAATCATCTGTCCATCACAATTTGGCCCCACCTCATAATATATCCCAATATATTGCACATTGTAATGCAATTATCAATATAATTCACTTGTCACTGTTTATCGAAATGTGGCTGATAAGTGTACAACAGTTATTTCAAAATGTGACTAATGTAGATAAACATCAGTTGCCACATATCCTGTGGTTGGTGACAATTAGGAATAACTTATAGTGAAATTATTATCACCATATTATTTCAGCAAAAAAGAAAATAGTGTGTGAAATATTGTGGACTTCTGTCAGTGAGCCTCCATATGCAGAAGCAGTTTGGGTTGTGAGAGGGAATGGGATAGACGGTGCTGACTTTTGTTGCGGGAGGGCAAGAATGGGAGTAAATCTTGCAGGAGTGGGCAAGAGAGGAACCAGTGCAATTGTTGCATTGATTAGAAGTTTGGATTTCACACTTTAATATTAAATTACATTGTGCTTCTGTCATAGCTGGCAATGACAAATTTCCCATTTGTTGGACTAATAAAGGTTTATCTTATCGTATCCATTATGTGATTCTAAGGGTTGGAGTTGCTGAAATATAACATAATAAGGTCAAGACCCTATTATATTTACTATTGTGATTCATATTTAATGCAGTTTTCTCAAGAGTACTAAAAATCTAGAATTTTTTCATTCCATTTCTTTCACATTTATTTGCATTTTGTTTTTTGCTCTAATCTATGTAAAAGGAATTGAATACATTTTGTGTATCACATGTGCTATACAAAATCTGCCATGTCTTGAGAAGTGCTTGGCATAGTTTGAAGCTGTCCTGCCCACAGCAGACAGATTTGATTATCAGCAGACTAATTCAATCTTATGGGCTGTGAAATTGTGCAATGCTGTGTCTTCAGAAAGCTACAATCAGGAGACAGAGCAAGAGATAGAGACACACAGAGAGAAAGTGAGAGAATGACAAGAGCTGACAGTGACATAATAACGCATCAAAACAGCAACAACATGACAGGGACAATAATACACACACCCGCCAACCAAATGATGTGCTGACATAAGCGCTGCAAGGCTTCTTAACAACAATAAGATTATAAAATTCTTCAACACAACAATAATCACAGTCTTTATGAGCCTGTAGAGGCTGATGTGATCAGCTTTGTAAAAGAGGGAGATAGTTGTGCAGCCACTAGTCATTATTCACTTGTCTACCTGACCAGGGTCTTCACTCTGGCTGATCTAATACTGTGACCTAAACCATTTCAATCCCAGTTCAGTCTTGTGTCTGTGCATTTTATACAACCCTAATAAAGGAGGCAATTTAGAGCTAGTAACGCAATAATAAATAAATAATGATGTGATTTCAAAGAGGTGATGTCAACTGGTGATTATAATAATGATTTGGTAAAAAATCAGTGTCCATGAAAGGCTTTGAGGAGTGAAGATGGGCAAAGCATCTCCAGAAATCCAGGAATTATTGAAATGTTTAAATTCCACAATTTTGCATAATTCTCCCACACAGTACTTGATTAAAGATTGTTATCCAAAGCCAAACATCCATGATCTCTGATCCCTCAGACAACACGGCATCAATTGGCGCCATTCAGTTGTAGCTATATAACCACATGGCCAAAACATCCATTTGGCCAACCTTTGCCAAGCAGCACAATTCAGAGTTACATCCCTAAGTACCACTTAAAATGTCACTGTGCAAAATAGAAGTTTTATGTTAACTATGTCCAGAAGCAGGGAAGACTTATCTGGGCTTTGAGGCACATAAGATGGACCATCAAACGGAAACATGAATTGTGATTGGCGAATTGGAGAAATGTGCATTGTGTGCTGTGGACCAAAAACAAAAAGGACCATCCAGACTTTTAGACCATCAACAAGTCTAAAAGCCAGTGCCTGTCATGGTATGGGATAGTGTCAGTGCCCTTGGCAAAGGTAGGATATACTTCTGTAATGGCAGCATTAAAGCAGAAAATATATTGAGATTTCAGATAAACATAACCTGTCATCAAAACAACGATGTCTGTGCATTTTTCAACAAGACAAGGCAAAACCATGTTCTATACAGATTACAAAGTCATGGCTTTGAAGGATGAGTGTATGGATGCTGGACTGGCCAGCCAGCAGTCCTGACCTGTGTGTAGACATTTTAAACAAAAAATGGAACAATGACGGCCCTGTACTTTTGCAGCCCTTATGACATGTTTGCAGGACAGCTTCACCGCTTGGTATTTCAATGCCAACATGTATTTTGACTGTCGTGAGAAGGAATGGAAACATTACAAAGAAGTTCCAGACATGGGTTCATCGTAAGACACTCAACCAGTTCCATCTTATTTTTAATGAGTTCCAGTCCTGAAATGCAGTGATAGAATTTCACCAGAAAAAATGTGTAATATACAGGCATCATACTTCCTGCTATAAAAAAGGGAACATAAGTTTATGTTTTAAAGACAGGGAAAAAAGTACAAAGAGTGGCAACAATACAAAGCACTGACTTTATGAAGAATCACATGCTATTTCATTGGTAACGACACCTGAGTATGGTAAACATGTGCCCAAATGTATGCATTTACACCCATTACTCTCATATTTTTCTGTGCCTATACTGTAATTCCCTAGGACCTAGGTAGTGTTTGTTATTGTTGTGATCCACTGTCCCACCTTAGCCCTACCCTGACTCTTAATTTATAACTATAAGTCTAGTCCCAGGTGTGCATTATCATGTCTGTATCTTTGCATGTGTTTTCTGGTCTTGTTGATCTGTACAAATAACACGTTTCTATACTTTGCTATATAAAGTTACTTATGTCTCTTGCACCCATACTGCATTTATATTAAATGTTCATATATTTTAGAATTCATTTGTGTTCTTTTACAAACAGGTAGGTAGATTTAAGCAGGAAAATACACAAATAGGTTGGCTCACAGAAGATCATTGTGTTATATTCTTGGTACAAATGTGGTTTTAATATTGTTTTGATGCACCTGTGTAAATTTAGATTTTTCATATTGGCAAGAAAACAATAATTAGCACAGAAGTCAAATACCGCAGCAACAAATGAACCAAGAAAATGCATTCCCTTGTACCTTTTTTGACAAGCATGTCCAGACTTTATTATATGAGGGATGAACAAAGTTAGAATTAATTCAAATCCTGAGGAAACTGTCACTTCTGCGTCCTGCATGGGTTAAGATAAGGATGTTTCTTCATAGCTTAAGAGCTCTCTCACATCAGAATCAGTTGAGCGTGAAAAGAGAACAGGCTTCGTACAAGAAATGCAAAAAAAAAAAAAGACCTGACACAGCATGACTGAAGTCGTTCCATAAACTGAGATATCTGCTGAGGCGTAATTTTGAGTGGGCTGAAGTGTTACAGGGCAAAGATGACAAAGGAACCCTTCCAAAAAATGGCATGGGCGGAAACCAGGCCTGTTTGCCTTCTTTTTATGAAATCACATCTGAATGATGATGGCAGTGTGACAGAGTAGGACATGGTCAGCCCCACACCTGCAGCATTAGTCATGTCTCATGTTGTGGAAGCTCTAGTTGGAGGTTCATACTCTGTGGTTTTAGAGGGATCTAATTTTATCCCTTTTTGGAAGGGGGCGCGTGGGTGTCCAGAGGGATGAATCAGTTTTAAGCAGAGTCCTCCCTCACTCCTGGTTTTATGCAACAAATCAATCTACTTGTTAATGAATTATGAGGTTTTACTATAAGTCTAACAACTGCTTTACAGATTTAGAGCCCTACAATAATTTGATACCATAAGACTTTTATAGTTAATGCCACAAAGTTTTCTTGGAGTGTTATGGGAACCATGTTTGCTCACAAAGTACCAAGTTTGAAAAAGAAATGTGAGTGAAGAACTATTTCGAGTTCCAAATCAACTCCACATAACCTAAAGGGCCTCTGTCAATATGAGGGTTCTTCCTATATTTTTATAGGCTTACAGCTTTATACCAACTGAAACTGCACTCATTTGAATGTTTACATTTTTACCCAGGTAAATGTTTTTTCTTGATGACATATTAATAGTTTTTAGGGAGTCAAAGAGCTTTTTCTGTGTCATGTACATTTTTGGCATGTTTTCTAGGAATTTAGATGGTGCTATTTCTTTCTGTCCACTTGTACAAGGCTTTAAACTGACAGTGTAAACAGGATGTGTGAGGGTACTCTCCTTGTCCCACCACCTACAGTATAAACAGAAGCATAAACATACAGTATACTTACTGTGGTTGATGCAAGAATGTCCTTCCAGACCACAGCCTCACGTGACAGGTCAGACAGCTCAAACAGGTTGTCCACCACCACCTCACCAATCATGTCATGGCTTGTGAAGCGGTCAAAGTCGTAGACACTGAAGTGCAGCTTGCGGTTACACAGCTGTTCGTACTCCACTGGAAACCGAAACGCCTCATCGAACATGGGGTTGAGTGTCTTACGATGAACCCGTGTCTGGAACTTCTTTTTACGCTCAGGGAGCAAATAGATCTTCACATAGGGATCGGAGGTGCCTGTGAAGTCCTTGGCTGGCAGGTCCAGAGCCTTTAGGATGCGCACCACCAAAGCCTGTTCCTCATAGTCGTAACTCAGTGCGAAGCTCAGCTTGCCACAGGTCTCCACTGGTTCCTTGTTCCCTTCCTCAGAGTCCACAGACTTCTGCTTGTAAAGCTCAGGCTTGATGCGTCCGATGCTGACTGCTGAGGACTGCCGCACAGGCAGAGTGTCCATGCTGAAGTCCACACTGGACACATTCATTTGCCTTGGAAGATGCCGACGGAATGAATTATGCCTAGCAAGAAAAGTTGTAGAACAATGAGAACATCTCAAAATAAAACATCTCAGAATCTCAGTCATTGGTAGAACCACTCCTAATAGGGCTCCATTAATAAATGCAGACAAACAAGACAGCATTTAAGAAACAATTGATGACTGCTTCTGACTTGGCTTTCAATGGCCTGCTAGCTGCCATGGCTACAAGTGTAGCTCAGAGAACCACCAAGAATAACGAGCACTGGAGGTAAACTTGGGATTTTCTGTTAGATAATTAAGCACACAACCAGGATCACTAGACCCTCTACCTCACTCTGGTGGTTCTGAGTGGGTTATCAGCCCATTTCCTCATGCACATAATGACTTCCATTCTTCAAGTTAACCGTGCCTTTTTACTTCTCTTTGGTGTCTCCTAGCAACTGGCACCTATTCCCGATAAAAAGGACGCAGTGCTCAACATTGCAAATAATAAAATCCACTGCAATAACGCCTAAAACATATTGTCAAAAGAATTGTGGTCAAATGCTACTGCACAACAAAATACTGATGCTACTACACACAGAGTCCTGAATGATGTGTGAAGGTGTGTGTTTTGCTATGCCATGAACCTAAAATGTCTAAAAACTAGTGCATTACAACATAAAACATTATGATCAGTAACTGTTTCCTCTTTAAAGAAGACACTAACTACAGATGATCTATATCAGAAATATCTCACTACCACTTCCTACCTATGGCAAACACTAATATTCCAAAAAATGTAATAATTTTTAAACGTGTTTTTAAAAATAGTTAGTGCTGGTTCAGTAGTTCTCCCATGGAAAACAGCTTTGAGTTAAGATTCAATAATTGTATACTTGCAATATTAAAGAGATTATTTAATAGATGTATATTTAGTTCGGTTAACACCCCAGTCCAAATAGCCAATATATGGAAACTAAGCAGCAAAACCAGATTTTCTGATCTCACAAAAAAACAACACGAGTGAAGAACTATTTCTGCACCTAAAGGACATGTCCTAATATGATCTGTCGATGCCATGAAAACTGCATAGAAAACCTGAAAGCCAGACATTTTGGTAACTGTCCCATTCCTCCATGTTATCTCTATCAGCTGGTGATTAGCTGCCCAACATGACCATACCCAGCTGTGGCACTAATAGGGTGCAGTTCAGTTCACATCAGTGGCCAGATGGCCAGGAAATGACAGTTTTTAGGCAACAATTTAAAACAATTAAAAATTTGTTTTGGTTTTCTATTAGCCACATACTTTCTGTTTATATTTTTGTCCCGAGTCATGACTGTTTTCATTTTCATCTCGAGCTCTGCTCCAGTCCTGCCTTCCAGGTTATGCCTGCCTTCCAGGTTATGCCTCTGTTTGTTAACCTTTGTCTTAGCTATCCACTGCTTTACCTTGTGTATATATACCTTGTGAGCCTGTCAAACCTAACACTACCTCAAGTCTTACCCCTTTTTTCTGGATCTGATGCCTGCTGTTATTATGATTTCTGTATTTCTGTATATTTAGTATTGCGGTTTTATAAATGTATTCTATGTCATGTCATTTAGATCAATTGTTTTGCAACTGCGCCCCCTTCTCATCCTGCATCGCACCTGCTATGTTACACTGAGTAACTTTCATAATAAAAAGAATCCACACTACATACATATTTTGATCTCCTTAACTAATTCTCCTTCAAGTGCAGTTGCAGCTTCTCCACTGAAAGTCCCTCCTGTTGCTTTACATTATGTAGAAGTGCTCTAATCTCTTATAATTGGCCTCACCACTTACGGGTGATATGGCCCTTCATCACCTCCATATCACCATCTCCAGTGCTAGCCAGTGCAGCCGCCTGTCATCTGATATAACAACTGGAACTCCTCCACGTGTGTGAAACTGTCCAGTGACGTTGCATCAGGGGCAGTTTGTTTTCACATGAGGGAAGGAGAACATGCTAGCCTTCACCTTCCCACGCTCACCCTTACCAGTGATGGTGATAAGGGGTGTCCTGGCGAGTGGGTGGAATGGATTAAAATTTCTGAGAATTTTTTTAAATTGTATTTTATCCTCACAAATCTCAGAAAAAAAATACAAAAAAGTAGTTCTTCTATGGAATCCCTCCAAAGAATTCTTATTTGCTCCTTTATTTTCAGTAGTGTGGGACATAGCCCAAATGAGTAAAACCATTTCTATAGTCCATTCTCTATGCATAGCTGATCTTAATGGCTCATTTGTCCTTGCACTGTGTCCCATTAACATGTAATTTACGACGACACCTAATACGTTAGGCTGCAACCAGGTTTTTAATGACAGCTCTGTGGTGACTCAATAATGGCCACCATCAGCAGAGGAGTGCAGCTGCTCATCATGGTCCCCAGTTGGACAAACGCTGCCGGCATGTCAGTTCCATTGCATGGCAACCCTAATTACAACCCTGCTCTCTTTAGACATGATGCCGCGAATGAAACAAAGAGAAGAACAACTGATTGTTTAATTGCGGTTGTCATGGCAGCATGACTCGTGTGTTCAGAGTTTGGAGTTGCAGTGATTATAGGGCTGGTGTAGAATCTAGGGGCCATTCTGTGGTCCTGTCAACCAGTGTATTTGTAAATGGGGGGGGGGGGGCAGTTACTCAAAGTATTTTAGTTTTGTATTATTATTATTATTATTATAATTTTTATTATTATTATTTATTTATTTATTTATTTATTTATTTATTTATTTATTTATTTATTTATTTATTTATTTATTATTTATTTATTTATTTATTTATTTATTTATTTATTTATTTTTATAAATGTTTTAAATTATATTTCAACAATCTTAAATTAAATTAAATTATATTGAAATGATATTTCTTATATTAGTTTATTCAGTACAAAATAGATTGCTATTCTTCTTCTTACTTAATATTATTGTTGTTATTATTAATATTATTAATATTTATTTTTTTGCTATCATTATTATTTTGAAAACATTTCCTGAGTATTTACCCTGATTAACACTGACAAGTAACCCACAAGATACAAAACTGGACATGCTCTTAAGACATGCATCGCCTCAGAACCTGCAGTTGTCTTTGGAAGCATGCCAAGGAATGCACAGATATTTCAAACAGCTGCTGCTTTAACAAGGTGCATGCAAATGTAAACTGATCACAGCACATTCTAATTATCATCACCCTCCCCCCCACAAACAGTCTTCTTCCATTTGGGTGAGAAAATATAATTAACTGGCAAAAAGAGATTGTATGTTTGAGGTTATGCCAGCGAATGTCAAATTTAATGTGCTCAGGAGATTAGGCTGGCTCAGTGTCAACCACAATATCCCAACCTCATGCATAGAGATCGCCTGAACTGAATTTGACATACAAAATTGCCATGAGTGTGTGTGGTTGGGGGGAGGGTAATTATGTAATGAAATGTGCTTATTCAAGAACTGTTACCCAACATGCTGTGAAGGTCTTTGTTTAATAGAGGTGGTTAAACAGAATGATTCTGCCCTGTTTCTCACCAGAAATGGTACATTTGTACATTTCAAGGACTGGTTCAAAAACAAAATCAAATTTACTCAATTTTCCACTTACCCTCCATGTAGGTAATCCAGACATGTTTGCTTTTTTAGTTTAGCGCTGGAGATATGAGGCTAATATTTTTTACAAGAGACTAAGGTCACCGAAACCTTCTTTCAAAAGTACATCACCAAAACTTTGCCTGAATCAACAGCCTTAAGCTTCAAGCTGAAATCCAAGATCCTAGATCTGATTTGTTTGTTTAATATTTAATTTTATACTTCACAGTCAGAAAGAAGTCTGCACCAATTTATTGAATATATGAAGTTGATGTGAGGAAAGATGTGGGGACTGTATTTTTATGGAAGCATTTTGGGTAAGTTATTAGGTGACTACTTCGACTGTTTGTTGACAAACATAATTTAAAATGGGATTCTAAACATGTTTTGGCAGATTGCCGACATCTGCAGTGATTAGAAATTTTTTGCTGACCTATTCCCTTAATTCTTTAAATTGTCTTTGTCTTTTTGTTGATTCTTTGACTTTCTTTTGAGCAACAGATCTAGCTACACTATGCATTCAACCAACATTTCTTCCAAAATGTATCAATATAGTGCTGGTGCCCCATTTGCTGCAAAAGCAGCTTGTACTCTGCAGGGGAAACTTCTCACCAAATGTTCGAGCATTTTTGATGCCTCGAGTTAATTCCATTTAGCCACAAGAGCACTGGTGATTTTAGTGATACACTAATGTTGGCCAATTAGTTCTGGCTCACAAACAGCAGTCTGGTTCATCCCAAATGCCCTGTCTCTCCAAAAAACCAGGATTCTGCTTCTCCACAGGCTCCCCACTGCTGGATTCTACCATCAGAAATCCCACATTCACAGGTGTTGACAGGTCTATCACAATTAGTCTGCACGTGTTTGGCAAGGCATGGATTGCTAATTTGATTAGTAGGTTGCTCAAACTTGAAGAGAGTGAGCCAGTCAGGAGAGAGTGCTCGTTTTTTAAATCTGTCTGTTTTAAGCAACATGTGACTGGTGACAGTAAATCTCTAAGATTAGGATTGGCCATTTTACACAAGAAAGAAACAAAATCAAGCAAAATTACATTAAGGCATTCAAAAGCTATCAATAAGGTTTCCTAAACTGACCCAAAGTCCAATATTACTCTAGCAATTGTGTACTTAAGGTTTGCTGGGACCTCTGGTTCACAGAGGTTGTGCCTTCAAATAGGTTAATGTACTGAAAGGCAGGGGTGCCTGGACATCAATCTGTCTTCTCTGACATGAAGTATGGTGTAGGAGGGTAGAGAGCAGGGGAGCTGAGAGGGATACCTGGAAGAGGAGGTGGGCTCAGTGGTCTGTCTCTGGATTTTGGCCTGCTTACTGAGACGCTTACTGAGGGCCTGCTGAACCTCAGCTGGGATGTCTGGTGATGTCTGGCTGATCTTCATGGCTGCCTCAAGTAGCTTAACTGAGCTGCGGCCATTCACCTTCACCTCAGGCACCTTCCTCTTCCTCTCCCTTTCCTCCTGCTCATCCTGCTGGATTTGAGAGGCCTGGCGCACCATGGATGCCACACCAACTTGATCTCCTGGCTTGGACTCTGGGATGAGCGGGGGCTTCGTGTTGGGTGAGGGAGGCGGTGGCAGGTTGGCTGGGTGGGCTTCAGAGAGCATGCCCTGCGGGATGTCAGCATGCGAGGAGAGGGCCTTGCTTCTCCAGATGGGCCAGCACAGCTTCCAAAACACAAAGAGAGAGACTACCAACAGGGCGAGCCCACAGAAACCCACGACCACAGCTAGGAGACTTACAGAGATGTCTACAAGCAACGAGGAGACGTGGTGGTGTGGCGGTGGTAGGGAGGTGGGAGTAAAGACAGGAGAGAGCAAAGGGAGAAAATGTAACAGAGGGTGAATGAGCAAGAAAAGGAAAGCAAGAGAATTGGGGGGGGTGAGAATGAATGAGGAATTGAAAGACAGAAAGACAAGACAGACGGAAAATGCCAGCAGCAATGAAAAGTGCATGACGGACACACACAGAACAGAAAGAACGAGAAGAGGGAGAAAAAGAGAAGAAGAAAGGCATAGCATAAGAAAGAGAGGACTAAAGGTCTTGTGAAGCAGAAAAGGGAACACAATTATATACAAACAAGTTCTGAACAAGAAATGCAGAAATATTTGTCAACCTGCAATAACTTTTTAAATATTTATTATATAAGTGGACACACTTAAGTGCAAGCTGCTCTGTGGCTATTGGTGGTTTAAGGAAACATGCTGGAGATTTGTCTGGGTAAAGCCATTTTGTATAATCATACAAAAGAAGAATATTAAACCATTAAATAATATGAAAACTGTGTGTGTGTGTGTGTGTGTGTGTGTGTGTGTGTGTGTGTGTGTGTGTGTGTGTGTGTGTGTGTGTGTGTG
>JBBMFX010000122.1:17861407-17874781 GCA_037832545.1 Rhabdalestes septentrionalis
TGAGACCCTCGCAGCATGTTTGTGTGCAGCCACCCAGACCACTTACCAAAACACACACACAACCGGGAAGTTCAACCTGTCCTAGGCTAAATACAAAAAAGAAAATGAGACTGTTTCTATGGTGATGGAGGTCAAGGATTGTCCGATGCTGTACATTAGTTGAAAGGGACCTGTACAGGAGACAAAGAACAGCATGATTACAAAATATTGCCTTGTCACTTTCTTTTCAGCTCACACCTCGCTCCACTGCATCTATTGCACTAAAGAAATGTCATGTGCAGATCATCTGTTGATCAACTGGTCTTACAGCTCTTTAAAATAAAAGTGGTCTACAGGCCAGGGCTCAGATGGTAGTGATTGGCTTCCTCTCATTGGGCGGAGCCATCTGTGGGCCAGACGGCTGCACTGACCGTACACTGGAACTGCATCCAGGAAGCTCACTGTTTTTGGAGGCGACCAACTGAGGAAAATTTTGCATGTCTTCTCATGTGATTATTGGTAGGACCACATGAGATTGAACAGCAAAAAGGTCGCAGGGAATAAAGAACAATTTCAAAGTTAATGGACTGCAAGGAACTTCTGCTTCAAACATTAAAGTACAGTGTGTCAAATAACAGTTTTATCTCTGTATTGTTGAATGTGTAAATGGCTCTTTGTGCCTTAACACCTCACTTTCTGTGTGGCAGAAATGGCTAGTAAATTATGCTGCAGCACCTTGGTTAGAGTCAGAAACTATGAACCTACAAAGTGTAAATGTGTGTATAGTAGATGTATTTTTACAATGTAGGTTATATAAACTGAATGTAGGTGGGTCTTGGTTTGATTATTATGAAATATTGATGTATTATGAAAGTGGCCATTCTGTCCACACACCACAGGACACACTGTGAACAGCATGAAATTCCTCCACTGTATTAAACACAGGGCGAACGCCCTAACCACTAGGCTACCAGCTACTGAGTGAATGGATGGATGTAATGCATATAGCAACCCCTGTTGTGACACCGTTGCAGGTGAACATACCTGCCCTGCACTGGATATTCTTTCAGGTAAAGGAGGATATGTACTTTTCTGGAGAGTGGATAAGTCCATCATGTTCTTCTAAAAAGGCAAAAGGGGCCTCAAGACGAATGACCTAACAATGTAAAGTGACCTTTATTACTGTTAAACACTTTGGGATGCTTTCAATTCATGTATCCCCACAAGAAGCTGCAAGAAGTTCAAGAGTGAGGTCACATCAGTTTGTTTGCCAAACAGTGTAATTGCACATTAATTCCAAAGAGTATTACTAAAAGGCCTGGGGACAAAGCGAGGATCCACTTCACACAGGAGCCCAAATTGCTCCTGTCTAAAATTGTCCTGTATTTACAGAGAGAACGCCCGTCTCTAAACAATTATCGCTAGATTTGTTATTGTCTTGGTGAGAGCAGTTTGATGGCTTTAAAAGCCTAAACAGCATGACAGGAATTACGCTGATATGTGTGTAAACTGTTAGAAACCATATAATGGAATTCATTTGTGAAGAGAACATATTTACAATTACAATATTTTTCTCTGCAGTTTTCTTCAACTAGATCCTGAATATTAGTCTCTTAACCATGGAGGGCACGTTTTTGCTGATAAAACCAGTACAAGTGATCGAGCCCTTTTAAATAAACTGAGAATTATATCATCTGTACAATTTACATATAGTATTATCAGTATTTTCACAAATGGTCCTGGAGGTCACACCTGAGAACCACACCACACTGTTCCAGTCTAATTTGAAGTGTAACCAGCAAGTAAGCTATCAAGTATATTGATGTTAATCAAATTATATACATTAGAATGTTGTTGTTAAAATGAAGAGAGGGGTAGAGCAGAGGAAAATGTAACTCAATTTGACCTTATTTAATCATCTTTCCACAATTTTCAGTATCATATTACCCATTACAAAGCACATGAATGTTAAAATCACTTTTGAAAAAAAACTATTATCATTAATATTGAATCAGTACTTTTATTAACAGTAGGGATCAGTTCTTAAAAGAAAGCATCAGGATCAAATACATCAGTATTATAATACTGATCCACCTATTCCTTACGAATATTGGTGTTAACACATTAAAAAAACATAGTGAGAAACTTTGGACAAATTAGATTGGTTAAGGCCAGCAAATAGCACTATAAGCATTTCTATTCACTGAAATTGTAATTTCATTGCAACAGGAGTTAAGGGTATCAAGAGGATCAGCAGGGTTATACATGTGTTATTACATAATTAAATTATTTGTCATGAAGCCGTAGAAGGACCAATGGGAGGCTTTCAGTTAATTAGTTGGGACCACCATCAGAAAGATTAAAGAACATCATGTAGAATAACATATTCCTTAGGAACTTGTTGTGCACCTTATGTACCGAATGTTGTGATCTTGTTGTGTGAGAAGATAATTTGAATGGCAGTATCTATGTGTAGACCAAAAGCAGCCTGGGAAATGGGGTGAGCAGACGAAAGGAGAAAAAAATTCAATTTACCAAGAGCTTGGGGTCTCCCTTCTTCACTCTCTATGCATCTAAGCAACTCACCAATTTAGCTCTAGCCTGAGGTTCAAATGAGTGGGAGATGTTTTTCAAATGAAGTCATATGCAGTTGGGTTTTTAAAAATAGCAAAGAATAACACTATCAGGAGAAATACGCTGAACATTCAGTTTCCAATGTTTGTATCTCTCGAAGAATTCTTGTAGTTTTTCAGTAGGGAAAAGTGCTAGAAAAAAGGTAAAATCATGAAGGATCTGACAACAACATAAGAAATAAACAGAAGCAAAAAATCTGTGAAAATATTTCCAGGACATGTTTGGACTGAATATATAGTTTTTTTTCTTTATTGGAATCAAATGAACTTTTTGTTAATGAAACTGGTCAACAACAGAAAAATATTCTTAATCAGATTTTACCCTAAAGATCTGAATTCATGATCTCTGCACACTATGTTTCATTTCTACAATAATGTCAGATCAATGATCGAAATTATTCAGAAATCACCAAAATGTTTTATATGTACTTTACCCCAAATCTTTTTTGTCAGCTTAAGTTTTCCTTCTGTGCACCAAAATATTGAACCCAAAAGCTTAATCACAATTGCATGCTCAAACTGGCAGTCTGGTGAGAAGAGCTGCCACAGTGCAATCAGTGCATTTCCTCTTTCAAACGCAAACACTGAAACAGAAAATGGCTTGAATTTAAATATTCCCTTTCACTCTCAGCCATAAATGAAGTATATCAAGACAAAGGCAGGTAGACAAAAATCAATTCCTGCATTCTCCTGTCCATGCAATCATTGCGGAGATCACCATGGTAACAAACGGCATTAAAATGGAAGAAAGGGGTACAGTATGTTCTGAAGGACCTACAAGTGCCTGGTGCTTTGCCTAGGTATAATATTTCTGATCTTCTATCTAATGGTCTATATAATGAAAAACTAAAGAGTGTCACGTGAGGTGGCTTGCTGCTCAGGAAAACAGGAATCCATGTTTCTCAGTGTTTCTCTTTATTCAGGAAAATACAACAGAAAATAGGCTCGAGGGCCTCTGGACTCAAAAACAGAAAACACAGGAAATAGAAAACTGAGCTGGGTGTGAGGGTGGACCGAACTGAAATACTCAACATAATTACCCCTGATTACACTGGGCAGCTGATACTAATTCGGTCCAATCAGGGCGTTCAAAAGAAGAACAGAAAACTATGGGTGCCCTCTAGCGGGCACCCGCCATTACAAAGAAAATTTAAAAAGATTGATGTAATCATTTTTCTGGGCTTCCAGTAATCATTACTCAGTACAGGTGCTGTACTATGCACGGGTTTTCAAAAAAAACAAGAGAAATAAAAGAATCAAAACATGAGAAACCAAGAATTGTCCAAAATTAAGGCAAGGGTTTATAAACTGCACATAGAAAGCAATAAGCATATTATATTAGAATCATTGAGTCCAGGATTAGTTACAAGTGTGTGATCATGAGTAGGGGGAGCATGAGAACTGTTAGAGTGGATGGGCCTATGATACAAGCTCAGTTTAAAAGGGCCACGATATTCATATACAGTATACAGTATTCAGGTGTATTCACAGCTGTGTACATTTTTCACTGGCTTTCACTGGTCTGTCTGTCTTTATTCTATCTGCAGCATTAAAAGCTATCTCCATTAACATGTACCTCAGAGCTAAAACAAACAGGACAGGAATGCAGGATGACTTCACAAACATCACTGATATATATCTGTCTTAAAGACACACTCCCAAACAATATTATGTTTTTTGGTACAAATTACCTAAATTGACCATAAAAGTAAATATTTAAATATAATGTGAGTTTCATTTATCTGTCTAATTTAGGGCTGGGTATTGTTGCCGAATTTCTGAATTGATCCAATTCCGATTCACAAGGTCATGATCCAATTCAGTTCTCAATCTGATTAGATTCGATTCGAAATTGATTTATTTTACAGATTTCTTTGCGTCAATACTAGTTTGGCTTGGTTGTAAATTGACTTGAGTGGAGGAAGTCCCTATGTTGATGGACTGAACTGCAATATTACTTGTGGACTGCAGAATTTGCCAATAAGTGGTTATTTTATAATTCATCCAATCCAACATTATCGTATTGTCTATTTAAATGAAAACAAATTCTGCACATAAATAACATGAATAATGTAACTGTTGACAGGAACAGTGTGAGTGTGTCTGAGGAACAGAGAGAGAGGGAGACTCAAGAATGAAAAGAATTCAGGAATAATTTATTTAAATTCTTACGTTCATAACAATGACGGAATTAATAGCCCTGTTTTGAAAACGTTTATTTGACAATAAAAGGATGACCTCAACAATGGTTGAACAACTGTAACCATAAAATTGGCTGAATAAAAATACCCATGGCTGGGTTAAAACATCAAAGACCACAACTGGTTAAAGACTATTAACATGGTTGTGAGAATTAGTGCATAGGTGACAGGAAAAGTTCAATCCATTAATTTTTTAATCGATATCGTATTTTTTGAATGAGCCCTAGTCTAATTGCGAGACTTACTCTTACTCTGAACTAAGGACTTCATTATCAAATGACAGTGTTTGTAAGATGGGACTTGATGTTTATCAGGCCTAAACAATTTTGTGTTACAATGCTGATGTGAGCTGATATAGAGTTACATCTATGTGTGAGGTCCATGATGTACCTTTATTATGAAACTAAAAAGGTTAACCTGATGGTGCTGTTCATGAGGGTCAGGTGAGTTCAGTTCCTACAAAATCCAGCCAGCATCAACTGTGTATTAGCCCGATCTTTCGACCACCCTAAGGTATTCTCTCTGAAGACATCCAGATCAATATTATGGGTCTCTATAATTTTCTCTCTGTCACAGAGGGAAAAGGAACCAACCCCAAACATAGCATTAGAGCAAGTAGGGAGAAAATCAGTACACACATATATTACATTTCAAATAAGCCACATTTTTGCTGATCAGAATCACATTGTTGCTGTCGTATTTCATGACGTATTTTATGGTTAAATAGATCCTGTCACAACATGGACTAGAAACCCTAAAAGCTATGGCTTTTTCCAACTGATTCTCCTCCTTCCTGATTTGTAACAGATGTCTTACTGGTACAGCATCTTGCTGGCTGTACCAATACCGAATTCTAGCCCAAGGATTATGGGCAGCCTGAAGGGATTTACACTTTTGGTTCTATGTCATTCATTTTGCCTTGTGTATTTTGTGCTTGATGTAAAACATCCATGGAATCAAAAACTGACAAAGGATTTGATAACGCTGCGGAGGATCAGCCGCCCAGTTCCCCAAGTATAGCTTGTTCTCTCCAGTCCCCCACTCCTATGCTCCACCTTCTCTACTGCCCCAAAGAATGCGCATTAGTTCAATGGAGCAGTGGCAAAAGTTTCTGGATGCAGCCCTGATTCAGATCCACCTTAAATCCACTATCACCTGAAAAGAAATTCAAAAGGAGTGAATTGCAGTGGATGCTTGCAAGGCCTCTAAAACTGCAAAGAGCACATAGGGCGGGAGGAGGTCCCAGTTTTATGCGGCATTCTCTTCAAAGTCTGGTTGAACCCCTCTGCTTCAAAAAGTACACAAATGATTGGAAAGGGGATGTGCAGCATTTGAGAAGGTTATTTTCAGGGAGGTATATTGCAGAACTTTTTAAAGGGTGTTTCAAGGCCCCACATATCCTCCAAAGCACCATGCTGACAATGTCTATTTGTAATTGTGGGGTGAAGACGAAGTCACAGGGTTCGCCCAGTGGCCATAATGATAGTAGTGGATCCCTATGTCCACATTCGCCACCAGTATAGCACTCCTTATTCCCCTGAGTCAGACACAGATACAGGAGTCAAGGATGAGAAAAAAGTGGTTGTTTATTTTTTAAAAGGGTGATCAATAGTAAGGAGGGATTGAAGTGAACAACGCACCTTGAATGTCAAGGAGCACTGAGGCAAGCAGAGAAACTGGGGGGGGGTGAGGAATGTGGCCGAAGCTAGTGGCACCATTACAAGGACTTCCCAGCTGGAATATTTCAGTGCAGGACAAATACATATTAGTTACAGAGCGGAGATGGCCTCTCATTAAGGGTGAGTGGTAAATGGCTCCCACCTGTGCTGTATCAGGCGCAGGCTACTCCTCTGTCACGTGCCAGTAGTTGGTCCACAACAGAGGCGCTGAAACGGCACTGCTTTGTTTTCCTTAGTGTGGATGAAGAGCTTTCCATTCAGCACAAACTGTGCTGGACCCACCATCACAGATCTCTTTTCTGAATGGCAGTGTTTTATTGTGCCTCATGCAGACAGCAAACTAAATTTAAATGCCTTCCTAGTATCATGAAAGGGTGGGTTTAATCTGCTTTTGTTTTGTGACATTGAAACAACTAGCTCAGTTTCTGTATGGACTGAGGATTGAATACTACATTTTAAAACATATTACATCATGGTTTTTACATTTTTAAAGCATTGTTTGAAAACATGGTTTTAAGTTCCTCAATAAGAAAAGATGGCAGGGTGCAATTTGCCTTTATACCATAATGCCAAGCCATTTACTGTCTTAACTGTGATAGCAGTAAAGTCTATGCTCCAGGCTGCGTGTGTCTGTGTGTGTTTGTGTGTGTGTATGTTCTGGGTGCCTGAGACAGACATTCACCATTCATCAGACTTGCTCTTTGATTGCCCTGTTACCACAGCAACCTCATTGCCAGTCGATACTGGTGGGAATGGGGGGAGTTGTACAGAAGGGAGGTGCTGTGGAGGTCTTCCCTGCTGCCTTGCACAGCTATAATTAAACTTCAATTAGAACTGGCATCCACCAACAGTCTCCGCCAGTGGCTTCCAGAGAGACACGTGTGAGCAGCAGGCAGTCGGGGACAAGAAAGCATGGCACTGATAAGCAGATGCACCACATGGCACTTTAATCTCTCCCTCTCACACACACATACCTGCACAGCAGCTCAGCGGAACAATACAAGACATATTGTGGAAAGAGGACTTTGTGTTCAAATGAGGAAAAAATGGTGTGATCTATAAGAAAAAGTCTAGCACCAGATTTCTACCTATCAGACCAGCATGAACCAGTCAATAAAGCGAAAACCACAAACAATACGTTTGCATAATGTAGTAGGGGAACAACAGCATTGTGTAGAAATCAGCATTGTAAAGTTAAAAAAATAATCAAACAATGCACGTCAACATATTTATTCATGTATTTATTTATTTTCACCAATTTTCTTCTCAGTTTAGTCATGCTAAATTCCACCCATACATGATACAACTAAGATGAGGGTGAAAGCTCTTCTGGAGTCATCTAGATTCTAGAAGATGGTAAATTTTAGATGCCTCGTTCAACACAACTCTTTCTGACGCATAGCAGAGACTTCAGTCCACTGTTTAGAATTTCTACAAACGCAAATGTCTTGTGGAGTTTTTACATTTGAAAGAATTCACAGTGTAGTCTATGGATTGAAAGTGGGAAACAGGCCTCCTTAATGCCAGTGCCAATGATTTAGAGAACACCTGCTCTGTTTTTCTAAATCTTCAATTTTGGCTTTAACTCTAGTATACACTTTCTCTACTTTCATGCAAACATGCATTTTGATTTATGTAGAAGAACGATATATTGGCTCAAATACAAACAAAACAAATCCAATGAGCCTTTCCAAAAACTGGGGGGTATATGAGCAAGTTTTACAACCTGAGGTTGTTAGCAGACTGACTGTCTGGACCCATTAAGGAAAACAAGTTATGCCTGAATCTGGCAACTATTTCTTCTGTGTATTATTTTTTGCAGGATACTGCTACAGGAATTCATGTCATTGCAACAATGTCCTACCCATTCCATTTTGCAGTATACTGTTGATTAAATAATCAGGTGTATACCAGAACCCGTGAGATAACCTATAGCAGGGCATAGACAATGTTGAACAGTCCTGACATTCTAATGGTACGGTAACCTTGACTACTGCTATGGACATTTGATTTCTGCTATTTAATTGCAATCAGTCTGAAGTGGAGATATGAGGGAAAATATGTGAGCAGGTTTTGGACTGCTGTGGTGGAATAATTTCAGAGCCACAGTAAGAGATGGCCATAAGGTTGCAATTATCCTTGCAGTGACTGATTTTCAGTTTATTATTCGAAATGAACAGGTTTGCCTTGATTGAATGGTTTTGTGAGAGTTTTGTGAAAAACAGCACACTGTGATCTCGTTGGCTATTCACCATCAAAACTTTTCCTTGATATCAGTGTGTGTCTAGATTGCAGGGCATGGTACAGGATTGTTCAATCATCTCCTGCTGTAATGTACTGTATAATAATGCATATACTTTTATACATTGTGATTACGTGCTTGGGTTTATGATTCATTTGTCAGTTGGTGTTTAGTTTTCAGATGATTAGGTATAACTAAACTTCTCTTAAATGGTCCTTATTCATTTAATGAGGTACAGCAACCTTACATATTCACTTTGTATATATGTAATTACTGACTTGGGTAGTGTAGCTTTTTCAGCCCAGCACTGCCTTTGACCAATTAATGGCTAATACATTGTTCAATTGAGTGAAAAATGTTGAATGAATAACTCTACACTCTCTTATAGGGACTTGATATCTCCAAAATGATAGATTTGCAGGAGACAGATAAAACCTTCTGAAATGTTGATGGAAGTGAATGTAAAACTGTCTTTTTTTTAAATATCTGTCCATCATGAGATTTTGGCTAAATATAAAAGGACACTGATGTTTTCCATACAAAATAATAAAGTAATAAACAATTATCCGACAGTTCTTTGCATGGGACGTTTTAGACACTAGCGGTTGATTCTGGAAATGTAATGTTTGATCTTTATAACTACACTTGGAAATGAGCCTATTCTTGTAGCAGTCAAAACTCCTTTTTCAAACCTAAAACACATTATACAGATTAAACGTTACCAGTATCCAGAGGATAGGCACATGGGCACATACTGGTCTTTCTATGGCCAAATATTGATATTTTCCCAGTCTCCAAAGATTTCCACCCGCCACATGGAGAGCCTGTTGACATATCATAGCTCTGATCTCCCTGCCAGAGTGAGAAGTCAGGACCCTCATCATTTTCTTTCTGAGGACCCTTACAGGACGGGGATTGAAGGACATTCATTGTGGTGTACGGGTGTTATTTACGGTAGAAGCTGTGAAGGCTGCGACTGTTTAATAGATAGCCCTCCATCTTCAATGACTCTTATGCAATCGGGTACACCTGGTTATATAAGAGGCTGACTCTTACATAAGATCACTGGAGAGAGAGGTTGAACGCAAGGCTCGAACCACTGAGGCCGTCCTCCCCAAATGGCAGAAATGATGGTTTCATTGTTCAGCTTATTATGCACCAGTACACCTGCATCGCTCTCTCTTTTATACAGGCTTCTTAACAAGAGTGTGAGTGATTTGCCCATCTCTAAGATAAGTTAGGAAGAGAATAGCTTCAGGTGTCTGCTGTCTAGAATTCAATTCAAACATATTCAGCAAAAAAATCCCAAGAGTAATGAAAAGAGTTTGCCAAAGTTATACTCAGGCATGCAATTTCCTTTGCAGTGGGAGGAAAATTGCATGGTTCGTATTTTAAAATGTGGTACCATAGAAGAACCATTTTTATATGCTTTGTCAATGAGCTGAAACGTTTAAGCCTCATAACTTCCTTTTTATTTTGAATTTTGCATGATTCAAGAATGCTAACTCCCATTTAAACTGTGTGAGTAACAAATGGACCAATAAAAATGGATCAAGCCTTTTTATGTAACCCAAGTATAACAGTACTACATTATGTGTAAGACATTGCACAAGACCTTCTAGTAGTTTGTTTCTGTAAATGCCCTTTTACATTTTTTTCATCTGTTATATTGTGTTTGGCCACAAGATAAATAGTAGAATTGTAGGCTTTACTGTGATTTGGACATCCTGATTGCTCACTGGCTATCTGGTCCATTCACCTTTGAGATGCGGTAGGTAATGTTTGTAATTGAGGAAAATTATGAGGCGTTAATGGTGGCTTAACTGCAAAGCTTCAGCGATGGTGCCACGGATAAAGCCACTAATAACACTGAATGAAAATACCTGCTGATATACCCAAACAACAGGCCTGCAATGTTTTTTCCCTATGTTTTTTCAAACTCAGAGTGTGCGAGTGAACTGAAAAAAGTGTTCTTCACAATTGAATTCTGAGACAGTTAGCCTGGTGTATTAATAACATTGATTCCAGAATCCACATTTTTTGTGAATGAAACTAAATAGCTCATTTTTACTTCATGCTTTTTGGTGCTCAGTGACTTTCATTCCCATTTGCTTGTTTCAGTATACACATCTTTTATATACTTTATTACTGGTTTCAAGTTTTACTCAGGGCTGAAGTGTTGTTGAGTGAATGGAACAATGATAGAAATTAATGGAACACTAGAAGTCATAAGGGAATTCATCTGAATCTGGCCTGTAGAGAAATACATGTACACAAGAGTAACTAAAGAAGAGGATGTTTTGGGGAATAAAACATCATAAATCACAATTCAGAAACAATTTCAAACCTAGACTCTGTCTATTGGAGGTATACCTCGTTGCACCAGGTTTTTTTCTTCTGTAATATTACCATTATGACAGAAATAATACATTTTAGAGTGTTTAGATTATGTGAAACTCCTGAGGTCTTAAAATATCCAATATTTAAGATAACAAAGGCTGGTAACATATACTGCTTTTTTTCTTGTAATGAATTTACTGCCTGTATGATGGTATCTCTGGTAGACATATCCTCCATGACCACCATATCCTCAGACACCAGCAGCATGGCCCTACAGTAAGGCTTCATCTGTCCACGCTGACCCTGCTGGACAGACCTGTCGATGTTATCTCTTCGTGTCCTTCTAAATGCTACGCTGCTGCTGACAGTGAGCTTTAGTTGAGGTCATGGTATGTCAGTCCTGTGAGGAGAAGATTTGGCAATCTGGTGGTTTCTTGTTTAAGTTTATCTGGTTTCTTGCTTGACTTTATCAGAGTAGCTCCATGTACCAAGTCCATTCCTGACAAAGAATAAACACTGAATGAGGCAGAGAGAAAAGGCTGGCTACCTTACAGCCCCATTCATTTCATGGGGCTTTCAGTGTGAATGGAAAAGAAATCCAGATGTACCAGTCAGCAGCTTGGACAGATCAGGCTAAATATATATTTGTCATAGTCTTGAAGACATTTCATCTAATAGTTTTTTGTTACTATATATTTATTATTTATTTTTTTACCTACATGTCATTTTATCTTTAAAAATCTTACAAAATCCTACATGTACCTCTCCAACAATTAGTTTTCAGTATCTGGGACTATTGGTTAGTGAATAATATGTGTTTTTTACATAGTTTGGCTATAGAGTAAATAGTGCAGCACAAAGTCACCAGTGACACAAATGAATGTCGTTATTTATTTATACAGCCAATCAATTTCACAGTACACATTTTAGACTTAATAAACCACACATCTCTCTAATCAATTTTTTATTCTATAGCCATTCAGCACCAGGCATTACCATTCAAATGAATTGGCACTGCACCTGATCCAACTTATTAATGAATTGCACATTTGTTTTTATCCTGAAGTATGTGTGTAAACACAGGGGGGTGGTGGGGTGGGGGGTGGGGGATGCTGGAGTCTACCCCAGCACTTAAAGGGTAAAAGAGAAACATTCCAGCCACACTTAGGGACAATTTAACTTCTCCAGTTCACCAATAGTGTATGTCTTTGGAATGCGGGAGGAAACCAGAGTACCCAGAGGAAACCCACATTTTCAAAAAGACAAACTCAATGGGTTGGGAAGTATTGCTCTAAAATATGGGAACAATTTCAAATTAAGAAAAATCAGTAAAAGTTCAATACCTTTGTGCTGTACAAACTCTTTGCTGTATAACGATACATAAAGCAAAGCATTCTAAAACATATTTATGTATTGCAAAGTTGGAATATGAAGTGTGTAAGATAAAAAAAACCCATAAACCTAACATTGGAGCATGAAGGTTAAGGTCTCACAAATCAGTAAAGCCAATTCAGAGGCGACTGGGAACACTGCTTTAGTGTGTTTAGTGTGCAGTAATTTATTTAAAGCCAATCAATATCTCAGTACACATGTAGGCAGAAAGAGCCGGAATGCACCACAAATCTGCTCTTGATCCTCCAGCCTGCAATCTCAAGGCAATGTGACCCAGGGGAGGGCATTATTATGCTGCATCTTCTTTTGTTGGATTGTTCAAAGGTGCACAAACAAAATAGGGAACAAAAAAGGACAAATGCACAACCATTCAGAAGTTTAGAATCACTAATTAAAGATTTTAACAACAGTTTTAACAATAAAACCATCTTGGTTTCAGAGAAATGTAAAAAAATTATTCTAATGGTTTCTCATAATTATTGTATTATGGATCTGCATGCATTTGAGTGTTTTCTCTTCTAAATGTTCTTCTTTTTGTCCATTCTCATTGTCTCTCTGTAGGTTGAGAAAAAAGGAGTGGAGCCTGTTGTTCAACATTTACATGGAGAATCTTGCGCTGCAGCTTATGGGGCCCATGCTATGGGGGGAAAAATGCTGGGCTTTACGAGAATCTTCACCACATTTTATTTAATTAGCAATCTTGCAGAAAAGATGTAATGAGCGGCAAATAAAAAAGTCAGTTAGAATATTCAGCTATATCAGTCTAACTAGCTGCTTGTTTCATTATCTACATCATTACATATATTAGGATATTTCTCTACCCATTTTGCAAGTGGGGAAGTGAAGACGGGTTTAAGTTGAGAGTGGTGGAATACCGGGTGGATCCTGAGGGAGGCAGGCAGCTGAAG
>JBBMFX010000122.1:17874881-17886091 GCA_037832545.1 Rhabdalestes septentrionalis
TGGTGATTTTGCAGTAAAAGTGAGTTTTTTCAGTAAAGCACAGCATTAGTCTTTGTGATATTAATACTGCAGAAAGCTAAAATATGCAAATGAGCCCCATATTTAGTAGTGTAAGTGAAATCCAGCTGTTCTACAACACCAAGCAGGCAGATTTTTACTGATGTCAGAATGTGTTCATCAACACTAAATTATTTCAGGATTTATCAGCTGGCATTTTGCCCGTTTTGTGAAGTCGTATTTTCCATCCTCGCAAAGGTGGCTTGCATGCGTGTGATTAATGTCCCTCACTTTCATTGCTGGAAAGTATTGTTCAGGTCTTTGTTCAGAGCCAGTGATCTCTCAACACACTTGGGATGGTTTTCTTTCATTTGAGTAATTTTCCAACCTAGCTTTTCTTGGAAAGCCCAATGGCACCTTGGACGGCGTAAAGGTTCTTAATGGCATTCCGCTGTCCCTCTCTCAGCATGTCCTGAAGCCTGCGCGCCTTAAACAACAAATTGTTATAGAATGGCATGTCCCCTTTGTGTAAGCTACTAGGATCTTTTTCATTCGATTTGACATTGTGAAAGCAGACTGAAGCGATTCAGTTTCAAAAATGTGCTTGTAGTAGTTGGAAGAATAGCCAAGTTCAGGGTTTCCCTCAAGGATGTGCCGTTGCGGGCAGCTGACCAAATAAAGCTTGGCCACTGGGAAAGTGAGGAATGAAGGAAAGCCGCTGTTCTCAGACAGGACAAATCTCCACCCAAATCGGCACCCAAACAGGTAGTTTTCTGTTTGTATTTTTTATGCATTTGCGACTTAGTATTACACCCATGCAATATTATTTAGGTCTAGCACTGCAGTATATAGGATAATTGAATAGGATAATTGGACGTTATAGGTAGTGTTTGTTTGTAGAACCATAAAACCACTGACGGCTATAGTGGGTTACACTGATTCTCATTACAAAATCATCGGTGAAGGGGTGGGAAATATTAGGCAGCAAATGAATCAGTTCTTTAAGTTTGTGTGTTGGCAGCAGGAAAAATGGCGACCAAATTTTGATGGATTGTCAAATGAGACCTGTGGGGGGGGGTGTTGTGGTCATATTTCATCAAATCATTCCTGAAAAGGTTTTTCCAGTGAGGTGGTGCATTATCCTGCTGACAGACCACTGGTATTAGGGAATAGCATTGTTATGTTGAGGCGTACTTGGTCTGCAACAATGTTTAGGTAGGTGGTGCATGTCAAAGAACCATTAACATGAATGGCAGGACCCAAGGACTCCCAGCAAGCCATGTTCATGGATTTCATTTTGGCCACAGGCATGTCAGCAAGTTTGAAGCATAGGGACACTTGAACTGGCCTCAGAGGTTTGTAAGAGAGACTAACATGGCACATAAAATTTGTCAATTATATTTATTTTTTTTAGCAAGTAATCATGACCGCATAAAACTTCTGTCTCTAGTTCACTGCTCGCTCCTAGATGAAGTCTGATGATCAGTGGAATCGCATGAGTGGTCGTATTTTGGAGAGAAAATGAGGCATATTACAGTCCTTGCTCCCGGCATTCGTTTGGGGTGCAGGGCACACAAAGCATTCTGTGTTCGATGTTGAGATTGTTGAATTTTTCCCACCCAGTCTGTACAGTTAAAGGCTTTAATTCATAGTCTCCTACCTACATTTCAGTGCATAATTGAGACTTCCAAGAATGCAGGAAGAAACATTCAGGCATGCTGCCTGCATGACCCATACCATTGTAATCAGAGCTTTCACAGAAACTACTCTGTGAGCTTCACATTGAATTTGTGTGCGTGTGTGTGTGCGTGTGTGTGTGCGTGCGTGTGTGTGTGCGTGTGTGTGTGCGTGCGTGCGTGCGTGCGTGCGTGCGTGCGTGCGTGCGTGCGTGCGCGCGTTGCAAATAAAAAAAACTCTGCAGGATTCTCTTGTTTGTTCATTTGTGTTTCTTCATGTATGCAATCAGTAAATCCGCTATTAAGAAACTGTTTTCCTCTCTGAAAAATAGCTTGTAACCAATGAAGTGTAATATTGACGCTAAAAGTGTTTTGAAATTGGTTTTGAAGCTTAGTTTCTGTGTGGACTGAGATAATGATGGTCACACTTCAAGCATTAAGTTTTAATATGCCGAATGTCCCATTTAATGTACATAGCAATAAGTAACAATATAGTCACAATATTTGTTCATTGTATACAGCCTTAGTCTCCCCAGAATAAATCATCTTGGTGTTTTACCCTTCTTCGTTTAGTTTATGAGGTAATCAAGAGGATACCCCCATTTATTTTTCCATCACTAACTTTACCACCTCTCTAAAGGTTGTATATGCACTGAATTTCACTGTAACTGCAGATATTGTCTAAACTGATTAAGTTACATGTATGTGAGCTGTAGTTTTGCAGCTTGTGTCCCGCAGCGCAGGTTTAGAATAATAATTACAGGATGTTTGTATATCTGATCCGCCAGACTGAGGCGGGAGCTGCGGGACCTCTGTGTAGTAGTAAGCAAGCCTGTGGGGTTAGGAGGATGGGGGGGGGTTGTTTTTTTTTTGAGGGGGAGGAATTCCAATCATTCCAGCAAGCAGATGGGACCCTCCTGGGAGAAAGGGGTCCTGTCTCACTATGTGACGTGATTGAAATTCCACAGTTTACCTCCAGGATGAAGTGGTTGGGAAGAACGGAAGTGTTGTTTTTATTCATTTAAATTATTTAATGTTTATGTATGTGTATTGGAGATTAGAGGCAATGTTTAATGTAGCTTTAGAGCAACCTTTCAGAAAATAGCATCTATATAAATAGGGGAGTTTCAGTGCACCAGCATACGGTTATTTAGTGCAAAATATGACTGTAAACATCTTACAATATCGAACCATGAGCTCTAAACTATCTGTTGAACCGAACTGAGTTAGCCGCCCACTATTAGCCGTCTAGGCTAGTTGATAAGATTGATTCCAAAAAGTTTGACTCTTCCAGTTCCTGCTGTGGTCAGGGCTCAGAGTTGATCCAGTTGTCGTTTGCAGGTGTGCAAGATGATGTCTGACGCTAGTGAGATGTTGGCAGCAGCACTGGAGCAGATGGATGGGATCATCGCAGGTAGGTTACAGCACTACTGGAATAGTACCTCTAGTCACAAATAGAAAAATTCTTCATTACGATGCATTATTGTCTTATTAAAAGGATGTCCAGCTCGGACATTACGATTCTTTATTTTTTGCTGTAGTGTAATTCTATTGGGAGTTAAGGGGGAAAAAATAAGAAAGTAAAAGTAAGGAAATGTGATATGAATCTGATAAGCAGCTTTTTTAAAGTTGTCTGTGTTAAGCCAGACAGTTTCTGCTCTCGCCAAAAGAGCACATGTTTTATTGTTATATTATGCCTTATGAGTGAATGAAACTGATTTCAGCCTTCTAAAATATATATTAGCCACCTTTATGAATATCCACCCTTGGTTTTGATCCATAAAATGGACAAATTTTGATTCACAATCCATCGGGGTATCAACAAAGTGACATCTCACGAAGAGGTTTTAAAATCAGAGGTGGATCAGTTTGCATAATGTATTGCTATTCAAATGTAGCATTCCTCTTATGGGAAAATCCCACAGTGAACGTCTTCCTCGTGCCCTAAGGCAGCGTCAGACCTGAGGAATATGCCTTTCAAATCACTTATCACCTCAGAGGCAGCGGAGGCGATGTGGTGGATTTGTTTGAAAGGCCTCCGCGCGGGTTTTACAGTCGACTGTGAGACGCTGCGTCGATTTTTCCACTGGCTCAGCACTGAGGAAATATAATGCTTATTTGCTCTGCGTCCACAACACTGTCCATCTCTGGGAACATCACTCAGAAAGCAAGAAGATTTAAGAAAGTATTTGCCAAAGGATTCCGAGCTTAGCAGAGCTTGTGCTTTTCCACTGACTCCTGTAATTGCAGAGCTGGATGCGCCAATGTTTAAATCATCTGACCTTCATGTCCATAGTTGCCCTGTCAGGCCTTTTGGAGCATTTGTCCAGCATTTACTTTCATATTTTTGTGTATTATTTGGCTTTGGTTTTATTGTTGGTATTTACTTATATGGCGACTTTCATGCATTCGAAATGTAGCTCGGTGCAATTTGAAAAATTGACCGCAAAAAGAATCAATTAAAAAAGTTTCAGATGATTAACTAAGGCGTCATGCATTAAAAATGATCAAAAATGATTTTAAAAACAGTTCAATATAGTGGGAGCCTGATTCAAATATGTTTTTTATTATATACTGGTTATTATTGGTTTTTATCCCATACAGTCAGTGCATAATCTCATTTCAGGATTTCATTACATATTCTGACTTTTACATTTGATTAGTGAATTTGTTTTTGAGAACAATATAAGAAGGCCTAAAGCAGACATTGCCTTTCTGAAGTCTGCTGTTAATGTTTGTAGGCTCCAAGGCCATGGACTACTCTAATGGTCTGTTTGGCTGCCAGTCGCCCACCTCACCCTTCCTGGGCAGCATGCGGGCACTGCACCTCCTGGAGGACCTGCGGGCCGCACTGGACCTGATGGACGTGGAGGAGCGGGAGAGTTTGCGCAGCCAGGTGCCGAACACCACGGCGGAGGGCCTGGTGGAGTGGCTGCAGGGCAAACTGGTGAGTGAGAGATATTTGTTAAGACCTGGAATGTAATGTCTATTTCTCACAGGCTTCTGTTCATTTGCCCTGTAATACATTTATGCTTGACTTCACATAAAATGTTGTGCTTAGGTTCTATAGACACGTTTATAAAATTGAGTTTGCTGTAATTGTGTTTTGGTGGCACTGTTGCTAGACACAGTTTTGTGTCCATTACCTCTTGTCACTGTTGTGGTAAAATGGTTCTCAGAACTCATTTGAAGCAGTTATGTATTTCTTTGGAGGGCCTTTGCTCACATAAATGGACTCCTGCAAGTAAGGTGTTTCCTCTTAACCGCTGTTGTGTTTGTTACAGCCTCCGGCCTTGTTTATTCCGTTTCTAGCTAATTAAGTCCTTGGGGCTTAATCTAGCAAAGCCGATGATGGAGTAGAGAAAATGTCCACTCCGATTTAGAAAATCTTGGTTTAAAAAAAAAATGTAATTAAGGCTCTTAACTTTCCGAATTTACAGATGATGGTAGTTTGTGTTTAGTGTGTTTTTTGTAATGATCTGTTGTCCATAAACTCACAGCATTTGCAGACACTGGATTACTTGGGTCAGAAACCACAAGAGGCCAAAGTTGAGACACATGGCTGGCTTTTATCAGACTGTCTATCCAAGAAACAGTTCAAAAGTTCAATGAATTTGCTTGACATTATTGATAGTCATGGAAATGTGCCTTTTTTGCAACAGTATGAAGTTGCACCAGCTAAATGGAGCAAATGCTATGACTCACTCTTCAGATACCATGATTATTTGGCAATTAACTTGCATGAGATTCCCAGGAATGTGTTCACTCAGTGTGTCAATTCTCTGTTGGAAATCACTCCTGGGCCTGAACTGGATTTAGGCTTAATCTGTGTCTGGATTGCTTTCAGTGTGTTTGCTGATGTGTGGAGTGACTTGGTTCAGTGTTTTTTGGAATTGTGTTTCATTCTCTGTGTCTGCTGGTGCATGCTGTAGAGCTCTGTGCTCTGATCATGAATGTGTTTTGGCCGGCCCTGTTCACTTTCAAGGCTAATTTGATTTGGGTCAGAAACACTTTTATGTGGCCTGACCTGCATGTGACCTGCCAATAATTCTGCAGCAGCCAGACGACCGCTGATGTGTCGGTTAACTGTTTACCTGCTTTTTGGGGTGTTTTTTGTTGAGGCTAAATGAAATTTAATCGTGTTGTCACATGTATATAATTAGTATCTTGCATCTCTAATTATAGTTTGTGCTGGCCATTCATTTTTAGTAGATTAGTAGAGCAAGGTTTATACGTTTTTACAGTTATCCTTGGCTTTACTAGTCTGCCCATGGTTGGAGAATAACTCTAGTATGACCAGCTGCTTGGCTTGCAAAGTGGGTGTGTGGACTAATCAGTTTCCCCTGTTACTGTTTTTTTCCATATGTAACATAAGTCAAACTCATTGAATGAAATTTCCACCCTTGTGTGTAGAAATGTGAGTTGCATGTGAAAATCATTTAAAGCCCCACATATCTATCTCTCTTTCCCAACCCCCTCTTTATTTCCCTCTCTGTCCTTTCCTCTCCCTCGCTCTCTTTCTCATATTATACTCGTTCAAGCTTGGAAAATCTCGTGACTCCACATTCTCCCACATGTGATTTCTCTGTCAGTCCTGTTTTGACTTGCCTGTATATGGGGACGTAATCCTCATGGGTCATCTCACTGTGTACTGCTGGCTTCTGGAAGCTACTACAGAGAGAGATGAAGAGACAGATACTTTAAATGATTTTCACATGCAAGTCACATTTCAGCACACAAGGATGGAAAGGGATCCTTAAGAAAACAAAAAAAATATTAAATTATCTAGTTGTTCAAATGTTTAAGCTGTTTTTACTTTTGGTTATTTGGCTCTGCAGTCAGGATTTCAGGATTTTGGCATAATTTTGATATGGATAACAAATGTAGTGTTACTAGTAGTAACTGATACTAATATTATGCTATACTAAACATACAACAGACTTTATATGGCTTAAAACATTCTTATTTTAGAAACTCTTGCGCTTACAGCTTGCATAGAAACAGAACGTAAGGTTAGTTGTTAAACTTTCAATGTGTTGTATGGCACATTATTTTAATAATTCTGATTAGGAGCAGTGTTCTTATGTGTAATACCCATTAAAGTGACACATAAGTCAGTATTATGAGTCTCTCAGCAATGTTCCTAATGAGGCCTTTTTAATCTGCTTTGGGCCACCCTGTAACTGTTTTGGTTGGGATAAAAATAATGCCTAGCCTCCATGTGTCACTGGAGGCTTTCTGTCCCTGTATTTAATGTCACTTCCATTTGACATACAGCACAGTGCTCACAGCCATAAGAATTCCTGGAGCTGTCAAAATTCCTCTCCTCCTGTTATCTGACGCATCGCTTCCCAAAGTGCAATTACTGTGGTCGGTTTGGTAGGGTGTTAAATTGACTTGTTTGTGTTTCTAGACCAATGGCCATGGATCTGCGGCGGGGGAATTGGTCTATCAGGAGCGACTCTCTCGACTGGAAAGCGACAAGGAATGTCTGGTCCTTCAGGTGTGTTGGAAAACAGACCAGCGTTGTTTCCTATTATGATAGTGGTCCAGTGGATTTTTTTTGTTTGTGTTTCGTAAATGTTCATTTTTCATAATTTTCTGGCTGCAGGTGAGTGTTCTGACAGATCAGGTGGAGGTGCAGGGAGAAAAGATAAGGGACCTAGATATGTGCCTTGAGGAACACCGAATGAAGCTCAATGCCACTGAAGAATTACTGCAGCAGGTGTGTAACTTCCTTGTGATCCCATTGCTCACGTCATCCCTGTTCTTCAGAAAATGTGTTATGAAATTGTGTGTATTCCATTAAACACATAAATACATAAAGTTAACTTAATTGAAATTTTGAGACACATGAGAAGTTTTGGGGAAAAAATGAGACATTACAAATTAATGAGTTAACCAAACTTCAGGGAAAATATATTCTACCCTTAACAGTTAGAAGCTCAAGGTATCTTTGAGAGTTCAAGCAGGACACGGCTGCTTATAATACATGAGCATTTTATCTATGCTTTAAATTGCATATAATATATGTATAGATCTAAACATATCTGTTTATACTATCTTAAATTATATATAATAAAGATTAGGTTAGGTTTCTTTAATCTAACCCACCCCTGTGTTTTAGGAGTTGCTGAGCAGGAGTTCATTAGAGACTCAGAAGCTGGAGCTGTTGACGGAGATATCCAGTCTGAAACTGAAGCTGGCGACGGTAGATGAAGAGAACAGAGAAAGTGAGGTAATGTTCATGCAGTAACAGCGTTAAAAACCTCCTTAAAAAATCAGTACACCAGAAGAGTGTCATAAAAATTGTAAATGCATGTCTGAACTGTGAAGTCACTGCTACACATGACCCGTTTGTGTTTGTACACTAAGCTGCTTTCTTTAATAGAAACACCAAATGGTCATTTAATGCTCTTATTGTTCACATCCTTTTTTAAAAAGCTCCGCTTTTTTTTCAGTCCCACAATTACATGTTGAATAAGTCATAAACTGTAAATTGGAGCTGCTTATTTTTCATTAAAATGCTCAAATTCTACTGAATGTGTAAAAATCTATATTATTACAGCTGGCAATGCTGCTGTTATTGTGGTGGCATTTAGCCCTTCAAAACCATGACTCTGTGCAAGCAGCAGTAGGAGTAAAGCTCCATTTCCTGCCATAAAGTCATTTTACTCCACTAATACTGAGACTACACTGCCACTATTCAGCCCACCGCTGCTCATTCCGTCTAGGGGGACATCGGGGGATTTTAACTCGAGTGTGGATTTCAGAAACCGTAAATCGACTGAGGACAAAGAGAGGGTGTTTAAATGTGGATTTAATTTTAGTGGTACTGTACAAACCACTCAGCTAAGTTGTTTTGTCCTTGGAATAAATCTCTGAGATCTCCAAAATCCATCACAGAATTATACTTACAACCATCAGATTTCGATCTCAGCAGCTGAGCAACAGTACAGACTGGCGGCTAGGAGGTTTTTTTGAATGATGCCATAGAACAGCCCCTTTCCTATCTTGCCATGGATGGTTCTTTAAAGAACCGTTTTGATAAAAGAAAGAACGAAGCTGACTGGGTCAGAACTGTCACAGCAGTAAGCATAGGAACCAGACATCTGAATCTCGAAGGATGTTACTACCCAAAATTCGTTATGAATACACTGATGCCTGAGGCATTTTTGTGGAGGAGCTGTTGTTTTTGATGGCTTTATATATATGTTTGTGGCAACGCAAAACGATACATGCTGAGCAAAATAATATTCAAAGAACAATTTGGATTCATCATCGTTTTTTTTACCACTGAGAGCAGATAAACACATAAGAATTTGTCACACCACCACAATATATATCAATAATTGTGAAATAAATGTGTGAAATTATTCTATAAACAACTGCTATATCATGAAAAGATTCTTCATCATATAAAAATGTTTCCACTAGAACTTCCCATCCAAGCCAAGAAGCCATTTAGCCTTTTAGAAAGCTGTCTTTATAAGATTGCACTGTTGAATATCATAGAGTCCACAATCTAGCCTGCTGAAAGGTCATTCATTAATCTTCCACACTCCCATCTAGCTGCATCACCAAATCCTTCTGGATGATATTTAAAGGGTGTCTGTGATTGCGAAATGGCAGTGCACTCACATCCAGCTTTTTCCCACAACTTCCCCTTTTTACATTCTTGACCCTTTACCTCTGAGATAAGGCTGTTTCTCCCGGCAGGGCCTTTATCAGGAGCTGAGTGAAATGCAGCTCAGGGTGGCTACTGTGGAGGCTGAGAAACTGCAGCAGGAGAGAAGCCTGAAATCGGCCAAGGTAAAAGGCTGGTGGTGGTGTACACAAAGCACACAACATACAGGGCTGTCAGATAAACTCTATAAAACTATTTTAAAAAAAATTTTAAAGAAGAAAACATTTTTTAAATCCCAGGTGATTACTTGTCAACTTGCATGATGATGCAATATTATCACCAGTGAATGAGTGTCTGTACCACACCTCCTCGCGAAATGATGGGATCTCCAAACTTGCAGGATGTTCACCTTTTTTTTTTTTTTTGCTTAATATTATATAAGCAAATCATAGATGTGACACAAATGAACTTTTCTTCATTAGTTAAGCATTCTGGGTCCATGAACAATATATATCAAACAATTAATTATAATGTGTCTAATTATATTTTATTTAATGCCGCATTTTTTCCAGTTTAATTGTTGGGGGAAATTATGGAGTCACTTAACATGGAGGAAAAAAAAACAGTACGTCAAAGAGTCAGGATGGAAAACTCAAAGCCTTATGCCAAGAAAATTAGAGCTGTGCGACAAAACAAATGGGGGGGAAACTGGAGTCAGTGTTTGTGACAGAACTAAATGAAATGGGATTTAAATCATGAAAAAGTAGAACCAAGGAAAGCCAGCAAAGGAAACAAAGGAAAACCAGCCTTAACACCTAAACAGAAGATCTCGGAGTGTGGATATGTGGATGAAAGTGATTATTATTGATGAATCATGAACTGTGTAGGCCAAAAGGTTGATGCTGTAAGTTTTGTCTGGTGCCGTTCTAATGACACACAGCAATGACTGCCTAAAAAAACAACCTACATTTCCTGCTCACTTAAGATCTGAGACATTAGAAAATAAGCTTGAGAAGATGAAGTTAAGGCATCCCAAACAAGTAGGAAAGCTTTTTTCAGGACTGGCAGCTCCACTCAATGACACATCCAGAATGCAGTCCAAATCTTAATCCCATTGAACGTTATAGTGGAAATTTAAGACAAAAAGGTTCATTACAACCACTATTCAAAAAAGTTGGATTCAGGATGATGGAGAATACTGTTTTTCATTAGTGAAATTCATGCCTTATAGAATTCAGGCTTAAAAAGAAGCATTGAAGTGCTCATTATAATGTTTCTTTGATGGTTGATGATTTAATCATTAAATCAAATCATCATTTCCATCATTTGTCCTGCTTAGAAACATTTGCCAAGTTACCGGTAATTAGATTTGAGTTATATTTGTGATTTGTTTAACAGCTGAACTGACTGCCCTCATAAAACAAAACAAAACGTTTCTTTATTTGTAATGAAGTACAAAAGCTTGGTGAACATCCTCCAAGTGTGGTGTCCTTTTTACCAGGGGGTGAAGTCTGCAATATTTTGAGACTGATATGACATATAATGCAATGGAAAAACAGTAGTGAACATGTGACGTGATGGATGTGGTGATCTGCATGATTGTGACTGCATGATTTGTTGGATCAGGTCAAATGTGATCACAAACATTTACAGAGTCTCCCTCTGTAATTCTGTGAAGAGTCAAAATGTTCAAACACGAAGTTAATTGTTTTTGTGATTGGGTCTGGGGCTCATTTGCATATTTGAGCCTTCTGACATACAAAGGGCTAGTAGTCACTATGAAACACAATGCACTTAAAATATGCTTAAATCTACCTTAATTTACCCCTAAATATATGCCAAACACCTGAATTTGAATTAAGTGGCCATTAATTTGTAAACCGTTCCCTTAATTTTACCTTAAAAGTGGA
>JBBMFX010000122.1:17895609-17907719 GCA_037832545.1 Rhabdalestes septentrionalis
TCCATTAAATGACTACCAGACTGCCACGGCTAAAGCTAAAAATCTGCGTTTGTGTTCTGCTGAGGAAACAAAGTCACGTACATCTTGGATGCCCTGAGGTAAGAAAATAAACATCAAATTTTCATTTTTGGGTGAACTATCCCTTTAATACTTGCTGGGAAGTAACGTGAATGTAATTTTGGGGTTTTGTCATGTTTGTTTGACTTAATTCTTCTGATTTTATGCTCTGATCCAACCACTATTTTCCTCTCTTCTTCACACCGACAACAGTTAACCTGTTGACCTCTGCACTGAAAATACCTGAATGTGGACATTTCAGCTTTTAGATAGCGGCTGTCAAAATGATTACACCATTTCTGAATTATGACTATCCTGCATTAATAAGAACAGTCACATCAGAATTCATTTTTTTCTCCTCAGCTCATGCTGTTCTGTGTGGAAGCAGTGTCTATCAAAAAAAGCATTTGGCCTGTTTCTTCCTCCCTCTCTCGCTCTAATCATGAACAGCTCAGATCCGTTGAAAGTAAATTGTCTATGTGACTAAGCCTTGTGCTACTTGTTAGCTAATTTTATGTTCATGACGCACATGGACCATTCACATGACTTGTTTAAAAGCAGGTCATTCTGGGTTCTGTGGGATCAAGCTTATGACCGATAAAAGTCACTAATGGACACTTATCCGAAAAAAAAATTTCTCCCTCTCTCTCTCTCCCTGTCCCCCCCACCCCCACCCCCACCCCCACCCCCTTCACACAGTGTTCTGGACACCCCATTTGCACGCTGGAGTAAGGAGCAGGTGTGTGCATGGCTGCAGGATCAGGGCTTGGGCCTCTACCTCAGCCATGCTCAGCAGTGGGTCCGCTCTGGACAGACACTTCTAAATGCCTCCCAGCATGATCTGGAAAAGGTTAGAGCTCTGAGATCCTGCTTTTTAAAACCTTCCTCTTTTAAACTGCTAGTGGCACTGTAAAATAGGAAATTGTTTAATGTCTATGTTCACACTGTGGTGAAAATCAGATTTCTTTATATCTGAATTTAAGGCAGAAGTGTTCAAATTTCAAGTTAGAAGTGGCCAAAACTAATTTGTATTGTCAGACTGCAGTCACATTTACTCGGTTACCTGCATGCATGAGTACACTCTCTAAAGGAATTAGGGCCAAACTTGGTGAATCAGTCACATTTTATCATTTAATTCCCAAGGCTGAACATTTAATAGGTTATACTATTAAACTATTACAGAATAAGTTATGTTTTGTGACCGTCACAGTAAAGCTGCTGCATACAAATTATACATGACACATGTCTGTAAAAGCTTAAACTGCTTTTTTAAGCAATATTATGTACAGCATTGACGTTCTCATAACACATTGTGATGTCAAGATATACCTCCCCTAAATGGCAAAAAGTTCAGAGTTCAAATTGAATTTTAAACTTGAATGCAATTGTTTGGAATTGTCAGATTTGATTTGCTTTTTGCCTCTCCAACCATCCCAATCAAATTATATATTCTGAATTGTCATAAATGCTGGATTTGAGCTGCCAGTCTGAACAAGGCCTTTGTTCAGAAAGTTTGCTTTGTTGCAGGAACTGGGCATCCGACCTCCTCTTCATAGAAAGAAACTCCAGCTGGCTCTTCAGGCTCTGGGCTCAGGAGAGGAAAATGCTATGGGAAAACTGGACTTCAACTGGGTCACTCGTAAGCAAGCACTGCCCCACACTGGACATCAAGGGAACATTAGTCTTCTACTTAAAGGGCCAGTGTGTCTGCAGGTTTTCCAAATATTGAAAAGTTATATTGAATGCACACTTGGACAGAATGAAAACCTTTGGATCACTGGATCATCTATGGTTTTGTAGATAAACCATTGGCTTATTAAGTGGATGGTCATGAATTAATTTCTAAAAAGCAAAGACTATAGTCCTGAGAATGCATCAGACATTTGTGTTACATCTAACAAAAGATTCAACTGCAGTGGTTTTGCAGCGTTGAAAACAGCGATGATTGTACAGTACTCATAATGCACCTTTCTTTTCTTAGGGTGGCTGGATGATATTGGACTGCCTCAGTATAAATCCCAGTTTGATGAGGGTCGTGTGGATGGACGCATGCTTCATTATATGACTGTGGTATGTCACATATTCACTAACCAGAAATCACATGACTAAACCATTAGGACCAAAGCTGAATTGTGATTTTCTGTGATCTTCTGTGATTAGGAGGATTTGCTGGGTCTGAAGGTGGGCAGTGTGCTTCACCACCTCAGCATCAAGAGAGCCATCCAGGTCCTGAGGATCAACTGCTTTGAGCCCAATTGTCTCCGTCGCAGGCCCTCCAATGAGGTACAAGCATGGCACTATTTTGTAAGACAGTACATATCCAAGTGTTCATTTTAATGGACAGCTGAAATTGTGCTAATTCTGTCTATGCAGAATAACATCACACCAGCAGAAGTGTGTGAGTGGACCAACCACAGAGTGATGGAGTGGCTGCGCTCAGTGGACTTGGCAGAATATGCACCCAACCTGAGAGGAAGTGGAGTTCACGGAGGCCTGATGGTATGGAGAGGTGGAAAGAGCGATTGTGCGGGAGTGGAGCATTTATTCCTAACACTGGAACTTGATTAGGATTTCTTAAAGCTAAGACATTTAGGAAAATTTACAATGAGTTTGGTACTGTAATCTCTATCTGCAAAAGTAGTAGTAATACTATTAATAATAATAGTGTTCAAATAAGTATTTATTAGTAAAGTGATAGTAATCTAAATTCAGCTGGAAACTCTTGAGACTGTTTGTTTTGTGTCTTCTGGCAGTGGATGAAGAGAGGAATACAGATTGCCACCACTTTCAAGATGGTCTTTCTTGTGATCAAACGGGACTGTAGCTCTAAAACACCGTATACTCACCTCTCTGTAGCTGTGGCAAATAAAAACATTTAATTAATAAAAGCAACTAAACAAAACAAACAAGAAATGTGCAAGTAAATAAAATAATTACTTTCTCCAGCTGGGAACTGTACTAACCAACATACTGAGAAATTATGGTTAAAAAGTGACTCTCGTCAAGAGATTTTTGGAAATAACAACTCTTATTCAAGTTGTTATCTATTTATGACATTGAAGGGTCAAAGATGCTGAAATGAGCCTTTCTGAGCACCTCTTTACATTCGTCTGCACATTTTTCATCTCCTTAGGTTTTGGAGCCCCGGTTCAATGTGGAGACGATGGCCCTCCTCTTAAACATCCCACCAAACAAAACTCTGTTGAGGCGCCACCTGGCAACCCATTTTCACCTCCTGATTGGTGCAGAAGCGCAGAGACTTAAGCAGGAGTGCTTGGAGAACCCTGACTACACACTGCTCACTGCCACAGCCAAAGTGAAGGTACGGACCACTTTGAGCTCCTGGGGCTTTTGCTCATTGTGACTGATCGAGTACAGCAAGCTTAAAGTGAGGCCATACATCTAAAATGATCTCTTACATGAAATCGAAAGTGTTTAGCTGTGTTTACAACTTTGGCATTGCAGTCAGACTTTAGGTTAGTTATCAGTAACGTGTTCATGAGTGAAATACTTGCCTTAGGGCATCCCAAAATGAATGTGGGGATGCAATTGGAACATAGAAAAAAATTTTGCAGTTAAAAATAAAGGTCTGCCTCCTTCTACATTAGGAACTGGATAAAGTTGGTGGTTTCTGTTAGCTTCAGGTAGTTTTCTGGTTTACCCATAATCTTCCTCTCTTGCTCTGGAATCTTCCTCAGCCGAGGCGTCTGTCGTTCGGCGGGTTTGGCACGTTGCGGAGGAAGCGGCAGGAGGACAGTGAGGAGTATGTGTGCCCCATGGATGTGCAGATGCCTCAGAGTAGCAGCTTCCACAGGGCCCTGAACATGTATGGGGACCAGCTGGACCAGCTGGAGCAGGTGCTAACACTTCCCAGTCAACTCATCACAAACCCTAAGCCTGATTTACATTTGAACCACACAGGCTGTACTTGCACTTAGTTATACGATAGCCCTGTTTACACTTGGCATTAAAACTGGATGTTACATGTGTATTCCTGTTTAAAAGACCACCTCTGTGTTCAGAAAGCGTTTGGATCATCAGTTGCTGGGTACACAAATTAACGGGGCATATGTGTCATCTAAACACAGCTTGACCAGAGCAGTGGGAGGGGAAATAATATTTTACGTTTACAGCAAATGCTTTTATCCAAAGCGACATCCATTCCCTAACTATAGGGGGCAGTCTCCCTGGCTATTGGAGTGGTATGCTGAAGGCAGGATTCGAACCCATGACCTTTTGGTCCAGATGCGAGTATCCTACCCACTGGGCCCACTTACTTAACAGAATAAGAGCTTCCATTCTTCTTACTTAAAAAAAATGTGTTTACTTTTACTGCGTTTTAGTTGCAACTAGGGGCTACAGCTAAAATGCGCTCCTGAACAATGTTTCAATTAGGATAGATTAAAGAGTGCCACACATAACTTTAAAAAGCCTTTAGATGATGGTTTCAAGGTGGAAATAGTATGTGCTACAGATTTATTGTAAATTAATTTTATTTGTAATATTTTCTTTTGCACCCAAATCCTGTGGTCCCTACGGTCAGATCATGGTAATGGAATGTAAAGCGATCAGGTCTAGTAAGCTATTTCTAGCCATGTGGTTATTTCCTCGAGACCTATGCCTTTTTCTGCTTGCAGATGGAGGACTCTGAGGGCACAGTGAGACAGATAGGTGCCTTTTCAGAGGGGATCAATAATCTGACCGTAAGTCAAGACAAGCTAGTTATGCACACACAAGTGATCAGTGATATTGCACGATTCGTGCTTTGTAAACGTTGTTTTATTAAAGGTTTTTTTTTCTAAAAACAAAAAAAGCTGCAGACAGCATACTGTTTTTGGAAGTTGTCTGAGTGGAAAATACCACAATTTGTATATTAATCTGATTCTCAAAATTACATTTACCCAACTTGTGTGGGAGGATGTTCTAGAAAGAAGTCTTCAGTGAGATCCTTGTTTGGTGGCCTGTTTTGCGATGCCTGAATCACTACATTCACACCACAGGACAAAACTACCGTTTAATGTTGTAATTGAACACCATTACACAAGGGCAATTTCACTGTTGATCAAGTTGCAGCTGTTAGACCAAATTTAGCTTCTTGCTCACCAATAAAAAAAAAGGCAGAAGTGGTGATGAATGTAACCACTCATCTGTGCAAAGGGTGGATAACTGCAGACCTATCAGCCTTTCACATTTTTTGTAACTCGCTCTTAAGTGCGTGTCTGGTTTTTGATGTGTGTTTCTAGAGCATGCTGAAAGAGGATGAACTTTTCAAGGAGATAGCTTCTCGCTCTCCTGAAACCAGCAACACAGACAACGAGTCCAGTGCGTGAAGACCCGGCCTGTCTGTCACCGAACCCGGCTCCAGATGTTCTCGCCAATTCCACACCACTGTACTGTGATATTTTAGCATGAATTATGTTATATTCAGCACCACCTGTGGATATTATGATGAACATGTACCTCCACTGAACCCGTGTCAGCGAGTATGAGCAGTATTTTACAGTAATAGTGTTATTTATTTGCCTTTTCTGCAGTATAAGCAATATTTCAGTATTTATAAAACATGGTGCCAAACAACAACAAAGACTGCAAATTCCAGTGACCAAAAGACATGTAATGTACTTCATTGTTTGTGTGGTAGCATGGTGCTTCCATGTATGTTATTTGTACACTTTGACTGCATAGAACTGCATGTGTTACTTTTGTACTGAATTGGTACATTAACAAATGCATTGGGAACGGGAATAATATTCTCACTGGAAGCATTTAGCATGCAAACCACAGGTAATTATGCCTTAAGCGTATCAGTAAAAGCCCCTGTACTCGTTTTGAGTTTATGAAGTCAATAAAATTGTTAATTCTTAATCTGCAACTTGTCTTTTTACTAATATTACCAAAACCCTTGTTCGCTGCAGTTCAGTGTGATGTTTGAAAGAATAGATATATAATTTCTAAATGTATTCCAAGAGACCATCATCTAAACTTTTCTTGTACTTTCTTCCCTGATGTCCACTCATGACAATTGAGTGGTTGAATTTTCCAGAAACAGTTCACTTATACTTGACCATTTTCTAACCTCTCTTTTTCTTATAACTAAACAAGCAATGTCTGTTCTGTTACTATGCATTTAAGACCTCTGTTTCGGTTGGCTGACCTGTTCTAAAAGCAGTCATGGCAGTAGTAATCTTTCCTAGTTTATCATGATTGGTTGAGGCTCAACAGGTTCCTTGTGAATACACGGGTTTTCATGTCAAAGTACATTCAAATTATAGTCAACGTTACCTGTTCCAGACATATGGACACAAATTATGAATATGTTATGAAATTTCAACAGTACTTTAGTACGTGAAAATTCATATTAAAAAAATATATATATATGGACATGTGAGGAATATGCTTTTATTTGTCAAGCAGTGCAACAAAGTAACATTACAGAATGTCAGTTAATGTGCTGTGCACAAAGAGTGAACACCGTTGACGAGCATCAAAGCTTATTGAGCAGAAATACGAATACAGTCCTGGCAGTTTAAAACAAAGTGGATAGCCTGTGTTACACTAATTGTCACATCAAAATCTCAAACAAAATTCAGATACTGAGGAATGGGTCTTTACTGTGACGTTCTATATGGATAACCTCTAATGCTACCCAGTTTAAGTGTGATTGTTTTAACCTCACCATGGAAAGAAGCTCTGAGACCACGACAAAGAGATAAGGCACTTAAAAACCTTGAGGAAAATTTATTTAAATGCAAAGCTGAAAAAAATTCTTCAACTTGAATATATTTCCATTATTTAAATAAAAATATAATACTTCAAAATTAATTGTGGTTCAGCCTGTTCACAAATGCCATGTTTGCAATATAAAAAAAAACATGCATTACAAAAAATGCCTGTTTTTGGCATTGACTTAGCAAATGCAAGAACGTGTACGTGCAAATAAAGCTTTCTTGCAATTTTGCCAGGACGGCTGACTTGTTCCCATTCATACAAATTTTCTAACAAAATAACCTCTTACACTTGATCCACAGATTTCTTGATCGCATATTCAAACCGAAAGAATGCAACATGTCATGACATTAGAGGACCTTTTCAGCACCACAGGTGTTCTAGAAGGTAAAATACCTGCTGGGAGAATGGCACACTTTGTCCAGGTTGGGCTTGCAAGCAAACTGGATCATGGGAGGAGGGCCACACATGAGGATGAGTGTGTCGTCACCAGGGGGCGGAAGACGGTCACGCACCATCTGCTCACTGATGAAACCTTGGCTGAATTCCCACCCTGTTACATGAAGTGACAAGGACAGTGATTACAAATTCATCTCATTATCTGGTACCTTGTGATGATAACTGATGTAAGACATGGTAACTTGTTAGGCACGCGCCAATACAATATTGAGTCCTAGGCCGATACCAAAGACATCATGCTGACGATAATACATACAATTATACAATACATTCTGAAGAACTACATTTATTTCTACAAAAAAATTAGGTGTTTCACAACAGCCAATACAATATGACCACTGCATTTCAGTTTTTAATTCAGTAAAATATAAATGTTTACGCATGTGTCTTCTTATACTAAAGATTCCTATGCATCACACACTTTCAATGCATTGTTTTGTAATGTCCTAGTCACCAACTTGACTATTGTGCATGGAATCAATATGGATGATATTCAGTTTGCATATGTGTTGTATGCTTCAAGCCACAATACTCAGAAATTCTTAATAAAAGCTAAAAAGCTATATTTTACTTCCTAGACCGTTCCTCAATATTTAGAGTTTCCAAAATAACTCTATGATACCCTAAAAATATCATATAGGAGTGTTTTAAGTATGTGAAGACTTTTCCACACAGCACTCTGAGTCATTTTACTTCAATGAAATGAAACACCACACCCAAATGTCTACATACCCTCAGGAGTGTTGTCCAGGGTGTACCAAAGGCTGAATCGGTCTGGGTGATTGGCTTGAATTTCCTCCAACTCAGGGCGCAGAAGAATGTCTTTTTCTGACTGTTTGAGTGGGAAGGAACATAATAATTAAGGGATTAAATATAGCACCCCTCTATTTCCAATTGGTCACCACAGGGCATAAATGCAGCCCATAAAAAGCTTTGTAATTAGAGCAGGACACTCAAAACTAACAATTGCTTTACCTGGTTAGCAAAAAGCAAGTAACAAATTGTCTGGTCCTTTGGATCCTTCATTATTGCTTGAATGATCTGCAGCATAGGAGTAATACCTGGACAAACACAGACAAATCCATCAGGGATCGTTTTTTACATAGGGCAGGCATTTGACATCTACAGAAAAACAAACAACTTCCCACTGAAAACCAAAAGTTCTTACATAAAACACAACAGAACAGCAGGGGGCATCAACTAATACTCTACTGGATAAAATATACAATAAAAATGACAAATAACCACAGGAAATCAATTACCTGTCCCTCCAGCAATCATCCCAACATGTTTTGCAGTCTTTATCGCTGGGGGCGACTTCTTCTCAGGCCTGATGCCAAATACCCCTGGAGAGTGATGTAAAAAAAATAATAATTAAGGCTACACATAAAACAGTCATTCAGAATGATCATGTCACAAATTAACAAAACAAGCAAAATTGAAGGAAGAGAGCACAGAATCAACTCATCTTTTGTGTGAAAATTAAAACCAACAGTCACAGCAAGTAATAAGTGGCTTTTTGCCATTTAACTGCAAGCAATAATGACAAAAAGACCTTAAATAAATAGTAATTACACAGGGACTTTCTATTCACCTCTGCCTTTGTAAACAAGAAGGCCACTTGGTCCTCTAAAGTCAATTGTGTCACCAATCCGAAGACTGTCCAAGTATTGAGACATCTTGCCACCTTCAGGGAACTTTGGATGGGTGTTTTTGTAGTATATCTAAAAAAGAGGGAAAGAAATGCTGAAATAATTTACTGAATACACTGTAGACCAAGAACAAGCTTTTTGACAATAACAGCAGCATAACAAGATGACTGTCATACATGCACACATGAGATGTTTTATAGGATATAATAGTGTGTTCACCAGTTTGTTATGGAATCTATACAGACTTAGGGAATTAAACCTCAAACCATGATGATTATATTCCACACTTGTACAAATTATATGCTTCTATAAAACAGATTTTTTTAAGATGCTTTTTAATAGCAGCAATGCGAAACATCCATGCCATAAACTACTGTGCACATGTATTTTCATGGTCCAAGATTCAGTTTCCAGTCAAAATCTATTCTATAATGAACTGCTGAACACATTAATTCACTAAAATAGTTAATGTAGGCTAAAAGTCTCCAGCCTTTTCACCACCTGAAATCTGCCTCATTAATATTTAATAAGCAAGACAGTGAGACCGGCAGGTCAATATCCTTTCAAAGGTATTTTATACCAGAGTTAGTGAGCAATAAAATCTGACCCCTGGGTCAGCTGTGGCAGTCCCTGAAAGCTTACCTTAACCACAAGGTCCACAAACCCCTTATCATCATCACTGGACACAGGAGTGTAGGGCCTCACCACAAGATTACCATCTATTCTAGCAGACAGGTAAATGTGTTGACCTGCAAGCACATAAAACAAATTTATTGGGTAAAACAGACTGATATGGGCATAATGGAGAAAAATATATATTGAACATACCCACAGGAAGCCCCAACACATGGTCTGGAGCCTTCAGAGCGAAGCGAAATTTCCGAGTGTCATGGCTAACAATCTAAATAAGAAAACAAGTGACCAAATCGTCTTTCAAAAAACAAGAACAGTTACTACTGTGCACATTGCTAAACATAATGCAATCCTGGAGGGCTGGTGTCCAGCACAGTTTAGTAATTCCTCACATCAGACACACTCACTGGAACGGTGAGATAAACCAGTTGCGCTTGAACAGGGAAATCTGCCCAAAACACTCAGCACTCCAGGATCTGATTCAGGCAACTGTGCTCGTCTACAAGAAATACCCACCTCTTTATCTATAAGGCGCAAAGCATACTTGGCTTCTGGATCCTCAAGGGTGATGGCAGGTCTTCTCTTGATGCCCAAAAGCCTCATGATTAATCCAAAGAATCCATCAATAACACCTTGAATGAACTATAGACATAACAGTTTATTTGATGGTAAATTATGATAATTGCCCTAAACATTCACTGTGTGAGCAAAAGTCTGTCTCTACTCTCTACTTATCTTTTTTCCTGAAATCAAGGGTATTACCGAAGCAACACCCTCTATATATGTTGAAAGCATGGCGTTGTCCAGAACGAAGCATTAAGACTCAGGTTAATTGGAAGAAAGGGGCCTAGCTCAAAACATGAAATACAGTGTCCCAAAACTTTTGATCATATAATGTATCAGTTCTCTCTTTAGGCGTGTCAGAACACTGCACATTGCAGTCTCGGTGTTTTGGTTACAGAAATTGTGGCCTGATCTTACACAGTACTAGTGCTGTTTAACCAGTGTGTTTTGTTGGAAAAATATGTTGGCAGGTGTTTGTCCTGCATGGTAAACTCTGAGCGTGTTGTAAACATGCAGTCTGATCTGGGAGAAAACTAGTTAGCCTTCGGAGAGGCTAGATGACTCTCGACAGCTGAAACAGTACATACCCCGAAGATGAAAGCCATTCTGTACTTCGGGGAGATTCGGTCTGATGTCTGACACTGGGTTAGGTTCTCTTGTACTAAATAAAGCTGTCCAGACGGGTAAACGAGCTGTCAAACTTCAAGCTTAGCAACTTAGCCTCTCTCCCTTCCTGGTCAGTTAAAGGGGCTCCTCCCTGCCTCTGCAGCACGCCCCCCGGAGTGACGTCACCAAAGACTGACACGCGCTCGCCTCCTGCTGGAAATTCACCGATTCTGAGGGTCCCACTAGCAGTCCTGGGATTTGAATCCACGACCTTCTGATCGCTGGAGCATTCCCTAACCATTTTTGGGGATCACACAGCCTTCTAATGTACTTTTTATAGTCATTCACAGGGCTGCCAACTTTTCCCAAAACCTATGCGTTAGATCAATGGTATAACAACATAGTCATGGGCCCAGGTGCTAAAATTCGATCCGGGCCCTTATGCTGTTTCAAATTTATCCCGAGGATGTTTTAGCCCTGATACATGCAATACACATTAAGGGTGACAGCTATCCTCTCTGCAAAGAACCAGAAGCACAGAGGTAGTTTATATAGATTGCAGTTATAGATATAAACATACTGAACTATGTGCTGCTACTATAATTTCTGCAGTAAAACGAAACAGCCCGAGATTTCACATCTTGTGGCTGAAGGTGCTTCACGGCAGCCACGCGTCTACGCAACGCTCCCTTTTTACTGGAGCTTTCTGCAAAAACGCTGCAGACGCTGCAGCACATTTTTATTTGATGGCTGGATTTTTAATGCTGACATTTTTTATAGTTTTTTTTTAAAGGAGGGTAGTGGGTCTGGGGTAGTGACGGGCCCCGAGAGATCACGGGCCCGTGTGTGACTGCACCTGCTGAACCTGCACTGGCCTAAACACCTCCCTCATCAACTAGGTCCTGGACTTCCTGACTTGTAAGACCTCAATCAGTCAGGATCGGGAACAACATCTCCAGCACCAAGCTGAACACAGGGGCCCCCAAGGGCTGTGTGCTCAGCCCTCTAATCTTCGCGCTGCTGATGACACAAATGTGGTGGGTGTGATCAGTGGGAACAACGAGGCAGCGTACAGAGAGGAGGTGCAACAGCTGACGGAATGGTGCAGAGTCAACTACCTGTCCGTGAACATGGGGAAAACAAAAGAGATGGTGAATTAGTGCCACAAGCATTCTCTATGTGAAAGCTCCTTTTTTTGTTTTTGTAGATGTACTTCAAATATCCTGAAGGAGGCAGCATGTTTCAATGCCATAAGATTTGTGAGGAATCAATGATGTTAAAACATATTAAACAAGATGGGATGATGATTACACTCAAATATGTCAGCTTATAAGAGTGAAAGATCACATTTACTTAATGTTTTTAATACATTTGGGAGTGTTGGTTGAATAAAACGTGGCAAGTTGAAGAATA
>JBBMFX010000122.1:17924683-17944500 GCA_037832545.1 Rhabdalestes septentrionalis
TGCGCTATGCGCGGTGCACGCGGCACGAGGTGCAGAGCGCCGTCAAGGCCGTGCTTTCGTGGACCATCTCCGTGAACTGCGTGGCCGCGGCGCTCGGCGCGCTCTCGCTCTACAACCTGAGCACGGGAGACCGCTTCCGCCGCGGCAAGTCCGCGCGCTGTGGCCTCGTGTTCTCAGTGGGACGCTTCTTCCGCTGGATGGCGGACAGCCGCGTGGCGCTGCGCGTCCACGAGCACGCGGCCATCTACCTGACCGCCTGCGTTGAGAGCCTGTTCCGTGAAGTGTGGAGCCGCGCGCTGCGCAGCACTGGCCCCGGAGCCGAAGTAGCAGGAGGTGGAGGAGGTGGAGGAGGAGGAGGCAGCTGCAGCGGTACCCTCACGCACAAGGAGGACGGTGGAGGAGGAGGAGGAGGTGCAGTCAAGATGAGCGTAGAGGCGCTGGAACAGGCCATTAACAACGACTCGGAGCTGTGGGGGCTGCTGCAACCCTACCAGCACCTCATCTGCGGGAAGAACGCGAGTGGTGAGTTCTCACACTGGCCCCGGAGCGCGAGAGCGCACTCTGGTTTTTAGGGCGGCTTGGATGTGGTATCTTGGAGTAAAACATTTCAGGAGGGCTTCGGGGGCAGTCACTGGGGTCACTTTGAGGAACTTTTGGAAGTATAACTAAAAGTTGAATACATACAGTGTGTGCTTACATATATACTGACACACTATGGTTACAGAGAAGCCAATTTATTATATATATTCTGTTCTACACTTACAAAACATCCCCACCTACATAGGTGCGTTTTGCAGGTTTACACTCATAGCCCACTTGTTGCTGCACAATTTATCCACCCCCTTCTACCCCCTCCAACACTGCCAAGAGACCACAATAGGATCATGGCTGATGTAAGTGTTAAGAGACTCTCTGACACACACAGATTGTTAGTCATCCCCCTTCCTTTATTCAGGGCTTGGTTTCTGACCACAGGACTACAGTTTTCCAGATAAGTTTGGTTGATGGATAATTCTTTACCCAGAAAAGTAGAACTAGGAATGAAAGTGTGTTCACAGTGTTCTCACACATTTGTCATCACACAATGGACACATTGAAGCCATTTTATTAGTTATGCCCACCCTCTACCCACACCTATGCTGACAATTTCAACATAAAGACCAACCAAAGGGGTGCATTAGTAGGTTTACAGTTTTGGACTGGTAGCTCTCCCCATTGATAATTTAATGAAGTGCATTTTGTAAGTTTGTAATTATTGACTGTGACTTTGAATTGATCAGGTACCCTCAAAGCCATTGATCAAGTGAAAGAGACCACCACTGATGATTTAGATTTTTCGAGCTGTAACTCAACTTTCTGCATGTGCAAGAATAATCTTCTAGCCCCTAAGTTAGATGGATATTTGTAGCTGTCAGTTTGTTTTGTTGTACTTTGGTTGGTGAGGTGCATGAAAACGTACTGAAACACTCATACCACACATGAACATGCCACTATCATGTTGATATGACTGTTTAAGTGGGTCCATCACACAAATAGTACCTGGTCAACTGTATTTCTATAGGATCTTCAAATAACTCTATGAAGTGAAAGTGGAATGGTGTTAGAAATGTAAAGATTTAGCTGTTACTAGAGTGCTTTTTCTAAATCGGTAATTGACGGTCTGTAGTCAAATTCATATGTCTAATACCTTACATCCTATAAAGCCTTACACACTGCCCATAGTAAGTAGCTCATGGATCCATGCTGCCTTATGTACTATAGCTGTTGTCAGTTCCAGGCTTGGGAACCCTCTGTATTGCACAGGCCCAGGTATTCTCTGCTCCATCACACCTGATCCAGCCCATAAGGAACTTATGGACCAGACGTATTGAGGCAGCGAATAGGTGAAACTGTGTAGGGCAGTGAGTCACCTCGACTGGAGTTGAGATCTACCTTCCTATAATGCCTAAACCCACCTCATTGAGACTTCAGTGACGGTATGACCCAAGACGTAAAAATTGTTAAAAACAACACGAGCAAAAAGATTAAGCCTGAGATCTCCAGAAGGAGCAGAGATACTCAGTAGTGCGGTGGCACTTCTTAGTACGTCCAGGACCTAATAGCATATAAGCTAAAGGTTAGATCCTAGGAAACAGGAGTGTTTCTAGGACAAGGCACTGCCTATTAAAGGCTGTAGAATAAAATGTTAAAGCTTGAAAGTGAGAGGGTGTGAGGAGCTGAAAAGCATCTCAGGTACTGAGCCAACAAAAGAGAATAAAATTCAAGGATTAAGAATTAAATTAAAAAGACTGAAATTGGACCCAAGGAGAAAAAGTAGTGGTGAAAGTAAAATTGAAAATATTGGAATGGTGCAATGCCATTAAAGGCTTGCCTGTATCTGAGTAAGAGGGACTGTTTTCTACCAGCCTGCTGTCATTTGAGTGTGTGATTATTGTTTTTTTCAGCGTGTACCTCACATCACGCTGTTATGATTTATTTACGTAGTTTGCTGCGCCACTGACCTCAGTGTCAGTCTAATTTGAGGTGAGTAAACGCTGACTTGGCAAATGAGAGCACACAGCCCCATCAAGTAGGCTTCTCTCGAGGGATGCCTGAAGAAGTCTGGGAACAGCCTTTCAGCACATTTCCCTCATGCTGAAACATTTTGTTGGAGAAATAACTTGCAGAGTCCTTTTGATAGGGATCAGTCTAACCCAGGGTTCCATTTTGGAAAAGGCTGTAATAAGAGTACTGTTACATCTTTCCTAATGAACCTCATCTCTGTGAGCTCCATCTTTATCGTACCATCGATTAGCAAGGGCACTCATTTTAGCTCATTTTCCTGAGCTAGAAAACCCACTAGTTCATAATTCATTGACAAAACAAGCCATGAGGCAGTTACTGAATTCCATGAATAAACTTGTGAAGAAATGAGAGAATATGTTGCCAAATCTGTTCTTATGAACATTTGTCCAACGCCTGAATGCTTTAGCAACACAGTAAAAGTAGCTCGACTCTGAACTGTAATGTTTCATTAGTTCTACCAAAAAAAATACATAATGTGATAACAAGCATTTGAACTGTTTTCACAGATGTCAGTTAAATTTTCCAATTGAAAGAGGCCAATATAAATAAAAGCAACATTTTACATCAAGTCAAATACCATGTCAAATCACTTCAACCCTCTGCCTCACCTTTTTACCTCACATTCTTCCTTCTGGAAATTGAATCCCATCACTGAAAGAATGAATGATGCAGAACGATTCTTGAAAAGAATTCCTGAAATATTCACGAGGTTGAAGTTCAAAAATTCTACCATGCATGCATACTGACAGAATTTCGCTGCTGGCCAATGGCTTCTATCAAGAGGATGTTTTCTGTTGTGTTTTTAGTTCAGGGTCATGCACTGAAACGATTGCCCATGATAATCAACAATTACAAAAACAGTGTAGACAGTGAAAAACACTGACATTTTCCTTTAAAAACTATTCCCACATGAGAGATACATGTGTGTGGCAGCTGAGGTGTGTGTGGGTAGCTGCTGGTGTGAATGTGTATTTCTTTGAAGGGGAAAGTATTGTCAGTGAAAGCTTTGAGAGCAGTTTTTGTTTAAAGGACAATGCTGTAACAGATTGGATTTTCTTCTATTAAAAATGTGTTACAGGTTTTCTGTTCTCTTTCAAGTTCAGGGAAATGTTGTTAAATGACTGTACGTAGTTATCAACAGAGATTGGGTTGAATAACACTGATGTACGCTTTTGAAATCTATCAGTTTTAAGCTACGTTTTCCCATGGTGACTGTATGACACTTTCTGTGAAGGAATAAATCTTCATTTCTATTGCGCTTCTGGCAAGGCCAGCAACACCTGCAGCATGATGTCTGTTTGGAGCTTCTTTATATATTTGGATAGTAGAACAGGTGTGATATCCACAGTGGCCAGTGATGCATGTTGTGTTGTGGAGCTCTTTCACCTACTTGTTGCAATGGCGATGCCTACTTTCTCAGTTCTTGCTGTAATGGGGGCACATTTCAGGATAATTATTTATGCTCTTCACATCAGAGGCTGCAAACCTCTTGCGTTTTACAGGCCAGGTGTTACTTCAGTCATTACTGTTGTGGAGAAGTCCTGCTTTGCTGTGAAGTGAAACATGGTAAAAGTTTCATCAGGTTTCAACCCGAAACACTCTTATGTAATCCATAGTTACAACGTCTTGTTAGCTACAGAGGTTCTTAAAATGCCCACATTGCTATTCCTGTCACTGTTCCTAGTGTTGACACAATCATCTCCTCATTTGCCGGGCTGCATTTCAATGCTTCAAAACAAACAGTCGCCTACATTAGCGCTGATTATAACTTCGATTTATTCTGACCTCTTGACTGTGATCTAGTTGGGATTCAGTTAAATCTATGAACAATGCAGTAATTATGATGTGGTCTACTGATACGGGTCATAGACTCTATTAAAAGGTGAGGTCCGCACATGGCTCGAATTTTGAACACTGCCCCCTAGTGCACATGTTCACAATGGTGTGAAAGCATGTTGGCAGTCTCCCACACTACTGTCTGAACACAACGCCCACACATATATAAAGATAAGCAGACACAAAGGAATAAAATTAACCTTGTTGTTAGTTTGATGCATTATATGCATCACGTCTGCACATTTCAGACCTTCAGTGTTGAAATGTCTTTTTATAGTTGAATGATGGACAGAAACGCCTTCAGATCTAAAGCTGGAGTGGAGCTTTCACCTACCTTTTGAAGGTGAAAGCTTTCATTGCTGTTTATCAGAGGGGTCAGTTTTGGTGGTCTGCTATGTCTTGTTAAGATTTTAGGACTCCCATTTCCTTCCCATTTTCAAACTCCTGTTTTTTTTCACTTGCTTTTGTTCGACTGTGCTCTCCTTTACACAAGTGAATGATCTATTCTCTTCTCATAAATCTCTCCTTTAGTCATTGTAGATGCACAAGAGAGAGAATTTTTGAGCCACGGCAAAATGAATAACTTGTACTTTATGGCTGCTCAGACTGGAAATGAAATGAAATGATTTGTTTGCTTTTAAAGGACAGTACAATAAATACAAAGACTAATAAAATATGCATGTCCTCCAAATGTATGCTGCATACAAAAATGATGATCAAATCTTCAATGATCATTTAAATCTACATTAATGAAAGAACAACCAATTCAATGATTGTGCAGATCAGGAATCCATATTATCATGCAGTAAAGCAGTTCTTTTCTGCGGAAAATGTCTGGACCATTGTATGTGTTTCCCGTTTGGAGCTTGAACAAAGTTCGTGTACCGATAAAAGCTGAGGTGATTCAATAGTAGTGACACAGTTGACTCTAATGCCTTTATAACAGGTAGGCGCTCATATCACTTCCTCCGTGGAGGGGCCGAATTATCCACCCCTTGCTATTGCTGTAGATATTGTGTTTTATCAGAGAGGGAGATTTATAATTGGGACGATGCTGGCAGCAGCAGGAACTTTCTTGCTGTTATTATTTTTGCCTGCCCTGCCCCCTGGAGTATTCACAGATGACTCGACAGATTGCCATCTTTCCAAAGCTTAGATGTGAGTGCCATTTTTGCCAAGACGGCATTAGATGCTTTTTAATGTCACCACGACTTTGGAGAGAATGAGGTAAATTTCTGAAGGCATTTCTGAAGGCATACTGAAAGTTCACACTTGTTTCTCATAAGGACACAGCATGGACAACATACATTTCAACAATGTGCACAAATATAGAAGGTCCTGGCCACAGTGTTTTGGTTCTGTTTGTTAGAAACTGGCCTTCTACATCCATTGTGTTCTTCATAACTAGTGTTGCACAGTTGAATGAGCTTAACAGAAGAGTGGGAATATTCTTTAATGAGAAAAAGGAGAGCACAACTCGGAAGCTCGTTTCCACTGTGAAAAGTCACTGTAAGGCTAGATTAAGTGTATCTTTTTGTAGTGTATGTGTATATATGAGGTTCACTTAATTATCAGTGTACCACAGGGGCCACTTACAATGTAAGCAGGGATGCAGTGTACATTCTGCTGCCTTTTTTAGATATATATTTCTCAAAACTGGTCGTGGAGGCACCCTGCCCTGCATATTTGAATGTTTTCACTACTTTTAATTCACCTGATCCACTAATCAGCTCATTAACAAGCCCTCACTGAGCTGAGGAGGGTTTCTCAAGCAAGAAAAACACTAAAATGTGCAGGGCAGGGTGCTTCCTGGACCAGGGCTGAGGAACACTGGTGTATTATAACAGCAGTATGATGTGTGGCAAAAAGGTTCTTTTAAATGAGTATTGCAGGTGTGCGCTTACATGGACCCCCCATACCAACACCACAATAGCACATTGTACATAACAGCATGCATGCTTTATACAAAGCCCCCGTACATTTAGTTAATCCCCCTTCCCCATTGGATAACTGTTAGGATATAGCCAAGTTGTTAAAGCCTATTAGCATGCTGTCATAATTGTGTTGCATATAGCAGCTGGAGAAAAGTTAATAATGAAAGTTGCCCCTGTATCCAAAAAACGTTTCAGCCCTCCACCCCACCGAGCATGTCAGATACCACCACAAATAGAATCCCAGTCTCTAGTTCATGTTAACCTGCAGCCTCAGTTTCATGCTTTTTTGCTTTTCTGATGCAATTAGATTTGTGAGGTGATTGAACATTCAGATTTCTGCCTCACTCAACACAACGCAGAACAGGGCTGAAGAGAGGCTTGATTACATGTAGTTGAGGTTAATAGGGATAAACAGATTTGAAGACTAAGCATAAAGCTCAGCAACGCCAGCTATTTTAACACCGCTAGCACGCAAAGCTAACACTGTAGCTTAAATCAGTGTTTTTGTTTTGTTTTCGGAGAATTTTAAAGGATTGTATTAAGTGATAAAGTGGAACAGTGATAAATGTTAACAGACGGATTGGTTTCCAAACTAAAACCTGTGATGAACACAGGAAACCCAAAGTTATGGTGTCAAAATGTATGTTTTTTTAAAGTATTTAATAATTAATCTAAGTTCATTAATAATGCAATTGCTGATGAACTTATGAACAGGTGTTTATGTCGTTGTTCAGTTGCAGGTTTTCTGAGCTTCCACACCAGCTGGTTGTGTGGGTGTAGCAAGGCTCTAAAGCTAAAGGTGAAGCATCCTCCTCTCAGAATTCCATCATCATCCCTCTCCCCTTTCTATTCCAACACTGAACCAACTCTAACAGTGTCTTTGGATTTACACTCCAGAAAGAGACAGTAATACTGATAGACCACAATTAGATGATTTTTTGGAAGTTGAATAATTACAATTTTGCAGCTGTGAGTGCCTGAGAGAGAGAGAGCTGGAAGATGAAAGGAGTAAGGAACAGAATGGAAAAGAAGAAAAGGATGGGATATGAATGACTTGGTGAATTAAAGAGAAGAGAGAGATGTAGAGATGAGCAATGAGATGGTTCAGGGAGAAGAAAAGCATGGGAGGAGGGAAGAATAGCTTATTGTCCAAGACTGGAAATGCATTGGTGAGTAAAAAAAGGCAGGAATTTTTTCCTGTCCTGTAAATCTCCTGTGAGCAGTGGTTTGTGTTTTATAATGATTGTAGAGTGATTCTGTATACTCTTGAATTTATTGTGCTTTTGTGCTTTCATAGACTTTGATTTGTCATATTTGGATGGAAACATGCAAATACACACACACACACACACACACACACACACACACACACATGTCCATGCACACAAACACGCACACACAGGCATATAGGATTTTCCATGTAAAGGCACCCATAAATTAAGAGTTTACTTGTTTTTTAGAAATACTGAACTACTTAAAAGACATTGTTTGATACCACACCAAACACAAACACACACACACACACACACACACACACACATACACACACACACTGAGATGATGAAAAAAAGGTTCTCTTGTTTCCTTTGATATCTGCTATAATTTATTAATAAACCTTAAATAAAATATTCAGCCACATTCAGTCACCCAAAAAAGTCGCTTTAAATGGAATGATGCTTGTAGGAGCTTGCTGTGTGTGTGACAGATTTAAGGATTGGGGTGTTAAAAAGAGTGTTCGGCCGAAGCTGTGATTTAAAATCACTGGACCATAAAACCATGGTGTCAGCTCTAGTAGGTTTCCTTGTGGAATAGTTTTAAAGGAGAAATACCCCATTAGACAGTTTATGAATACTTTACTCCTGTCATGTAGTTTACCCAGTGTGGTGTTTTACAGGAGCTTTTATTTCCTCTCCTCAAGCACAATAACTAGGTGCACTTAGCCACTTCATGTGTCTCATATTTGGAAAATGTCCAGATACAATTTGGTCACATTCCATTTACACTTGGCTATAAAATGCGCCATTGGCTAGACCGATACAAATCTGATCTGTACTGCTTTTCCCATGTTATATAAACAATGATGTCTCTGAAATGTAGACTTCATATTTAATTCATTCAGTTTTAGAGGAAATACCTCAGAATTTGTAGGTGGCTTGAAAACTATGGACGCTTTTACATCTGGCACGCTGAAGAGCATGCTTGATCTTTTTGTGGAAAGACAGCTATCCAGTAAGCCCAGGGTGCACAAAGTGTAAAGTGTACATAGGGTTACTGAAATTGTAATGAAATGTACTCTGATCCATATCCTCTGATTCATCTCAAACTCAGCTTATCTGTGTCTGCTGGGATCTGTTCATTAGACAATACAGAGGACCCTGACGTTTGGTAGATTTCACAGGAAAACACACAGTCACACATATGGCAGAAAAATCTACGTCTCTAGTTTAACTCGGAAACCACTTGAAAAATGTGTCAATAGTAATAAAAGGTTAAAAACAACAAATCGATGACATTATCATGTGACAAGTTCAGACTAGAGGTGCAGCCTGGTATCTGTTGAAGAAAAATGTAAATGGTATTCATTACACAATTATGTAATTACTTCTATAATTCTGTAACATTTCAGCAAAACGACTGCAATGGCTACACACTTTGGGTTTACAGAGGACACGCTTTGTTTTCCCTGTCATAAAACAGAAACAAGGTTCATTATGGATGAGTGAAACAGGTTCACATATTTTATTAACCTTCTAAACTGCAGCTCTAAACTGTTCTTGTAACTACACTCTTAAAAGTTTGCCTGATATACTTCGCAGGAAATTTTTGAAAATTTAAATTGTCGTACAAGTATAATCTTTTGTGTAGGTTCTTTAAATCCACCCACTTTCATCGCATTGACTAAAATAACTAAATAATACATCCAGTGAAGGTTCATGATTTGGAGTTGGGGTTGGAAGAGTCCCAGGGTTCTGTGATGTATAGCCAGGAGGTCCAGAATTCAACGTACTATTTTAAAAATAATGTTATGTGTAGGGACTTATTCAACATTAAATCCAAAAGAAAGACAGCATATCATTTCCACCTCATTTTTGGATCCAGTAGTCTGTAAAAGACAGGAGCCAAGATCCTTCACTCAATGGCTTGAAACTTAGTAATAAGATAATCATTCTGGAAGACCTTTTAACAGAGATAATTATCTCACCCCAGCCTCACTTTGGTAAATAAAAGCTCCAGTATAAGGCAGAAATATAGTGTAGTTAAGATACAGCTTTGGTATTGTAAACTTGCAAGAAACAGGTTTGGAGTAGCTGACTGATATTTAGTTCAATGGGTTAAAATGAAAGCTACCATCAATCCAGATCCTGTAAAAATGATCTAAAGCTGTGATCAACAGAGTGCTGTACTGAGAACCCAAACATTGAATGGACAGGAATATAAGGAGAGTCTTTGGAATGACTCCACAAAGCACTTTCTCTGGCAGAGTGTGTGTCCTGTGCACCCCCTGTCCTGCATAAAGGGATGAAGCAGTGTGAATGCTTCTCCAGCAGGTGGCTGATGACTGTGCAGCGTGCCTACACTGAGCCCACACTGAGCCCACGCTGAGCCCACACTGAGCACAGAAAGCAGGCATGACACAGCTCTCCGCTGCTGTATGTGGCCCACTAAGGGGACAGCTCACTGCTCCAGCGTGCCAGTGAGCTCCCACTCCACTCAACTGTGCTTTATGAAGCTGTTGATATGCTAATTCAAAGTAGGTTTATAAATCATATTCAGTGGGAAAGGATAAGCAGATAATTTACTTGATTCAAATGTGTATACACACACACACACACACACACACACACACACGAACCACAGGGGGTCCTCGAGTTACAGCAGTTTCAACATACAATATTTTACATTTACAATGCTCACTTCCACTCCCACTCCCACTGCCATTCTCACTGCCACTTGTAACCTTGTACTTACAGAATACGTGGGAGAGGTAGTTTGGTTGTGCTTGGTGGAAGAATAAGCAGTAACATGGCCCATGATTGAGGGAATTTTCCTTTTCCTTTTTATGTGGATTAGTTGTGTTTGAATGATTTTACAACTGTGTTAGAATTGGTAAGGGAGTTAGTTTAGGGTGTGTTTCGACTGACACCAAAATTCGGCTTACATCACTGTCCTGGGAACAAATCTTATCCTGAGGACAAAAGAATTGGGACACCTGACCATTACACCAACAGGGACTTTAAGGACATAAAGATTGGCTTCCACTCTTCTAGGAAGTCATTCCACATGATTTTGGAGTTTCAGTGGGAATTTGTGCCCATTTATTCTGGAGAGCATTTATGAGATCTCTGTGCCAGTTCATCCCAAAGGTGCTGGATGGGGTTGAGGTCAGGGCTCTCTGTTTGGCCAGTCAAGTTCTTCCACACCAAACTCATTTAATAATGTCTTTATGGAGCTTGCTTTGTGCACTGGGGCACAGTCATGCTAGAAGTTGGAAGCATGGTGTTGTCTAAAATGTCTTGGATGAAGGAAGTATTTAAGATTGCCCTATACTGGTATTTCCACAGGGGAAATTCTGGGCTGCAGCTGCCAGAGATGCGTCACCGGGCAACAGCCAATCAGCAGCGAGGAGAAATGAGTAATGTTCTTGGACTGGCTACTTTCATACCTCCTGGCGCTGTGCACAGTGGTATGTCACCATCCCAAGACGCGTTTTCTTTGTGTTTACTGGACCGTACCAAAAACGTTATATTGAAATGTAGCTGAATATGTTCATGTTATGTAAAAAAATTGGTAAAGGATATTTTTCTTAAAAATATAGCACTACAGTTCATGAAAAATTATATATTGCCACGAAAAAAGCTGTGATGTCTGGGCGCCATCCGGCATGCCCCCTCATCCTTGTGCTGGTTGTTTATGTTTGAGGCGGTGAGGGGAAGAGGAGTCTCATTCCGTTCGGGTGGATGACTGCCTTGCTAACTGCCACATCCAAACCTAAACAACCAGCACAAGGACGACGGGGCATGGTGGACAAAGCCCGGACATAACAAAAGCGAAAAAATCATGGGGAAGAGAACAAAGTTAATTCTGAAGATCACGTTTTCACATGGTGTTCCACGTGCTCACTGCAGCCACGATCCAGCCTCAGTCTGTTTGCAGTGCTACAGGCCAGTTGGTGGTCATAAACAAACTCAACTGTTCCAAATCCTGTCAGCCCAGATTCCCACTTCAAGTTGGCAATTTGAAGATCTGGATCTCTTGTGCAGGCTCAAGTGCTGTTCGCTTGCATATGATTCCTATCAGTTCGATAAAAGATTCCCATAAGCAAAAGGTGTTTACCTTTGCATTACTAATAGCAGAAAGGCTGCAATGAGCAAATGCCCCTAAAACAAGCCACTACATGTATTTTTGTAAGTCCAATAATTCCTGTGAACAAACGTTTCAGAGATGAGTGACAAATTAAATGAAGATAGAGCATAAGGTGTTCAACATATAGTACCAGAACAGCCTCTTTATGTAACAAGACATTACAGGACAGCTTTCTTCTAAAACATATTTCCTCAGTTGATGTTGATGGTGGTGGTGGAGATTAACATTTTAAAATATTCTACGGGTGTAGAATTCTGGTAAATATAGGCCAGAGTTTATGATTTACATCATTTCCATTCTCTTTAAACCATTCATTGACTATTTGTTCCCTGTGCTTGGAGGCATTGTTATTCCGCATAGAGCCACCATCAGAATAGAAATATTTTCTCATAGGATAAAGATGATGAGTCAGAATACCTTTATTGATTCGCAGCAAGCCTTTCCTCTTAGGGGACAAAGTGGACCCATCTGATGCCAGCAAATTGCATAAAAGACCCGCCAGATCCTCTTGCAGTAGGAGTCAAGCATTCAGGCCTTTATCGTTCTGTTGGTGTTCACCACACATGCACTCACCCACTTGTGCAGAATGTGGTAAAGGATGACTCATCTGATTCTATCAGTATTTTCCATGTTTCTGTAAACCAATGCCTGTTGTTTTTTCACCACTGACCTCTCAGCATGGTCATTTGTCTATGTAATGAGAGGTTTAGGCACTACAGCTCTAACACCTCTCCCTCTGTGTTATTGTGGATGGACTGTTTGTGCAGACCCAGTCTGATCGCATCCTGCCTTGACATTTTCGGTCACTTGGAAAATAGCTGTTTTCTGTTTTTATATCCATAGCACATTAATATAATGTCTACTGAATATCTGCTTTTCTACTACAGTTTCCGAACCACTTTACTGATGTCTTTCCCATAGATCCTTATGTAGATGTCAGTATTAAAACACTGGCCAGTTGAGCAGTCTTTGTGACTGAAGTTCTTCATCTGTGCCCCAGTAATAAACCTTGTTTAAGTCGCTTAAATCTTTTCCTCTTGATCCACAATCAAGGTCAGCCGGGCTCGCTCAGTAATTTTATAGCTGCCACTATGGTTAAATTGGGATTTGGTATGATTTGGTATTTTTTCATGTTTTGCCATAATAATAGCAGATAATTGGATGATATCCAACAAGCCTGACTAAAAAGTTTATGCAGTTACCCTGTATTGTTTGTTGTTGTTTTCAGGCCCTCTATAATTGTTCTAAATAGTGACTTTGACATAATTTATGATGATAATAATACTTTTTCATCATATTGTCCCTCTCTAAATGATAATGATGGCTATAAATGTCAGATCAAGGATTCACTAATGTCTTTTTAATATGTGAGTTATAAAGTAATCCCAATCTAATTGCAGTATAAAACTGAGGTCATTTACCTGCAGAGAAGAATTTGGAGCCCTCACATACATGGACAGATTACCTGTAACCAGCCTTTTTTCAGTTACCAGAACTCTTTCATTACTCTTCATTTCATTACATTTCATTTCTGCAAAGAAGAGCTTGCAGCAGTGGGTGATTTTGTGCATGGTCAGTGGGAGTGCTTCACTTAGAGCACCTGAGTGCAGCAGCACACGCTGTGTGTATGACACATCTGCCCCTGACAATATACCCTTATTGTTCAGTCAGATTGCACGTGATTTCAGCCAAAGATGTGGAGGTCATTTACAGAAAATATCAAACACAGCCCTACTCCAGCATCTAGCTGCTGTTCAAAGTGATGTCATATGTGGTTTGGCCTGATATTTAGCAGTACTGGTTTATGGAGCACTGCCACTGCCCCTCAGTTTTATCCATAGCCAATGACTTTAACCCATAAAGGTTAAGACCTATTACTCTGGAGCTACTGATCAAATATTTAATTGCATATTTAGTTAAATAATGAGGCATGTTACAAATGACAATCACTTTCAATTAACATATCGACCATCTGCACAAAAATGACAAAAAAAATGTAAATTTCTATACATGTTTGCATGCACAACAATAACATCAGCAAATTGAAATCTGAACAATACTTAAAATCTCAGAAACCTAAGGAGTTTAAATAGAATTTCACTGCTTGTTTTAAAGAATAGCAAGTGAAAAATAATATAGAAGTACAGCATGCTTGAAATAATTTTGTCCATAAAGAGATATCATTTGACAATCAACAAAACCTCAGCGTGAACCCTGAACCTAATCCAGTTTTACTAATTTACACACTGAGAGTTTCATATGTGAACGTCCCGAGTAGTTTTATGAGCCTATAATTATTTAATGGACATCTGGATTAAATTGGGTCAGAATAATACAGTATGACACTCTGGCACCTTCAGATGGATTATAGTTTCTATATGAATCGAAGAAATAAGTGTTTCCAGCCTCTGTTCTGAGAAAGGTCTTCTGATCTAATATCATGCTAAATCTCCCATATGAGTTCTCAAAGAGCCGGTGACTTCAAGGTCAAGAGCGATCATAATCAGTGAAGAGTAAAGACTCTACCAGAGGTCCTAATGGTTTGGAATGGAATTGGAATGGTGATTTTACTAAGCATGACATGAAATAGGACTTTGATGTAGCATGATATGTTCATTCACATATCCAGTTATTATCCTATGCTGAGGTGTATCTTCATTATCTAAAATTGTCAGACCTTTGTCTGTATAATATAGGGGTGGCACAACTGTTGATTTTTTTTAATTTAATTAGTCATCCAAAAAATAGCGGACCGGTCCACACATTGTACTATGAACTATTTACTATTGAGCAACTGCAAATCATGCCACTATTTATATCCAACAAAATCACCACATGTTTTAGAATGTCTCCTATGTACCTGTGCACTGTTTTTATCAGTCTGATGAAGATCTATTGTTAGATTATGATTATATTTTAAGGACGTTATTGTGCACCAGCAGGTGGGGAAATGAATTTTTACAAAATAATATTGCATTGTACCTCCCAACACCCTCCACCTATCTTCACGCAAAATTTTCTAAGTGGGGCGGCTGTTGTAATGCAGACTATCCTGTGGGGCTGCGGAGGGTTTGACATTCTTGCAGAAATACTTGAAGGTTAGATGTTCTGATTGATTTTATGTCTAGAGAGATTTGTTTTTCTGCCTCTGGGTGTTTGTCAAGATGTCCGGTTTGGGGGGCATCTGTGTGGTATGGATTCACCATTAGCACCATTAGCACAAAGACAACATAACTAAAGACATCTCTGTTCCCATCTTTGCTGAAAACAACTCATTTCATTTGCATATCGTGTCAGTTGTTAATATGAGTTGTTTTGACTGGATAACAAGCAAGACATTCTTGAAAAGTTTGAAAACAAGCCAAATGTTACAATAGCCGGCATGTTTCTGATCCATTCAAGGGTCGGCTGCCTTGAAACAGGTGTTAATTTTAACTGTGTTGTGTGGACTTAGACAAATATTTGTACTATTAGTTAGTTGGTAATAGTGATATAATTAATATTTATATTAATAGTACACTAATACTAATACTGATGTTGGTACTATTTCTATTACTATAATATTAGGAATACTTATTTTCACTGTGTCATCATGCAGTAACTTTATTATGTAGAATATAGAATATAGTGAATGCTAAAAGTTATTCATGAATTTTTTTTCAAGACCATAGTAGTAGGTAAATATGACAAACTCCTCACATATTTACCAAGTAGTGTATTATTTTATCGTGCCTGAGTTATTGTTCTGTCAAACTAAACCTTTAGGGAAATCCAATAATGGCTTTCTCGTGAATGAGTGGATATTAGATTTTACAATCAGTTAACAAGGTTAACCTTCTGGGTTACACTGAACAACAAATAGTCCATTTGTAGCTGATCCTGATTAACTGACCTGGTGTAAAGTGTTTCCCTGTGGGTGGCTGTTTAATGACTGCAATACTGATATTAATATGGTGTCTCATAAAACTAAGATAGAGGTGGTTTTATTTGAGATTAACTGCTGTATCAGACTGGGTTTGTTTTTCAGGTGTCCTGTTATAGTGGCAGTTCTTGACTAATATGTCCTATTTGTGCATGTGTTGTGATGCGTGGACATTTTCTTTGTTCCTTGAGGGTAGCTGTGGTACCTCTGATTCTCAGAAGCACAGCCTCGCTGTCTTCCCTCACACATGTCTGGCAACAGGCTTCCAGTAAACGCATCTCCTTTGTCGCAATCAGTTCCAGTGCGTGAAGACCCATCAACCTCATCAGCACCCTGAAGAGCATGAGGCCTGCCTGATTTTCTGGAATCATCTGTCATGATTCACACTTTTAGATATTCAGGATTAAGCCCTTCAGCTTGCCACACTGAGTTGGAGGTTGTTGTCCAAACCAGGCACTGATTTTTCCATTGCCAACAGCCTAAAAGCAGGATGGCATTGATCAGCAGAGAGCTTTTCCAGCACAGATTTACTGGAAAACCAATTCGCTTGGAAATACGTATTTTGCACTATTTGACAAGGTCATTTTGTTCTGAGCCACTGCAGCAGTGCTAAAGAACACAGAACACACAGTCAATCAGTCTTTCATTTCTGTCAGTCCAGTTTTCCCCCATAATACACACTGGCAACGCTACAAACTAACACACACATTTAAAAAAGCAAAGACATGTTTTCTTTCAGTTAGCAGGCTTCTAAGGAACAAGAAATACATTCTAAAAAATCTGCAGTTACATCAACTTAAAAAAAAAGGTCAGCATTATACACACAGATTTCCAAGTAAAATTTTTGGATAGAAACTCAGATTGTTGATTTTACATTAATTTAAACCATAAGATGACCAAACATATTCAACACAGCAACTGCAACAAATGTAAAGTAATCTAACTTGGTGGTTCAGTTTTATTAAAAATTCCCCTCAATTGATGTGACTGCAGATTTTTTAAAGTGTGCTTTTGATGTGATTATGTGTGTAAAGTATTGTCAATGACATAATGATGATTGAAGCAAATCAGAAAGTCTTAACTTGTCATTGTACGCTCTTTTGGTCACTGAATTGCATCTCAATAAAGTTCCTCAATCTGTAAAATTGTCTGGTATGCTATTTGGGGAACAATTCCCAGTGAGCAGAGGTAAATCAGCTGTTGAGATCAATTTAATTGAAGATATACTGCTTCTCCTCATGAGAGAGAAATAATTAAGCTTGGTTTCTTTCTTTTATTCGTGTATAGTGGTCATTCAACCAGTGAACGGTGCATAATTTGGTCTGGTGATCTTGCTGGGATTTTATTTTGAGTTTTAAAGAGCTATCTGCAGTAGTGCCGAAAGGTATTTTTTGAGAGTATTTTGCTGAAATATTTAGAGGTCTTTAAATCTCAAGCTATTTGGTCTTCCAGAGTCCTAAATTATTCACACACAAGCCCTTAAGGCGGAGCACAATATTGATGTCCAGCGTGAAACCTTTCATTAAGTTTCTTTAACTGAATCCCTTCACTTTCACATGTTCATGTTTCATTACAGAGCCTCTGACTCTCTACAAGTGGTTCATAATAGACGTGTGGTAGCCTGGTCTTCATCAAGTTGTAATTAACAGTTTTCGAAAGGCCTCTCTATCCTATTCTGGGAGCCCTACTAATTACTGTTTTGCTGGCAGCCTCGGGAGGGAAGAGTAGAGCCCAAAGGAAGCCGCAAATTGAAATGTGTCTTTCGCTCGACAGATGCTGAGGCAAAGCAAACAGGGAGTTTCAATTATGGGGCGAGATGAAGGCGTAGCCAGAGGTCACAACAAACATGCTAATGGCAATTCAATAGCAGGAAAGGGAGCTTTTTAGAAAGGAGAACTGCGAGTGTGCACTCTGCTTTGATGTATTCTGCATTTTCCCGGTTTCGCACAGCGGTAGTTTCGGAATTAAGCTCTTGTAACAAACGGCTGAGTTTGGTTGGTCATGACCCTGGCAGAGTTTATGTATTGTATCTTAATACTTTCTAATGCATGCATTAATGTGTCCCCAAAGCCCTCTCTTTCTGCAACTTGTGGGTTGTATTGCAGTGTGTAGCCCGAGCAGCACTGGTTTGTAACCAAACCCAAGTGAAGATGTATTCAGAATAAAAAACAAGCATCTGCATTCAGTTCACAATGCTTTTTGAAAAGGCAGTACTCAGAATAAATTACAATATCTTTGCCCTGATGCAGTGTTGAAGAATATTCTGTGTCATCTGTGCAAATTTGTCTTGGGCCTTACTTTTGCTTCAGCTTCTCTTCTGTCATGATTTCATTTAAATGAGGCTAGATCAGCCTGAGAGGAAAAGGGAGATGGTTTGAGACTTTACATCATTAACACTGTTAGACTAACTGAAACTGCTAGTCTAACTAGAATGTAATCATGTGGACCAAGCCCTGAAACCTGACTGCCTTAAAATCTTAAAGTAGGTTTTAAATTTGAAGATTACCTTCCTTTTTTGAATTACACATCAGGTCTTAATTTTTTTATAATGTAATTAGAGTGTGAAATGGCCACGCCTCCTAACCCTGAATCTACTTCGGATATAATCGTTACTTTGCCATGAATCGAGTAAAACCTGCTTGGGTGTTCCTGGTGGCTCCTGGTGCAGTGGTGTGATAATGAAGTTCTGTTAAACCCTCTGGCTGTAAGTGTCTGGACTTGTGTTGAAGGCTTGACACGAAGAGCTGAGGACACCGGAGGTCATCGCTCCTCACTGATCATGTGACGGACACATAGGCAAGGCTACAAGTGCATATATTTATGCCGAAAAAAAAAATTAGTCTGAGCTTTAAATCTATAAATAATTCACAAACAAAACAATAAGAAAAAGCTAAAGGATGAAAACAATTAAGAATAAACCCATTTAAAGAGCAAGTAGTAATAAATGGCAACAAAATAGTCTGTTAAGTATTCAACAAGCAAATGATAAGCGACAAACAGAAATATGAGATAAAGTTTGTTTTTGTTATTATAATTCTAGTGGATTCATTAATTGTTTATGGAACTTAATTGTGTGCGTCATTCAGATTCCCACACAGCACCTTCATAATAAATGTAACCCTATTATTTCCATCGTTAGCACTTTCTGCGTTTGGAATTCTTTTTGATGCATTTCCAATTACAATGCCTCTGCCTGCCATAGCAACAGGAACAAGTGTTATAATTCTGTTTCTAACAGCAGAAATGCCTTATTGTCCAGTACAACACGCTGCTCGCCAAACCTTTCTGTTTCCTCCATTTTAATTTCCCAGAGGCTGGAGAGCACGACCTACCAAAGACAGGTCTCTTTTTTTTCTGGGGATTCTGGGAAATAAATCTGATATCGTCAAGGGCTTGTCATCTACAGCCTTTCAAAACCCTGGCCACGGTCTCAAGGGGCTGGTCATAACTTCATACTGTCTCCCACAGTTTCACACCCTTACCTGCCTCCCGGGAGCGATGACTACAGCCCAAACATTAGAGCAGTGGAGGCACTCACATTTCAGTCAGTGTCATTGCCCCTAACAGCACAGTTGACAGTTTCTTTCTTGCTCACCTTTGCCAGCCCATATTTCGCAGCTTTTTCAACACTGTGAAACATACCATAATCCCAGCTTTGGCAAAGCCGGCACACTGGGCAGCAGCTGCCCTCTTTCACCTTTATTAACTGAGCTATATTATGAGACTAGGATCCCTGGAATCACTGAAAGACTCTGGGTAGGATATTCTCAAAATACCTAAACCACAATATTACTTCTTTGTTTTTTTGAAAGATCTGTGAAACACTCTTAATGATAAAGGTTCCTTTTTGGCTTGAATATATGAAGAGCTCTTTTTCAAAACGGCATAAATCCATTATGATAGTTTTCAGGAAAATGACTTTTTTTTACCTACACCCACACATTTAGTTTTATATTTAATTTATCCTGTTAAAATGGTTTGTTGGCTCAGTCTGAACATGTTGAACAATGATTGTTAAATCAAACAACAGTATTGTTGATTATAAATTAAAAGCTGTTTTTTTCCCCCAAAATGCTATAAATCCATCCATTTATTTCCTAGAAGTTGATTGTTTATGTGCGTTATGTGTGAACATGCAACATATGACATCAGGGACTCATACAATAAATGAATATAAATCAAAATAAGTGCAAATG
>JBBMFX010000122.1:17944600-17955944 GCA_037832545.1 Rhabdalestes septentrionalis
CAAATAAAATCGCAATCGCAATATTCGTTCAAAAAATCGCAATATGATTATTTTGTCCATATTGCACAGCCATAATATATATATATATATATATATATATATAGTAACCCCCGCTTTTTACAGGGGTTACATTCCAAGAGCACCTGTGATATGATAATACAATACACACATTTCATAAATGCATATTCCATATTTCCAACATTTATTCAGTACAAAAAACACAGATGTTTGAAGTCATGTAAAATGAAGGGGGAAAAAATCAGTAATTTCCTGTGATACACACTGTCACATGCAAAATTGTGGGCACCCCTCGTCAATTTACATGTTTTGTTATTAAATGAATAACAAATTACTCATCATTTAGACCTTTATGTTTGTTTGCTGAAGATAATGTAAATAAATGGGCTGAGCAAAAGTTAAAACATTACATTTTCCCAATATATTATATTATTAAATAATTCAAAAATGAGCGCCAAAATTGACAGAAAAATTACTAATTGAAGTTAATTCAGTGAAAGGATGTGCTCTTATTTAAAAAAAACAAACAATAAATTGACCATAAAATGTGCCAGAGCTTTTTTACTCTTGTGTGAAACACCATGACAACTTTGACTATCATATATTTGATGCGTGACATTCTGCTGTAGTGGTTTCAGGTTTAGTACAGCTGTCGTTAGGAGGAGAAAATGAGCAGTAAATAGTGATGGGTGTCACTGTTTGTTGGGTGTCACTCGTTTTGCATTGGCATGATGCCTGTAGCAGCTTGTGCAATGGCACAGCCGAACTGACACACGGCCTCAGTGACAGTTTATCCTGCCTCAGCACAATGGTCCCCAGTTCTGCTTCTATAGCCTCACCTCAAATACCGCTGTGGGTGTGAGGCAATCAGCTCGCTAGGTAGCACCCTGAACTAGATGGACACTAATTGTGTATAACCTCCTCATATCTATGGACTGGAGCTGCTCCCGGGACAGGGTAGCCTTTAATAGACTGGCAGGCCCTTCCATGATCTGCAGCCAAGAGAAATAAACAAGGCCATAAACAGTTAGCACTGGGGGCGGGCACACCGGAGAGGTTATTGCTGCTTTCACATGCTTGTAGGGGAGGTATGGAGTGAAAATATTTAGCCGCCTGTAATCAGGGCACCTCCAGCAGCTCATCCTAGACAAAGAGCAGAGCGGTTTCCCTGGCAGGAACTGTTCGTCACTTTGTTCATGACTTTGAGTTCACAGATATATTTTTGTGGAGGAGGGAATCAGCTCATTAGAGTTAGGCGGGCTTCATTTTGTGCAGCTTTGGGTAAAAAATTATAAGCTTCTGCGGCATATTGCGTGTTGAAAAAAGCAATATTTTATATCCTGAGGACTCTGATGAGCCTTAATCCATATGTACACATTGAAACATCATATCCTCAACTTTCATTAGTTCTATGTACGAGTTTTACTGGCAGTGCATTTGAACACTTTCTTTCAGCTCAGAAGGACACAAATATTGGTTCTGAGAAACCCTGGCTGCGGCTATCTGCTTTTCTATCTGCTTGTCGTTTGAGTAATCTGAAGCCCATGGCCTTGCTAATTACATCGCTAGGTCTCTCTAGCATCTTGAGACACTTGACTTGGAAACAGAAAAAGAAAGGAAGTTTCATTCCACTATTCCGATACAGCATGTGTCCTTGAGTTCTTGTAATCGCTTATTTAATGTCTTGTGGATCACAGACTGGGACTGTTACCCTAGATGGTTGGGCCCTGAAGATGTGTCTTATGTTTCAAATTAAGTATAGACCCTTTTCACACTTCCTGGTCCAGTCATCAGTGTAGGGAAATCAGCGTTTATGAATTAAAATCTAAACAACTCAAATTTTTATGTTTTAATATAAAAAAAACTGATTTACCATAGCCACAAGCTCTTCTGCTGGAACTACCAACCTGACCACCCAGGTAGTGGTCTCTTGTTTACTAGAATACATTCAGTGTTTGTTGAACATTTTCATTTATAACTCATAGTCTTTTGGTCATGTTATATGATTTGCAGTGATTGTGATGTTGTTTTGGCCAGGTTGGCGTCAGTAGTCCTGTGTAAAATATCCAACATCACATTTAGTGAAAAAGTGGCAGAAATATTCCCTCTGATCACATATTCTGTCTCCCATTCACAGCCTTCTACCTTTTGTACATCCGTACTCTTTGCCCATCAACCACTAAAGCAGCAGGCATCCCTGGCCTATTTTAAGAGATCCCCGTGCCAGGCATGGTGCTCGCTGAAAATGAAAAGTGCTCCATCAAATGAACAACGTCTTTTGTGGAAAAGACATGGAAGTGTTTTGATGTCTAAGTGAGCATGTAAAAATTCATTCATTCACCACCACTGGTTTACTTTGGCTGTAATTATTAACAGCATGGCTTTTTTTCAGTTTGGAGCTGCTAATACATTTTGTACGCCACATTTGTACTATGTTGCCATTTGTAGTGTATGGACATGAGCACTGGAAGCTGGGGCCTTTGAATTTTTCTCTGACTAGATATGTCCCTCCTTCAAATGGTGTAATTTTGTGTGGCACTATTTCCATTATGCTTTGTACAGCAAATCCTTTAAAACTATTAATGGTGACTGTACCTTTTGAGTGTTAGTCGTTATCACACCATTGGTCTCTGCAATAATATCACAGAATGCTAAAAAAGAGAATCATCTTAAAAATCACAATATATCATTCTTACACAACCATTTTCAAACCTTTGTTGATCCCTTTTGAATCAAACAGGCTGTTTATCCTACTGTGCATTATCAGACTGATATATGTAAATGACCTCCTTTGTGATTGGCTACCCAGCACTGCAGCTCATTCACAAGGCAACGCTGGGGCTGAAACTCTCCTTAGAACGTCAGCACCTTAAACTGCTGTAGGCTGACTAAAGAGATATATGATGTCACAAAAACATGTTTTTAAATGGGCTGTTTGTGCCACCTAATTTGCATATATGGACTGTATGGATGGGTGAGTGAATGTATGCTTTCAAACTTTAACAAGGTTTCTCACCAAAAATGCGATAAGTAACAATCCTAACAGACATTGCAATCGCAATAAGTAGAAGTATGATTACAATACTTATGTTGTGTCTATATCTGACTGCTCTCGGGTAAGAACAGCCTACAAGTGCATAGGATCTGAAACACAGGGAAGGAGACTTTCTGAAATTTTTTTTGTTAATCTAGAAAACAATACATGCATTTGTAGTTTGCATGTGTGTGTGTGTGTGTGTGTGTGTGTGTGTTTGTCACTCATTTCATCCTTGATTAAAACCGTACCCATATGTGCCAGTAGTTAATGAGCATGGACTGAACCCGTAACCGGTTCCTAAAACAGCCCAGAATCAAAGAACTGTGCTAAATTGATTTTTGAGTGTCTGAGCCGCTCACAAAGCTTATCTATGGCCAGAACCGCTACTGTGTAGACATTCATGACCAGCACTGAAGAAGAAATGAATCTTTCTTGCATTTTGTATGTATCATTACTTTTAGACTGAATGCACATTTCCCATTATGCACATTCATGCAAGGTTATACACTGTAATTAATGCAGGGCAGGGTGAATTGATATCGCAAACTCGAGATTCTGTAAATGATCTGAACATGGAATTGTAATCAATATTGTAGGAAGCAATGTTTAGAAGATTAAGGTGTTTTTAGACTTTTCAGACAGATGTCTCCTGTCTCACCATTGAGGCTGTTTGAGGACATCTGCTGCTGTTCTACATGCTGCAAACTATCTTAGAAATCTAATGTCCTTAATCACAAATAGCCACGTGTAATCATCATCACAGAGTAGACCCAATCAAGTGGGACCTTTGTCATTCTCCATTTTTCAAGATCATAAAATGTGAGTCTTGTCATTATGTTGTGGCCAATCAAGGTCATTACACTTAGTTAAAAGTCCCACTTTAAACCCTTTTGCTACTTAATAACCAAATGCCATTGCCTTAAGTGCACCAGTGTTTAAAGCTCTGAATATGGTCGAGATTTATGTTGCTGGGAGACTTGTAAAAGTGAGATCCACCCCTGATACTGTAGAGCACTTTGTTTTTTTTCCGAAGCCAAACCCACATGTACAATGTTGTCAATGTCAAGATGTCATCTAAGGTAAGCCATAAATGGTCTGCAAACATTTCTCATGGCACCATGCTGTGCAGTTTAAGCTTGCTGAGTTGTTTTTCCTTGTCCGACCATTTTTCAGCGGTGTGATTTGGGCTCAGTTATGAGGTCTACTGGGTTAAAAGCCTATCCTGTGGTGAGTGGATGGACTTATGCTTTGTATGGAAGATTGTTGCAGCCTTGCAGTTTGTGTGTTGATGTGTATGCAGTCCTGCTGACGTTTCCTATCACCGGAGGGCAGAGGTTTTAGGTGGATGGTGACTGCATTGTTGTCAGCAGTAGACTTCAATCTAATTATGTGACATTACAGGACTTAGCATGTTTGGAATAAATCTGTGTGCTATTTCACAAGCCTGGCCAAAAAGACATTTCTACGCTAGTGGCCTCTGTGACCCTCCGTCTCCTTTTTCGGAAATCTCTGTAACAGTACCCTGGCCTGACTCCACCCTGTCAAGCCTCTGCCTCCTTTCTTCCTTGCCTCTGCCCCATTTTTCAGTCACATGTGCAGTCTGTACCCATAGCCTGTCATTATTGTTTGTACCTATGTCTGATCTGTCTATTTATGCAGCGATTTATCCATCCTGCCCTGCGATGCCGGAGATGTTCCCTGGTATCTGAGATGTTATGTAATAACTAAATTTGTTTTTAAAAGGGCAGAGAGGTAGACAGTGCTCTTGATATATTTTAAAGGTCAGATTGGTGAATATGTTACATTTGTGTGATGCCAGTTTTAAAACTGATACTAAATAATGAACTAAAAAAATTTGAGAGGAAATGTTTCCACTTCATGAATCAGATTCTCCACATTTTCCTTTGGGCTAGTAAAAGGAAATACAATAACACTGAACAACTGAAATATCTTGTTTCTACCAGAGTTCAATAGATGTTTTAAAGTATAGAATGTTATCACGGATATTCAGTTTGCACTCATATGGGATTCTTGGGCCAACGGCAAAATCTGATATTTTTCATGCACCAGTCAAAACTGATACTGAAGCTGAAAAAATATACAAATGAGGACTAAATCTAACTGGATAAAAAAAACCACATAGTTTAATAAGATAAAATGAGCAAAAGAAAGCATTTTGGCACAAATGCTCCTAGAACACTATAAAATCTTTATTCAATATTTAAAATAATGTTCAAATCTGTCAGTGCAAATATATTTTCAAAAAAACATCTACTGATATTGATATGATTCGGGTACTGTTGTGCCTCCCTAGTGGATAAAATCAGTCAACAGCTAAACTGAGCATTGTTGGATAAGCATTGTTGTGTGACATTCACAACAATTATGAGTTTAGACAATAAATATATATTTTTTTATCTGTTTCTATGGACCCATTCACTTCTATATCTACTTGGGTTCTTGCTGTGGAACTTTGCATCACCCCATAAACAGACTAAGCATGTCGGTGAAGTGGTTAAACTTGGTGCAGAAGCTCCAGCTCTAAGGAAGGAGCGTGTGTTTTGTTCATTGGCCAGTTCTCACCTCTGGTGAATTTGGCAGCTTTATACCACATGTCAAGCTGGCAATTGGCAGAGCACTGCACAAACAACCCAGAGGATGAGTGGTCGTCTCCGACAGCTCAGTACTCTGCTTGATACAGTCGTGAATATTAGAGTGCAGCAGAGTGTTCTTCATTTACATTCCTTGCTCGAGCGCTAAAAGATACAGTACCAGTCAAAACACCAGATCAGTTTTCTTCTTATGAACAGTTTCAACATTTTAGAATAGTAATGATAAGTCGAATAAGCTTATGCAAAATATGATATTAAAACTGTGAAATGTCTCGTAATGCAGCGACTGAGACTCGAGGCTGTTATTTCAGAATGTGAACTGGATCTATATGGAATTTGTTACATAAATCTCTACGTGATAACATGGCCCTACATTAGTAATGATATAAATAGAACAGTAAACCAATTGATTGAATAATTCATGCTGTCTGTATGAATGTCTGTTAAAGCTCTGGGTATTCGAACAATCATTTAGCTGTCATGCCTGGCACGTCCCTGTCTCAGCGTGTACTGTAGCTCCCTGTGCTGTTGCTTTAAAGCCCTGGGGACTTGTCTTTGAAGATAAGCAACAAGTGTTCCTTTGTGCGCTCATCTTGCAGGAGATAAAATAATCCCGCAGACAGTGAAAGGCAAACTGCAGAAACATAATCTCTCTGGTGACCAGTGCCTTCCTCTCGCTCAGTCTGGCCGGTCTTATCGGCCCCCGGAGCTGTGAGGACATCAGCGGCTGTGTGTGGAGTTCCTCAGTGCGCCGAGACAGAAGGCCAATGCCATGGTGTAATGTAACGCTCTCCACCCCACATCTCTGCTTTATCTCTGCCAGGCAGAGTGGAAGGAAGTCACACACAGGGGTGAAGATTCAGAGGGTTGAGTTCAAGCTCATTATCAGAAAAATATCTTCGATAATGTATCTTATTTCACTGGCTCACTGGCTAATTGCTTGTTAGTGTGTAAGAGGGCTGCCTAATCACCTGCCTGAGGAAAACAGAATACAGCCTGCGAGTGACCCTCTCCCACCTGATACACCCGGCTCAGCACAAGGTCAAACCCACTTTTATGCTAATGCTGCTTGCTTACATGCAAAGTGTGTAGGAGTAATGCTGGAAAAGTATCACAGTGTAAAAAGTGAGTTTGCAGATGCCCAGTATAATCCTGCATATCATCACTGTATGGACACGCCTCACATTTCCATTGTTGTTGCTTTGTTTTGTCATATTTTGTTTATAAACACCTTTTGATCTTTACTTTGCCTGAAAATTTCCTGAGGAATGAACCAATAATCTGCGATGACTGACATTTTCTGACAGTTTCCGCTGTAAGCAATTTGTTTTTCCTTTTCTTAACTTTGTCACCCCTTTGTCAAGGTTTTGTCACCATGTTTGCAGCAATACTGGACACTGGATGCTGATTGTTTTCTCTCTGTTGTGGCCAATTTTGTAGTTGCCTCCTAACCTGTGTAATTCTGCTGTTAGCGTAGTGTATAACTGCGTTGAGCAAAGAGAAAGGCCTCTGTGTTTAAGATCAGTGCTCTTCAGGTGCTACCATGCTGTCCTTTAGTGTATAACAGCAGTATACGTCTTCTGTTTAGTGTTTTAGTGTTTTAAGTTAGTGCGGTGAAAAGGTTGGACCACTAAATGCCGATAATTGTTTGGTTTTGTCTCACTGACTGTTGTTTGACATGTATTCCTATTCAAATGTATAATTTCTTTATTGTGTCCAATAAAAACAAGAGCCCGGAGACTTCATGTGATTAACTCTGCATTGTGAAAGGTTGGGAACCCGTGTGTTAGATTATGGACTCTCATGTTGGCAGGCATCATGCTGACTGATGAGGGGGCCATCCTACCCACCTAGGGAGAGTGAGACCAATTATGCTCTTTTGGATGCTTGGCCACAGATGGCTGTGATATCTTGCAATCTTTCGGCAATAGGGCCAGCGCTTAGATGGCTGTCCCAGTCAGGACTCAGGAGCTTAATTGTACTGTAACTTTGCAGTTGTTTACAGTGTCTCTGTTTGGTTTCTTTTAAAATAACACTAGAAAGAATACGGTATCCATCCTTTGTTTTGTGATCTTAAAGCCAACTGCTCTTTACATCTCCTAATGAGTAGAAATGGTCCAAAAATTGTCAAAACAGTCTTGACCACAAAACAGATCTTGGCCACATGCTGCGCTGTTACAGATCTGTTGTGTGTTAGAAAAGTCTGAGGTCAGGAACAAGTGAAGGTGTCGCATGGGGCTACAGGCAAAGTGTCAGCAAATGCAAGCCAAGGCCGAAAATAAAAGACAAAGGCTTTGTAACGGAAAGACTGACGCAAGAAACCGAGAGAACGAGAGTGAAGATGAAAGGTTGGATTAAGGGATGAGGAAGAGTGAGAAATTCTCTGGGTTTATGGCATGGGTCAGGATCTGGTGCACACTCGGTGCTGATGGTACTGCTAATGATTACCACATGTTCAAAGGCATAAGAATGAAGTGACGGCATGCTTTACTCATCAATGTCTAATCCGTGCCTTGTCATAGTCTGCGACTGTAAAACGTGTCATTATTAGCACATCCTCATGACACGAGCTGTCTCCTGACATTACAGCGGCTCCTACATCAGAAGCAGATGACACTGTACCAAGCTTTAATCAAAGGACCTGTTCATCCCTCAGAGGTAAAAGAGAGCATTTTACAGCTCAGATCTGTGAAGGTGAGGTGGGGTGATCTTCATATGTTCTGAATTACAGAGTAAAAAAATCTCAAGTGATTCAGTTTTTTTTTTCCTGACACTTCAAAACACAATTTTAACAATCATGTTCTTAATTGTTATTCATATTAAGGCAAGTCATACATTTTTAAAGGTGTCGTGCTGGTCTTAAACATTCTTATTTTGGTATTTAAAGGTACAATTGCTCAGTAGTGTGTCATAGAGACAGAGAAGAGTGTGAGGGAGAGAGAGAGAATTGAGAGAGAGAATGAAAGAGATGCAGGGAATGGTTTGGATCATGCAGAGCGCCCCTGCAGTGCCTCATAAATGATTGTGTCATAGGAAAACCACTCGGCTTCTTAACGCAATAAAGGAAACGGAGTGTTATATAGAGCAGTGTAACAAATGCGGATCTGTCGGTGCTGGCCTGCTGTTAATTGAGGCATTAATGAGTTTATCAGTTCACCCTCGGCCCGTACGCGACTGCCGTTACCTTAGGAAGACAGTGGCTTACAGGATTCATTGTCTGATAGAGCATTAGTCTTTTATTGCACTGATGAATGGAAGGAGATTAATGGAACAGGAGCAGATAAATTACCATCACAAACAAGATTCATTTTCATCTTTAATTACAATCGTACAGTCTTGTGCAAAAGTTTGGGTACATCTAATCATTTTGTGGATTTTTGAAGGGGAGATATATACATTTTATCTGCAGAGGACAAATGATTCAGTGCTCTTATCTATTCAGTGCTCGATTTCTATATATTTGTTCAGATAAAAAAAACAAAACATGTGTTATAACCTTTGGCAGGCAATTAAATAAATAGATAACCTTTTAAAAACTGTAATTACAGTATGCAGGAATGTGTTCCCTGTGGAGACCATGCGCTTACATCACTTACAGACATTTCATGTGACCAGGTGTGCCCAAATGTCACATTTTTCACTTCTTTTGTTTATTTTATTTATCTTTCATTTCATTGCATTTTGACCTTAATATGAAATCAGTAAAGTTGTACCTAGCCTCTGGTTCTCAGTAGATTGAATGCGATGTTCCAAACACACAGCTGTTGTCAAGGAGGGATTTGTGGGGGACCATGGATAAGTCAGTTATCGGAATAAAAGACAGTTCACTATTTTAGGTGAATAGTTTGTAACGCTGGTTGATCTCGTGCTTCATTAAAGGAGCCGTTGCTGAGCTCTTACTGTTAGAGTAATGCTCGTGTCCCTGGAGGAATCCAGTAGAATGCTAACACCAAGGTCATTGTAATTAAAATGAATGTTTCAAGAAGGCATTCCTTGTGTTATCTGAAGCCTTTGACACATACTGACATATATTTCACTTTATTATCAGTTTCATGATGACATAATGCTGCTCACCATTTTTATTGGTAATATTGGCCTGAAACCTGGTTCGACTGGTTCAGCTCTTATTCAGAAGACTTCCAGGGGCTAAACTGGCATTTCTTTTCATGAAATTGGTCTCATTGTAAATTTAAGGCTGATTCTACAGCCTTTTCTTATGTTAGGTTGGTGGATAGCTCTCTTGTCTGCCTCGGCCTAGACATTTTTTTCAGCCGTCAAAAACGGAATCTTTTTTCCACCCAAGCTTCAGCAGTGAAATACGAGTAGCACTACATTTATTGAAAGAACTGCCTAGAGAAATTGCCGTGGAAGCTGTATAGTCGAAACATTGCTTATCAAGAGCTCTGATATAATGCCTGAAATAAAATGCCATCACTACACTCATATGATCATTGCTTTAACAGGAATTCTGCTTTAAAAAAAACTACGGTACATGGTAAAACTGACTGACATGGGGAAAATGTCAAAGAAGTTCCTGAAGAACTGGTTTCAAGCTTTGGATAGGGCTTCCTTAAAAGATATTCGTGTGTGAGGTTGAGTCTCTGTGGGGCAGCAGGATTCTTACACACACACACACACACCTGCCTCAATTTTTCCCCAACCAAGCTCTGACGACTTTTATCTCCGCTCCGTGAGCGCCTCCATCCATCACAGTGAATTTTATCTCCCATAACGATCCCTCGTCTCTCAGCCTGTCTGGGATGTAATGGAGGGGAACGCAGATGGATTGGAGGTGGGACATCGACGACAGCTTGGGGGCGAAACCCTTCACCACTGTCCCTCTACTTTGCTAAAATTGGTAGACGCTTGCCAGTGGTTAAGCTTCGTTGTTGCTGTTGTTTTTGTTGTGCATCAGTTGGGAAAACTGTTTGTCCAGGCTGTAGATAATTCTAGATGGTTCTTTATGGTTGGCCTAGATTTACCCCATATGGGAAGCAGTGGAGCGTGTTCATCGCAGTGCGTGTCAGAGGACAATGAGGAAATTATGGTCAGTCATAAACCCTTCCATGTCTGTAATTAAGCAGATCAATGTCACAGCAGGTCATTAAACTGGGTTATTAATAGTTTGAACTCGTGTTTGTCATATGTTTCAAAGTCAGGTCATGACACAGCTAAGAGAAAGGGCAGTGTTTTAAAGTCTGAAAACCTGTCATTGCCTCACCTGAGGTCTAGTTTATCATAGTCATGCCTGATCTGAGGTTCAGTGTGTCATAATCTATTCTGAGGTCTAGTTTGTCGTAGGCTGATCTGACATCAGCTTGCCATAGCTTGGTCTGAGGTCCAGTTTGTTGCAGCCTGGCCTAATGTCGAGCCTGTTTGAATGGCATACGGATGACAATCTGACCTAGCCAGGGCAGGAGCCATAATCAGAAGAAAGAAACAGCTCTGCTTTGGCAGGACTGAGAGTGAGAGAGCTTTAATGTAATAGAATGTGGTAGAACCTCAGGACTCTCCAAAAAATACAAAACCAAACAGGAAAATTACTGAAAATAAGGCTTTTAGTCTATATCAGAAAATGTGTGTGTCTGTGTGGGTATATGTGTTTGTGTGTGTGTGTGTGTGTCTGTGTGTGTGTGTGTGTGTGTGTGTGTGTGTGTGTGTGTGTGTGTGTGTGTGT